>CM068830.1:76285427-76836863 GCA_028554795.2 Sinohyriopsis cumingii
TAAAAAGTATTGTTTTCTTCTGCATAGTAAATAAACGTTTCTTGGAATCGAGGCTTATGCTGTCATTTAATTTTAAACGAATAAGTAAAAATTGTGTTGCTTAGCAACGTATAAATCAATATTAAATCCCAAAGTAATATACAAATTGTTCAAATCTGTCAAGAGCTATTTCATATACAGAATCATCGTGTGTTGTTTTAAATCTCATTTTCTTTTCCACAAATTCTATATCTGCTCTCTCTCTCTGTGTCTCTAAATATCTCTATCGCTGTTGATTGTAAATGGTTTTAATATATTACTATATCTTTAAATGTGATGTGAAAGTAGCTGAATATAACAAAATGTATTTACTTACACAAAATACTTAATCCATTCTTCGTCATAAACTTCTTTCTATTAACGATGTTTATTTCAATATTATCATCACTTAATCCTAGACGTAAATCGATATAACTTGTAGAGCATTGTATTATATATTTATTAATGCTTGAAATTAGCAAATCAACAGCTGCATTTACTTGTATATTGTTTGTTAAGAAAAACAGTTTAAACCACACATCCCATCCAAACGTACAAACAAATAGATATTATATCTTGATCCTGACATTTCCGCTGTCGTTTTATAATCATTACAATCTTGAATCACCTCTCTAAAATAGATTTGTGCCATTATTTGCTGAGTAAAATATTTTGAATTATCACTATGATTTCCCTAGGTTTGCACACAGGATTAGCACCTTACAGATGTGCTATTCTTAGTTTTCTTTATGAGATGAGTAGTTTATTTTTGATAATACTTTTAAAACAACCCCAAGTAATGCTGGTCTAATTTTAGCTTTCAGTTTGTTTTCTAAGGTTCTTGTACCGCCTTTCACTAGGTTTAAAACTCAGAAACAATTACATGATTAGGTCAGGTTTGTATAATATAGAATGATCTTCATGATCTAGTTCTCTTTTTAAACAAGTGATTTGCATATATTTTGCAATATATAGATAATACTAAAAGTACTAACGAATGAATAACAATTAATATTTTATTCTCGATAGATAGATAGATAGATAGATAGATAGATAGATAGATAGATATCAATTGCAGACTGAATAAAGATATAATTTAACAATTAATATTTGCCACTATACTCTACAAAAATGGCATCTACTTACTTTCTTAGCTTTTCTTTCATGATTTTTGATACTGCCTTGCGACACTATTGATTTTTTGTATTTGGTAGGTGTGGGTTAAAGGTTCAAAAATAAGAAAAGAAAATTGGTTTTCTTTTCTACACTTCGTACTCTTTCGGATCATGCCTAATAAGAACATTATCAATATTTTTCAGCAAGTCATCATTCTGGGTCATACGAACTTAAATATTACTTGGAATGCTGTGATTAGTCAAATGGACATCACCAGTAATTTATCTCTCTCTCTCTCTCTCTCTCTCTCTCTCTCTCTCTCTCTCTCTCTGTTGACGAATGTATGCTGACATTAGGAACCAAAATACTCCTACAATAAAATAAATAATAACAAAAAATGATTATTCTTTCCCAGCCGATATGTTCTCGAATGATGTTTGTGTGCTACGTTGAATCATTTTCTAAATACTAAATTTAGGTGTATGTTTGTTTTATCTGCCTATGATATTTAGTTTGTACCTGCTTAATGTTCTTTCTCTGCACTCCCACAAACAATTACGTTACAACATTACCTAAAACGGCTCCTGTTGTGAGAGCAGTTTACGCCTTGTTTAATATTTTATAGACTGAGCAAGAGCCTAGATAGTCAATGGAGGCGAGTCTGGTATCTACATTTAACCATTTGTTTCAGATGAAATAATACGTAATAACAGTAAACTATTAAAATTCTGCACAAATGGCCTTATGTCATTTTTTTCTTCTATTCTGAATTATTAACTTTGAAGCCTAAATGCATTATAAATAAAAAAAATTTCGTGTAACCAAAGATAGGTACAAATATTTTGAACATTTACGCAGTATTTGCTTAATCAGTTCATGGAACGAATGTAGATGACATGCCTTGTCACACCATATTTTTCATTCTTTGCACGAGTATAATTGATTCATGATAGCGCTAATGCTAAGAATACGTGGTTGTCTTTCAAATTACCTTTCTACGAATTGATTTGTGCGTGGACTGCTCCATGGTTGAACGTATGCAGAAAATTATCAACCACATCTATAAGCAGTCCATATGAACTTATTTTGTTTTTAAAACCAACTTTTGACTTCGAAATCAGCTCCAAGAAACCATACGCTATGATACGTCCTGTCACCCTAAACAACTATTAAACTCCAGTACACTGGCGTCGCGAGTGTTCCTTGCGCCCGATTGAGGGGGTGAGTTGTTCTTAAGTGTCGCTCCTACTTTGCTACATATACCAGTTTTAACCTCCCTCCTCCTTTGCATCCTGCCCTTATAAGTTTTGTGCAGAATTGTCCCAGTTACGCTTAGTGAAGGTCAAATACAATATAAATTTCAGCAGCAAACCCAATAGCTCCTGTCGACGCGATCCTTTGCCTGGCGCCCAGGGGCAATAGCCCTATTCCTACTTCACACTCAACTATCTTAGCGCCGCAAATGCTCCCTCATTTCAGCATAAATTTCATCATGCGTAAAAATTAATTGAATCTTTATATGTACATTTTTGTATTAATCTTTATTTTGTCTATCCTTATCATTTTTAAGTAAAATAATTATTTGGAACCCACGAATTAATTGATTTTTAAAACTTTCCTATTAAGAAAAATTGGGCCTTTGCTAATAGTTGTTTTTCCGTTGTAGTTTTTCTTAATGTTCTACATTTATGATCAGGATGTTCGCAGTCCTCATTTCCATGTTGTTAGCTTTTCAATATATAGTCTGCGACATTAAAATATCTTCATAAGACAATATAGTAATTTTCTGCAAGATATATTCATGTTTGGATGTAATTATTTAGCATTACATTGCATGAAAGAGAAAATTTCATATAAATCGTCATACAATAGGAGGAAGTAAAAGGTTGGAATCCTAGACTATTGCATAATACTATTACCGTGTTTCAGATTTGACCGATACTCTGTCTGATTACATCAGAGAGAAATTGGCCGGCAGTGCTATATCCGCTATGAAGCCACGTAAGATGCAATTTTATTCTTTCATTTATTCTAGTTCACTGATTTTACACCATTTTAGTTGTCATGTCCTCTGTCTAAACAGCAAGTGAGTTAATTCTTCATTGTTCTATTGCCCTTGGCGTATCCCGCAACAACAGACGAATTCATAAAGCCCATCTACGTGAATCTGCCACCAGCAGTATCTCAGTTGTTGTTTATTAAAAATTTCAATGTGACCCGAGCCAGTCTTGATTTGGGCATATTGTGAAACGCTACGCAATGTCCATTATTGTACTCAGCTTCTCAAATTAATAGACTCGTGCTGCCCTAACGGTTGTCACGTGGACACTTTATACTATGAAATATATGAAGATTTCCAATGAAGTCATACTGCTGTATCAAGTCTGAGTAAAATTTCAATATCAAGCGACAATATGTACAATAGACCATAACAAAAACTCCAAGCTCTTATAATGTTGGTACATGGCTATTTCTGTCAGGTGGATCCGTCATTTGCTTATTCACGGTCTGGAGGTTTTATTTGTGACCAAATTGTAATTAAACTTGCTATATGAGCTTGTATCAACATGATTTTGGAGAACATCAAACGGGCAAATTCAGTTGCAAAATTGATGTAAACTTGGACAACTTAGTGAACACCAGACACTAGAAGACCCGTTTCTCGTGAAACGAAAATAACTAAAGACATGAAAAAGAATCTGATGAACATTGTTTTTCTTTTAACATAAACATGATTGCTAACAATTTTCATAACAAACGAAATTTGCAGATATTAACCTTATCATATTTCAGTTAGATCAGTTGGTTCTTGCATTTTAACTCAATGACAATGTTGTGTTGTCAATAATCCTGATAGACTAATTGTATGGAGGTGTTAAATTTCAAAGCCGGTTTTGATGAAACTAGGTAGTTGGCGTTGCATTAGTACGATCTCTTAAATGTGTAATTAACCAGCGTCCGTGGAGTCAATTAGTTAGAAACGTTTTTCGGTTCTGATAGTCTAATATTGTGAGTGCTTTTTCTGAGGCTTTATCATCGAAAACAATGATATTAAGTGATTTAAAAAAAATTAATGTCAATTGTATTATCTAGTGATTTTAGCTATGTCTTAGACGAGTTCGATATTAACGATATTATCTGATCTACAACTGCATGCCCTTGTATACCATAGGAATTTTTATATGGACATAATTTAACTGTAATTGATTTTTGTCACTAATCCTCGAATGAATTTGAAAATCAGCGTACATATTAAGGTTGAAGTAATAAAAGCCAAGTAAAGGATAGTAGTATGGTGGGACAATATAGCGTCAATGACAAAATACATTACAGAACCGCTGAGACGATATAGCGTCAAGATGTATAGTGTCAATGGGAATTATCATTACAGACCCTCTTGCGACTGTATAGCGTCAAGATGTATAGCGACAATGGGAAAATACATTACAGGTAAGGTGACGTCACATGACTGAAAATTGGTAACAACTTAGCAAGGGGCTGACCTCAATCGCGACCAAAGAGCGGAAACAAAACTAAATCGTTTTGGTGGGAAAGAGACAGAGATAACACATACAACAGACAACACACAAACATAAACAACTATACAACCGACTAAAAAGATTTTAGGCAAAAAAGCAAATCTTTTCGAGGCATATGAGTGGCCCTGACAAGGGCCTTTGGGTTTATGTTAACATCATTCCATTAACATAGAGGGCATTGCACAGGTCTTCTTCTCTTCCTCAAACTTCTGACTTCTGGTCCGAAGATGAGAACTCTCTTCAAACAGTCTTGTCTCTCCACATAAATTCTTCTTTTCCAAATGCTCGTATCGGTTATCCGGGTAATTGTGCATGATGATCTGACATACATGGGTAAGTCCGTAAGGGACAGCATTGACGATACGAGAGTAGATGATTCTACGTTTGCCCACATCTTGTGACGAGAAAAGCTGAAGGGAATGAACTGAACCGGGTTATTTATAGTGGAAGAGCGGATCGAAACGGATTGAGTTTATTCACCAATCCTAACACATGTTACAAAATTCAGTCACAGTGTGGAGTCTGTCTTCCAATCCGAAGAGATTCGCATTCCCTAGATAGGTACGCTAGCGTCTGTGCGCAGTCAATCCATGCGACAGAGTTTTCAAACATGACGGAAACTAAGAAGACGATGAATTGGAGTGCACCAGCTGTGGAGACCAGAATCGATGGCATAGCATCGGCTATCAAAGTTAACACAGGCCTACTTCCAGAAGAGGTCGATTTTAATTAGGATTTAGTCTATTTTCTTTCTTCTTCGCAAGAATTTGTTTCAGTACCAGTACCTTCGCCACCTTCTCCTTCTGCACCACACACCGAGGATTTTAAACAGAGACAGAAAGAAGAATTGGAGAAATTTTTACAACAGCAGAAAGAAGCAGAACAAGCTTGTCTCCTTCAGCAACAACAGCAAGAAGAAGAGGCAAGAAGAAGGAAAGGACAAGAGGTACAAGAAGCAGTAGCAGAGAAGAAACAAGGTGTAGGAGAGAAGGAGGACAGTGAAAGTCAAAGGTGACGGTGCTCTTAGACATTTTGGCAGAGTTAAGGAGTTTGAAACAAATGTATCAGACTTCCTTAATGCGACCCAAGTGGAAAAGACCTTCTCGAGCCAAGCAACCCAACACTGTTACTACGCATGCGTTACCACCCCTAGTGATTTCTACCAAATGATCATCGACTGGAGCCAGTCCAGAAAAGGCCTTGGTCGTGGTAAAGGCTTAAGGCGGTTAAAACTGATTACGTCACGTTGCTGAGTTTGCTTTTTAAGCGAACAAATACCCAACGGTCCTTTTCACGACCACACACTTCTCTCAAAAAGAGATATTATTTCAATTGCCAAAATCAATTAAAACTCAAAATCCATTTTTTATCCATGATGTACTCGTATGTGTGTGTGTGAGCGTGCTTGAAGGTAGGTTCTTATTCTAAAACATCCAAACTAAGAGACACTTACGTTTTTTGCCTGGTCTATTCTTGTACTAATTTTACAAATTAATATCACAACACAACACTTTAAAAAGTTCATAGCCTTCTTGTGTCTTTTGTTCACAGTGTCTACTTTTTGAATTTCGTTACTTCCATAAGTTTGTTCTCCTCTTCTTCCTCACTTTCTCCTCGTCTTCTTTTCTTTTCCTTTTTATCTTTCTGTACGTGTCTTGGTTCTTCCTTGGGGGGTGGGGGGGTGGGGGTACCTCTCCATCTTCCTGTTCGGAAACCCCTCTTCTTCTTGCTCCTGCTGTTTCTTAGGGCATTCTGAAGACGAATATCCTTTCTCTCGACAATGATAACAGGTATCTTGACTTTTGTCTCTTCTGACACCTGTTTTGCTTTATGACGGTCTGGACACTCTGAAGACCAGTGTCCATTCGTCTTACAGAAATAGCAAGTATCTTGACTTTTAACTCTAAAGGAGGGGGAGTAGTCCATCGGCGTGTCTGGAGAAACCTTTCTTATGACAACTCGCAAAGCTCTGATCAGACGTTCGATCTGTGTGTGCTCTGCCATCGTACTAGTCAGTTTGAGAGTGAAATGAATACTGGAAGGGAAGACACTAACCCTTTATATATACACTGATCTGACATGATATAAAGGGATCCATGGCGATTAAAATGTAGTCATTTGACTTTTTCAGTCAAGATGAAACGATCGCATCATGTCGTAGAGAAAGGAGAAGAAAGTAAGATTCAGAAACGTTATTTCTCGCCTCGGATGGCTGAAGTCTTGGCACAAATTCATGCCAGTGATTTTAAAGATGACATGAGTGAGTCCGAATCCAGACCCAGTGATCATACATCCAAACTATGTTCACTACTATTAGTAAACCCTGAAAAGTACTACCACAATCGAGAGACGAAAAAGCGCTCTTCTAGAATATTTAGTACCACGGCTTACGCGTATACAGTGACGTTTAAGATTTTAAGTCCCACGTACCCCTTGAGAAAGTAGAAGGGTTCGTCATCGAGATGTGGGATTCTTTGTTAACCACACTGAAAAGGCAATGTCAAGCCAAAGAAGACGATCGCTTGAGACTTTGCATTCATCACGACAGTTTGATGTCCCCAGTTTGGATCGAGTTTAGCAGTTCGTCAGAACTGTCACCTTCCAAAGTCGTCGACAAGATTCAACACGTGCAACAATCCAATAACAAGCTTCACATTCCCGATGCGAAAGCGACACTGTTCATGACCCACGTTTCTCTTCCCCAAGGGACCGGACAACGCAAAAACTGGTACTGGTCGACAACCTTCATAGAATCAAGCGTAGCCTTGCACAAATTAACAATCCTCAAGTCCAGATGTGTTTAGCCCGTGCCATCGTGGTGGGACGAATGTATGCCGACAAGAAAACGACACTTTGGTTTGGAAAAGAGTCTGGAAAACAATTCAACAATCGGACCTAGCCAAAACAACGAATAGAAGCAGAACTCCTGTTACAGCAAGCTGGTCTGTCGAAAGACACACCCTGTGGCATTGCTGAAATGCAAAAATTGCAAGATGTCATGGCTTCACGCTACACGTTGAACGCGCATCCTCAAGAAGTGCGCGGACATCTATTATTTCGAGGCAAATATTTCAAAGACGGAAAATACATTCACGTTTATCATCACGATGAACATTTAGATGCCATGAACAGTATCACCGCATTCTTGGGATACGGATATTACTGTGAGAAATGTGAATATGGCTATAATAATCGAGAGCAACACAAGTATTGTAGATGGAAATGCTCTGGATCTTTGGCCACTCAATCCTGCCTGAACAAAGGATGAGAACGAGTGCATTGCCCAGCGTGTCAGCGTACTTTTGTCAGCCCTACTTGTTACCAACAACATTTGAAGAAGTAAGGTTCACAGCAGAAAAGTGCTTGTCAACTCCTGAGATTGTGCCGTACTTGTGGACAAGGTATACGTACCAACAATGCCAAGGCACACGTATGTTCAGGGAGGAAACGATATAACATTTGTCCCCAAATCGTAGACTTTGAACACGAATGCTTCATTCAAAAATACTATTCCAAACAAGAGGAGGAAGATGACGAGAAGAAAGGCAATTTCATATTTTTCGATTGCCAATGCATGCAACCACATTCCTGATTTCTGCGTGGCTCACCGATCGTGCGAAAAGTGCATCCAAGAGCCTACCTTTAGTCATTGCCCTCTCTACAGCAAGATTACTGGAGGACGTGAAAAACTATTTAGGAGACCGATTTCGCCTAATGGATCTTAGACCCCATCGATGAGACGTGGAGCCAAGAGGACATCGAACGTTAGGGAGATTGTAATCGCCATGCCACGGTGATGGCTCACAATTTTTCGAGATACGATGGACAATTTCTTTTGAGATACGATACGGAACTAGGTACCGAACGTCCGAAAGTGAACGGAGCCAAAATCATTTTCATGCAAGTGAGTCAAGTACAATTTAAAGATTCGATGAGTTACTTGGCCATGCCATTGATTCTAATGCCTAAAACGTTTGAAATGACAGAAATGGCCAAAGACTATTTTCCATACTTTTCAATACCGAAGCCAACCAACACGTTGTTCTAACCCATTTGCCTGAGGCTTACTTCTACGACCTCGACAACATTCGTACCGAACAATGAGAAGCCTTCTACGCTTGGTACGAGACTCACACCTCCGACCCCTTCGACTTTCTGGAAGAAATGTTAATGTATTGTCGTTCCGACGTGAACATTTTACGGCGTTGCTGTGGAAAATTTAGAGAATTCTTCACAGAACACAAAGTGATCGATCCTTTGAAGGAGACATGTACCATGGCCAAAGCGTGTTCCTTAGTATACCGCCAAACGTCATGCCCGAAAGCACCCTGGCTGTCATCAGACCTCAAACGACCAACTTTATCAAACGTCAATTCAAAGCCCTACGCTGGCTACATTACTTGTGCGACAAGGAAGACAAAATGATCCAACATGCCCGCAACGGAGGAGGCCAAGAGACCATCGGAAGGTATTCGGTTGATGGTTGGGACTTAGAAGACCTCAAGATCGTGTACGAGTTTAACGGTTGCTTATTTCACAGATGACCCATATGTTACCCTCAACGTGACACCAAAAATCAGTTTTTACAATGGACCATGAAAGACGTGTGTCAGGCCACATATCAGCAACGTTTGAAATTAGAACAGCATGGATACCAAGTGGTGGAAATGTGGGAACATGAATACGATCACCGTTTGAAAACTGATCCCGAGTTTCAACGGATCGTAGAAAGTTACAAGCTGGTGGATCCTCTGAACCCGCAGGAAAGTTTGTACGGAGGACGGACGAATGCCACTTGTTTTACTGTATCACGCTGACAAAGAGAAAGTAGAAGAAATCAGATACTTGCACGTGTGTTCGCTGTATCCATACGTGTGCAAATATTGTCGCTATTCCGCGGGACACACGCAATTGCTAACGGAACACTTAGTGCAAAGTGTTGCCTTCCACGTTTTACCGCACCATTGTCAAGGAAAACTGATGTTTTCCTTGTGCCGTACTTGTGCCGAAATGGGAACGTCGGTCAGAGTAGAATTGTTCAAAGCTCTGAACCTGGCATATAAACTGTTAGAAGTGTACGAAATGTACCACTTCCCAGAGACAGAACAATACCACAAGGGCGACGAGACTCCGAAAGGTATTTTCGCAGACTACATACATGGATGCTGTTTTGAAACTGAAACAATAAACCAGCGGTTATCCTTCTTGGTGCCACACTCCCGAAGACTAAATGAAATTCAAAGAGAAATACTGGGAGCTGGAAGGCATTACTTTAGATCACATCGAGAAAAACGAAGGAAGGCGTTCGTTTGCCAAAGTGATACTAAATTCTTTGTGGGGTAAAATGTCACAACGACCGTGTTTACCCAAGAAAGAGTATTTGACAGAACCTTCCCGTTACTTTCAGATGACTCACGACAAAGCCAAATACATGAAACAGGTGGACGTCGTTCGTGAGGATTTGATCTCAGTCAGTTACTAAGAAGAACTGGACTTTGTACAAGCCGACGAATTTTGAAATGTCATCATTGCGACCGACTTGACAGCACATGCTCGCTTAAAATTGTACGAAATTTAAGAACTGTTAGGTGATCTTGTCCTGTAGTCTTAGCCTTTGACACAGACCGATTGCTTCTACATCGATCGCCTGGGTCAACGTCACCCTGACATCGAATGAGACCCTTTATGAGCCTGGGCCTGGACAGACGGACCCCAATACGACAAGATTCTACGTTTTGTTAGTGGCGGCCCTAAACATTACGGATATGAATACTGGCGTATTGAAAGAAGCCTTGCAGTCTGGACAGGATGGAAACTTTAAAGTGACCACCTACGAACCGCACAAGATTGTACGTTTACCCACTCACCAAATCGTCAGTCGACTCTTGGAAAAACTGTAACAAATTTTGTACTAGAAGCGCGTGCGGCTTCCCAACCACTTCACTGTACTGTAAGGTCACATCTATATTGTCCAGCATATAAAAAGCGACAACGTCCAAGACCGATAGCTCATTGTAACAACCAAGACCAAGCGAGAAAGATGAATCCGTTTAAACAGGCATCATTCAAGTTCGGGGATTCTCAAGTGGAGTGCGATGCTGTGCCTTGAAATGAGAGCGAATCCTTATATTCTGACCTCAACGATGCAATAAAGTATCATGGGAACTTTGCTATAACTACTACTACTACTACTACCATACCTACCATGGAAAGGGATGCTGTCAAACCTGACGAATGCGAAAGCGGTATCACTCGTTATCGTGGACTCCTTACTGGTTTTCATGGTCAATGTTATCCTCCACGTGAAACCATTCAACTACCACCCTACGGATGTCATCCAAAACTAAGCAACCTGCGGATTTCACCCTACCCTCATCGAAATGAACCTGTGAAAGACAAATATTCTTTCAATGTGCATTTGCCAGAAAATTGGAACTTTGAAAGTCGATTCCAAACCTTCCAAGGAACATGACCTAAATATCTAGGTGGACCTACCCCCAAAGAATTAGCCAGGGCGGGATTATTCTGCTTTGGCGAAGGGGATAAAGTCAAGTGCTTTAGTTGTGGTTTGTCACTACAACAGTGGGAGCAGAAAGATTCGGCTTATCTGAAGCATGGTCGATGATCTCCGGATCGTCACTACCTACCTTTAGTGGGACAGAGTCATTGAAGTGTCATAACATGTGGTTTAAGAAGCCAGTTTGGATAGAAGTCAAACGTTTGACAATTACTAGACAATTATTTAAACCCCAGTTAAAAATAATAGTCAAGGATTAACAAGCGAATTGCAAGAGTAGATTTACAAGGAAGTTTGGCAGGGAGCAAGAGCAAAATTTCAATTGGTGACTATAAAACGTTATGTCGAGAAATTCACAAGAGGAAAGTGAACAAAGTCAACAAACACGTCAGATTTCTCTGGATCAAGCGTGCGTTCATCCTATTATTCCTGTTTAGACCGCTTACATCAGAAGATTTAAATGACATTTTAGACCGTTACCCCGAATGGCAGTGGTCAGAAATTACTCACTATGTTCATTACTTTCGCTCTAGAGAATATTTTAAACAGAATATTACTGACTGATATGATCATGGATACTTTACAAGAGAACATTCCTGGTGTGCCTTTGGAGTTGAGAGAACGCATTTATCGAGAGCTGGTCAAAATACAAGTGAAACGCAAATAAGAATTACATCCGTTACGTCACTGGTGTTTATACCACTGGTACCTGAATGGTATAAGAGGATTGATTCAGATAGAACTGTCCCAGCGGTTAGACGTTGATCAACTACCCATTGGCACGAAGTATTTGTTTGTTGCTTTTGATTGTATTTACTTCAAGGCAGACTTACTCCAACGAATTCCAGAAGAAGAAGAAGAGTTAGAGGGTTACCAAAACCTTTCACACAATGTAACTTTAGTTCAAGAGGAAACTTCGGATCGAAATGTGACGTGCAAAGTAGTAACTAAATCAATTTATATTAGCCACAGGATCATCTCTGATCATACGATCATCTCTGTGCAGAAAGTACACTTATTACCTCCAACAAAAGAGGGGATAAAAACGGGCTACCATGCCACAACCTTTATCACTCGCGATACAACAGATTCCGTGGAAGAAAACCAATGACAATATTCAGACAGTGGAGGATTACTAACACGTTTTACAAAAAATGTGTCCATTGAATTGGGGTCGACGTGAGGTATGTATTTCTAGTGACTTCCTTTCTGGGATTTCGTTTACCAGTCAATTCCTCGTGGACTCTTTACGAACAGTACTTGCCACCAAATGAACTAAGAAAGTGGTCCCTTTAAATGAGCACGAGAAACTCATTCTGTTCAAAGCCTTGGGTTTTAATCTTGATTCTTCTCGACCTTTACGGGCAAAATAGATTCTTCAGCTTTTACGCACCGAACATGTGTATGGCGATGTATGTGTGTGCGTGTAGCTTGTGACTTACATCCTCATTGGACAGATTTACGTGACTGGAAAAGTTGGGGTTTTGAGGCTTGGCCAAAAGAAGTGGCCAACTTTGTCCTATAATTGTAATTCTCATTTCAAATGTCCAGGCTAAAAAGTAACTTTTAAACCTGCGATAGTGACAGTACTAGAAGAACCCGTCACCGAGGACAACCACTCCCTTCAGGAAAGCACTGTCATGGACATTCCCGAAAGATCATTCCGAGACGACATCTGTGTGACCTTACCCAATGTAGAGACTTTAAGAACATTACACACTATCCCTAGGACACCTTGGTTATCAAAAACATGTTGTACAGTGATTTTTTTTATATTCCAGTTTGATCGTTTTGATGTGTTTCTTATTGCTGTACTTAACCATCTGGCTTTAATGTATTTTTCTCGTTCCATTTTAACTTGCACTTAAAGTGTCCTGAAATAGTATAAAAACTCTTGTCTTATCTGTCTTCGTGTCAAAGCTGACATTCCATACATTATGGCTAGATCCACTATCTCTGCTCCCTCTTCCTCAACTTTTAAAGTCATCGACGATTACTTAGATTGTGCCAGTTGGGAGGCCTTGTATCTTCGCCATTCTTCTAACACGTTAATTGCCGGACCTAGCGGTTCAGGCAAAACATAATTTGTCAAACGCTTGATAAAACATAAACATCATTTGATCGATCGTCCACCCCGACGAACCGTGTGGTATTACAATGAGTGGCAATCGGCGTATAGCCTTCTGCAAGAAAGTCAAGGCGATTCCATCGTGTTTGTGGAAGGCATTCCGAGCGAAGACGACAAGATCGTGTCTGACCCCAGTCAAACCCATCTGGACATTTTCGACGATATGTTATTAGAAGACGAAGACGAAATTAAACTGTGGTGTACGTGCAAAGGGCATCATCGTAATGCCAGTGTCATTTACTTTACGCAAAATTAGTTTCAACAAAGTAAAGCCCATCACACCATCACTCTCAGTGCTCATTACGTGGTCTTGATTAAAAGCCTGAGAGATAACTCTAAAGTGCAAGTTTTAGCAAACAGTTAGAAACCCATTGGCTGACTCATGCGTATGACAATGCCAGTCAAACCCCACACACCTATTTACTCGTGGATTTAAAACGCACTCCCCCCCCCCCGATTATTTGCGATTTAGAACCCATCTGCTTCACCACCAGTGTCGTCGACTTAACAACAAAAAAATCTATAAAAACCTCGACACTCTGGATCTGTCTTAGGCAGCGTCAACATGACGTTCCTTCAGTCTCATCTTCCCGTCAAATTGATTCGTGCCTTTTACGGCATCAGTCGCGACAAAAATCAACAAATACGTGCTCATGTCTTAGAAGCCAGTCTTAAATAAGTCTTAAGATGGTTTACGGTGACAGCAAGTCAATTACTGCAAGGTATCATTAACATTCCTTATCAAACCAAACACTTTTTTGAGAGAACCAAAGTAGCTTTGACACAACTGGCCGATCCCCGCATCGACATTCAAACCAAAAAGGAAATCATTTTGAAACTTAGAGGTAGCGGTTCTCTAGGAGGTTTCTTCATTCGCTCCATTTTAAAATGCGATCCTAATGCCCCCAAAATTCTCCCCAAGAACAAAGCCACTCCCAAAAACGCCAAACGAACCCCAAAAAGAAAAGAGCAACGATGTCAAGACCAGGTCACAACCCCAGAAAAAGAAAAGTCCCCAGAAAAAAACAATGCCCCGCAAGAACATTTTCTATTAGCAAGAGAGATACTTCAACCAGGACGCAATCTTACATTTGCAAACCACGACCTGCAGCGACGGTGAACATGTCTCCATTAGCTTCGTGTTCTTCCACTTCTCCGTTGTAAGTGATGCCTGCCTAATCTTTTTTGTCACCCGTTCTTCCTCAGTTGATGAAACAATGGAAATCCCCGTCTCCATAAACGTCTCCTTCAGCGGTGACACCGTATTCCACTTTAGCCTCAGTAACAGCTGCTCAAAGTACGTGCCCCAAAAATCAAAGTCCATGAGAGATCGGACATGTTACAGAGTTTACTGTCCAGATTTAGTTCGTTGCTAACCCCTCCACGACATGTGATGCCTGTCATCGAGTTGATACGACGTAAAGACAATCTGTGGCTACGTGTTTCAGTATAAAAAAATCTTGAAGCAAAGAACGGGAATCAGTATGTTGTGCTCCTGACCACCCACAGATGTCATACCCCAGAAGTCATCCCTCTTCTAACCCCAAAGGAAAGAAAAGGAAAGGACTGCCTCTTGTTTAGTCAAATATAGGGACATATTGTCTGTCCTGTCCAAAGCTTATCCACCCATGCGAATAAAACTGATTCAAACCACCTCCAAACACGACATCGATAACGTATTCGAATGTTGCTTAAACGTATTGAAAGGCACGATAGCTTTGTTTAAACACCATTCAAAATGCTAAGCCAAACATCGTCACGTTCTTCGCCAAATGGTTCAAAAGAAAATACCCATCTGTCAAAAGAAGATGTTGGTACAACGCGGAGGAATTTTGCCTCTGTTAGGACCCTTGCTAAAAGGAATATTGGGAACAATGCTAGGAGGCCTCATGAGAGCAAGATAAAAAGGGACCAAGAAGATAAACGGACCTCCGGTGTCCCTAGATCTCAAACGTGTGACTCTTAAAACCGAATGGAAAGACGAAAACTGGTTTTAGTGCCTTACAAATGATGGCTGGAATACCATCGTTGTCAAGAACAATGGATCCCGCATTTGCCTCCCTATCCGAATTCGACCGAGATGTCCCAGTTACAATACGAATTGAGAAGAACTGAAAGCTTGGGTTAAAATGATGATGTCCACTCCTCCTTCGACAGAAGTGAAAAAGAAAAAAGGGAAGCCAGAAGTGGAAAAACAAAAGAAGAACAAAGCCATTCCATTACCACCTCCACCACCACCACCACTACCTTCGACTTTACTCCCGTGCCACATCGGGCACATAAAGCCGTTTCCAAATACAAACCACTATCTCGCCCCATCCAAAGTAGCATCAGCGAAGAGTGGATGACTTATTAAAAAATGGAGAAGGTGTTAGCCAGCATTTACTACGATCCATCTCATCTTGCACGTTACTACGGAGTTCAGAAATTGTATCGTTCTGTCAAAACTCTTCTGAAAAGTCTCCTTTTACCTCAAGTGCAACGATGATTACAAGAACAAGCTACGTACACTTTACACAACCCTATTCGCCGAAAATTTTCTAAAAGTCGCACCCGAGTTGAGGGCATAGATCATCAATGGCAAGCCGATTTAGTCGATGTCTCTCGTTTGACTACCTGCAGTCGTGGCTAAAAATATTTGTTTTGTGTCATCGACCTCTTTTCCAAATTAGCCTGGGTCGTGCTATTGACTTCCAAAATGAGCAGTGAACTAGTGCGAGCCCTCCAACTGGTGTTGAAACAAAGTGGTCGGCACCCTCTTCGATGTAAAACCGACAAAGGCACCTAAGTTCTGAACCAAGCTTTCCAAAAAGAAGTAAAGAAACGTGACATTCGCTTTTTCGCCACTGAGAATCCCGAAACAAAAGCCAGCATCGTGGAACGTTTTTAATGCACCTTGAAACAACGCATGTGGAAATATTTTACGCATCACCACACTCTAAAGTGCATCGACGTCTTACCGCACTTGGTCCAAGTGTACAACCAATCTTACCATCGAAGCATTTGACCTGCCCACCAAGAATTGACTTCCGACAACGAAGTGACCGTTTTCGAGCGCCTGTAGCTATCCCCAAGAAAAGTGGAATGTTGGCTGTATTAGATTGGGTGCGCATTGGCCAAACCAAACACATTTTCGACAAACGTTACTTACCCAACTTGACCACCAAACTGTTTCGTGTCACTGGACAAGAGCGTGGCCGTCATCCTACCGCCTATAAATTGGAAGACATGAACGGGGAAGTGTTCAAATGAACGTTCTACTTGCCCAAGTTACAACGGGTCACCTAAAAAGAAGACGAAGTGTACGACATCGAAAGCATTCTCGAACCAGGAACCCATAAAGTGGGAAAACGACGTGTCAAGAAAGTAAAAGTTCGTTGGAATGGATATCCCCCAGTTTTAATTCTTAGATAGACGCTTCGCAAGTCATCGACTATAAAAGAAGTGAACATCTTGCATTTGAAGACAGCCTCAGCTACCACTACCACCACAGTGACCACTCCTTCACAAGACTTCTTCTCTGCAAGAGCTACAAAAGCAACCCTTATGTGTGTGGTGTGGTGCACGTGTGCATAAAACTCAAATTGTCTTTTTCTGCCAAATATTTGTTGTGTATTGTGTCATCGGTGCGGTCATTGCCAATTTGAGTTTTCAACAAGGAGACAAACAATTGTGTACCATTTTACCGAGCAGTTGCATCGGTTACCTTCTTCCCAATCATTCCCTGAAATACTCTTCAAACGGGAACAATGGAAGTCTTGTGTCCAACGTCAGTGACCACTCCAACAATAATGATCAAAATAATCCTGTTTAAGACACTCCTCTGTCCGTCAGTGACACATCTGACAGCAGAAGTCAGGAATTATAAACAACAGCCAATTTTACCTAACGCTACCCAGTGACAGTTCCATGGAGGTGTTTCTCAATAACAATTTGTGTTGATACACGGCCAAATTACTTCAGAACATCCAATTAGATCACGAATCCCGTTGGAAAGTGGCTTTCGTGAAAATAATTTACCCTACACAAATCAAAAACATCACTGAAACTCTAAATACTTTCCAGATCGAATTCAGAAACGTACAATCGTACAATAGCAAGAAGAAATAAATAAACTCGGGTTTTCAGGTGACACAAGGTCAGCAAGCAATCCATCATTCAGCACCTACACGTTGAAAATTCCGTGAGGTAATTATTTTAGTGGTGAACATTTGGTGGACACAATTGCTGACAGGTTCGATTTAGCATTTGGCAAAGCCCTGAGCAGATCCACAACAAGTGTTATGATTGAATACCATGTAGTGGCTCGTCACCTACTGATACAAAGTTAGGATACCGACACGTTATCCATCAGGTTTAATGGTAGTTTGTTTGAAATTTTGGGTGGACATCCACAGACGGTAGCACAGAATCTGAGCCCGATGATCAACACTAATATAGACTTTTACAAGGCTTTTGGAGCCCCTGTCGAACTGAACCAATGACTCAATTTGATCGTTATATATTCCGATGTAGTGGAGTACAACATGGTGAGGCACACCTCCGTACCATTACTGCGTGTCATTCCTTTCAAAGTGGATTCTACCAATTCGAATGACTAGGAAGGTGGAAATACCTATCACGTGCACCGTCAATGTGTAAATACTCACTATTTACCCGTCAGTAAGTCGTTTTTCGACACTGTTAACATTACTATGAAAGGAGATCTGGCACAAAATATTCCATTCTCCAAAGGAAAAGTCACGGTGAAACTCCATTTTCGAAAACGATTTTCTAACGAGTTGTAAGTATTATATCGAGTGTACCGATGAGTAGCTCGACTTCGAGGACATGGTTTAGGAGATATGTTGAAATCGGCCTTTCGTTCGGTGACTCCGGTGTTTTAACCGATGGTGACACGAGGATTGCACGCCTTGAAAGATGCCGCATTCATGCACAGTAAAAAATTTCTTCAAAATGTCATCATAGACAAACAAAACCCCCAAAAAGCTTTCTTCAGAGCAGGCAAAAATGTCTTGCTTTAAGAGTTTTGGGTCGGTGAGAAACTCCTATCAATGCCCTGGACGCTGCCGAGACAGGCATGCCTGCTTCTCTGACACCGCAGTAACGACAAGGCAGAAAGAGACGAAGAAGAAACCCTTTCAGAGGACTACATATCATAAAGCTAGAAAGACTAAGAAAAGAAGAACCATCCGAGACTTAGACGATTTTGATTATTAAATAAACACAGAGAAAAAAGAAAGAAAATGATACATAGAGAGTCTTGCGCCTGCTCCAAGTCGGAACTAGATCTATTTGCCATGCCACCCACCATGATGACGATGCAAGAATCCCAATCGATTTTCATCCAGTCTCCTCTTTGAGGATTTAGCTCCTATCGAGTTTGAAATCAAAGGACATCCCGAAGATTACATCGATTCGAACAGCAGTTACTTGTACCTCAAAGTCAAAATTTTAGATAAGAATGGAGGTAATATAGACGTCGATGAGAAAGTAGCTCCGTCAACAATTTCATGTATTCTTTGTTTAGCGGAGTGGATTTGTACTTGACTAGCAAACTAGTCAGTAGCAGCATGGATACTTACTCTTGCCGTGTCTACCTGGAGAATCTCTTGACATACGGAACAGACGCAAAGAACATTCATCTGGATGCCTGCATGCTATGCAATCCAGACAAAGCTGACAAGTTCGACACAATATCGGATGACAATGATGGATTTGAACAGCGATGAAAGATGGACAGATTTTAGAACTAATGGATCGTTTGAATTTGGACATGTGGTTGCAAGAGAAGTATTTGCTGAACGGCGTGGATGTCTGCTTAAGGCTAAATCGCAGCAGTATCGCTTTTACTTTGTTGACTGATACTGCCGATTACAAAACCATCATCCAAGAAGCCAGACTCTATGTGATACGCGTGGAAGTGTTACCTAAAGTGGGAAAGGACACCAGTCACACTTAGAGCAAAACAAGCGCTAAGTATCCGATATGACGCGTCGATGTTGAAAACTTCACCATTTCCAAGGGTCAGTGATCCATGATCGAAGATCATCTGTTCCATGGACAGTTACCCAAACGTTTAATCATTGGTATGGTCGAGAATTCAGCCTTCAACTGAGCCCAGAATAACAATCATTTCAATTTTCAGCACTTCTAGGCGTCCAAAATCAACGTCAGTCAAGATGGCAGGACCTTGTGTACCAGAACCTCCGAAACTGACTTTGCCAGGAAGACTTGCTTGAGATCGTACTGGTCCCTGTACGAAGCCACGGGACACCTAGGGACCAACAGTAGTCACGGCATTACCTACAAAGAATACGATGGAGGTTACACTTTGTGGACCTTTGATTTCACTCCTGACCAAGGGAACGACGAGTGACATTTCCATCAGGCCAGATTCGAGTGGAACATCAGTTTGCTGAACCTCTAACTGGGACGGTGGACGTACTATTCTCTGCCTAATTCGACAATACCATAGAAATCAACAGTTTGAGAGAAGTCATTCTAGACTATTGGAAGCAATGGAAACTGTAATCCTCCTTTGAATATTGGAGAATCTATGGAAATGGAATGGAAGGATTCCTTGGAAGCAAAATCCCAAGGACATAGTCATGAAGTCCAGATGGCCAGAACAGGAACAACATTTAGTCTCCTGTTTCGCCAAGCACCTGGCAGAAAAAATTACGAAATTGATCCAGAAAGATAGCTATGGATGTCTAAACGATCATCCCAGTCAAATACAACACGATAAATGTCTGTTGATAGTCAAGAAGAAATATTAGACGAGTATCTGGAAGAAGCTTGGAGTCTCATATCGAAATAAGCCGTGTCTTTCATCAGTTGTTTAAAGACTTGCGTGATCATTCCTCTCCTCCATTGATGATTCTCGAGATTCATCACATCGAAGTTCTCTTGGCTCAGAGTACAGAGACGTACGAAGAAACGGTTACTTGTCAGGCATTTTCAAGCAAAAGGTCAGGATTGAATTGATAACTTATCATCACCTGTAAGAAAAGCAACAAGAAAACACTTTAAAAAGTGTATGCCTAGGAACGTTTTTACATTTTGAACCACAGTTCATACACTGCTTCTTAGAATCATGTCGTGTGTGCTAAAGATTAACTGCCTCATCGCAAACCTCAAGACCATCAAGCTTATGTCATCAACACAGACGATTCGTATGGATTACCACCTTTGGAAGACGACATCATCGAGTTTAAGAGAAGAAATTCTCAGAAGCACGATTTAATAATGTGAAATTACAAGGCACATATTCCATTGTGTGTGGACAATATTGTGTGTATTTTCTTCATTAACGCAGTCTTGGATATACTTTAGAACATTTAGTGACATATTTTGATAGTTACTCTTCTAGAAATGATGACAAAGCAGATAGATGGTTTTGTGACCATTATGGTTATCTTTTGTCTCTAGCTAGGAAACGTAGTGTACATCTATGGCCCAATGACTTCCATTCCTGGATGTCTAGCTTCACTTCACAACGTTGTCAACCTTGTCCAAGATAGTTTGTTATTTGAAACATGTTCGTTTGATTGTTTGCAAAATGTTTTATGGTTAAACAATGCGTTTGTCCTATTTTCTATTTTTATCATGATATATGCTCTTTGACTTCTCTCTATCCACCACCCTCAAATCAAACTATACTAGCGTTCCGACTCTAAACATTGTAGGGATGTTTTCTATCGCATCCGTGCTTGAACCATATAAAGCGGGGTAGTCTCCAGACTAGCCATTAATTGTTAACTCAGTCTCCTAAGAAGATGTGCTCAAGACTAGCCAAACTGAACGAAGCTTATGTGAATTTACATCGTGTCAGGCAAAACGTGATACTTAAGCTTGCAAAGATAGAGAATATGTCAGAATGTTGAAAGTGGGTGAAGACCTGATATAAGAGCTCTTCAAGAGTAAATCAAGACAGAAAAGGAAGAATGGACGGAAAAGTACAGACTTCAGAAGCAGAAAGAGCAACGAAAACAGCAGTAACAGCAGCAGGAACCATACAGATTTTGTCAACAGTCGTGTAGACACCAAAGAGTTCTCCTTCTCTTTCTGAGGAAGCAGACCCTGTCCTGTGGGAAAGCCTGTCACCAGACGAGGACGCAGTCTTACACAATAAAATATTAACATAACCCATCGTCCACAAAAAACCAAACCTTTACAGGGCTACCCAATACTCTAGAAAATAGATACTAATTAAACTGCCAATGGTATATTAGTAAGTCAAAAGTAGAAGTGTGTCTTCAAGCAATTCGTTTGTTTGACTTTGAAGTGTGTATATAAGCACTTCGTTTCCGTAGCATGTCAGATAGTCAGTGAGGTCTGATAGTAGTTAGGGTTCTTAAGTAAAAAAGTGACTGGGTGTTTTTGTAGGTTGCGCGTTCTGTATTTTTGGGGTGATGACATCGGTTGTGTTCGTTTTGGTATCAGGTGAATGTTTTCCTTCACGCCATTGCTTGACAAATACAACGGGAGTGCCGTCAGTCTGGCTACCCATCGTCAACGAGACAGCTAAAACAAGATGAGCAGGATAAGCAAATTGCTTGAACTCCAAATGCACCTGGAGTATGCCAGACGTTTATTGGATGAGCTGGCTATGGAGGCGGTAGCCGAGGAGGCCAAGATAGAGAAGGAGGAGGAAAAAAAGAAAAAAGAAGAAGAGGAAAAGAAGAGAGGAATCCTGCCTCACCTCATGCTAAGACCTATGATTGAGGTCAAGCCTGAGATGAGGACGCCTCCGCAGACAGTACCAGCACCACAACCACGTCAACTACACCCACGACCTCTCCTACCAGTACAAAGGACCGTGATCCTTCAGACGGAAAACTGGGAGGAGAGTTGCGACAGCAACCACGAGAACCACAGCATCCACGGGTCTGGCACAAGAGAAAACAGGGAAGCCTTCAGGGTCCCACAAACTGAAGCTTGGGGTGATGAGGCCACACAAGCTTCATCCGCACTCATAGCAGCTGCAGCCAGTTTTGACAATGACTGGAACCGACGCTGTGTCTGTGATCCCCGGCCTGGGAGGTGTCACCATTAACCAAGTACATCTGGAGTTAAAAAAACAGCCCATCTCAGGTCTACCCAAATCTATTGAAAAGAGACTACTCAAGTTGCCAATTAGAGTGAATGTGGAATAGTGTGATTATAGACATTCTCTCCTTTACTGATGTGATTGTGTGTGTGTTTGTTTGTATGAGCTCACGTACGTTTGTGTGAATAGGATAGTGTGTGTTTGCATAAGTGTACATACGTTTTTGTGGATAGTAGAGTGTGTTTGAATAAGTGCGCATACGTTTGTGTGGATAGTATATTTTTGGGGTTTGTAAGCGTTCGCATATGTTTGTGCTAATAGTAAATGTTGTGGTTTTTGATAGTATAATTTGGGTTTGTATTTCTTCTTCTCATGCGTTGATAGTACATTTGTGATTTCTTTTTGTTCCTCACCTCTGTGTTGATAGTATATTTGTGGTTTGTTTCTTTTGTCTTCCGTGTCTGGATATTATATTTTAGTTTTTTTGACAGTATATTAAGGGCTTGTTTTTTCTCCTTCTCGTGTGTGGACAGTATATTTTGGTTTTGTGGATAGTATAATAAGGGTTTGTTT
Source organism: Sinohyriopsis cumingii (assembly GCA_028554795.2). Lineage (NCBI taxonomy): Eukaryota > Metazoa > Mollusca > Bivalvia > Unionida > Unionidae > Sinohyriopsis > Sinohyriopsis cumingii. Next base: position 76,308,374 of record CM068830.1, read on the forward strand.
CTTCTCCCCATCTTTATGTTGATAGTATATTTGTGGTTTGTATATAGTAAGGGTTTGTTTTTCATCCTTCCGCGTGGATTGTAGATATTTTTGTTTTTGATTGCATATCTTGGCTTTGTTGTTTTTTATTTTTCCTTCCCGTGTGTATATTAGTTAATATGTGAAGTGAGTGTAAGGGATGTTTTCATTCACGTCCGTTCTTTACAAATATAATGTCAAAGCGTTCGTCGTTCGCGTCATTTAACATTGAATAAACTAAGATGACAATAGATTTAATCAACAAATTGAAGGATTGTTGGTTATGGATCATGGACGCAGCCTATGTGGTGGAAAGGTTTGAGAAGGAATGGAAGTATCCTGGTAGCCCATACTTTGTGACTAGCCTGAGAGTAGCCAGGGATCTGATACAAGGTATAATAGAAAAGGAAGTAGAAAAGTTAAGAGGTTTCATTCAACCTACATATGTAAGAGTGGGTACCTTGAAGGAGGCACTTGATAATGTGACGAAAGTCAGGTGCTATCTATAAGACACATTGCATTGGACCGAGTGTTCATTTTTGAAGTGGGGTCTGGACCAACAAAAGAAAGGAGAAGAAATAATGAGAAAAAGTATGGAAGAAGAGGTGAAGAAGATTAAAGCCACATGGGCTAAATAAAGAAAGGGCAGAAAAGAGAAAGAGAAAAGAGGAGTTTGAAAAACTGAATGAAAATTGGATGAAGATACAGGAACAAATTAGATTGATGGGACACTCTGACTGGATGTAAGAGACAGACAAGAAGAAGAAGAAAGGAATCATTGAGAAAATGAGGAGATGGTGGAAGAACTAGAGAAAATAGAAGAAGAACCCAAAGGCCCTTTTCAGGGCCACCCATATGCCTCTAAAATATTTGCTTTGTTGCCTAAAACTTGTTTTAGTCAGTTATAAAGTTGTTTATGTTTGTATGTTGTCTGTTATATGTGTTATCTCTGTCTCTGTCCCGCCAAAATATTCTAGGATTTTTTCTCGCTCTCGGGTCCCGATTGAGGTCAGCCTCTTGTTACATTGTTACCAGTCTTCAGTCCTGTGACATCACCTTACCTGTAAAGCATTTTCCCATTGCCGCTATACATCTTGATGCTACACAGTCTTCGTATATATATATATATATATATATATATATATATATATATATATATATATATATATATATATATATATATATATATATATATATATATATATATATATATCTGTCTTTGGATATAATACTTCAGTCTTCTAAGTCCATAAGGTATACAGTGATGCTTGCAATCATATTATCTACATATTGAGACAGAAAAAATCACTGTCAACTTCATTGGTACGTAACTCAGAACGCGAGATTGTTTTATTGATTGTTTTTCCGAAAAAGTTGAAACTCACAATCACTTATACATACTATGTAAACTATATAAACAGTTAAAAAGGTTTATGTACAAAACCTTTAAAAACGAAACACAACAATGCAACTGTAATCTCAAATTTTATGTTGTGTATATTTTCTAACCTTTCAGATATCCAGAACGCTCAGAACGTATTTGCTGAGGTTGAGAACGCAATTGCAGCCTTTAAGACTACCACTATGTCGTGTATTCCATGCAGAGGATTAGACTCCGGTGTACTTATTCCATTACTACTGATACTAATACTACCGCTACTACTACTACTTAAAATAACAATACTACTTATGATGTCTTTATTTTAATATGATAACATATTCAGCATTAAAAACTAGTCCTCCCAACAGTCAAAATAACAGATGATATATGATATCTTTTGTACGTCAATCAAAACTCGTAATTCTTTACAAAGCACTAATTAAGCTGACATGTAAAGTAGTAGAAGATGATATAATTAATTTGATACTTTAAATTAAGACCAAGTACCAAATATGTGCAATCAATTTGAAACATAAGTACGGGCATCATTAGCGGTCATTTACAACTTAACGATAATCTAAAGATTTCAATATAAATATTATGGCGTATGGTCGTTTACCAGATGTAGATGATGCAACCTTCCTGCTGTCAAAACCATACTTTGTAAAATATAACTGGAATTAATTCCAGATTTCTATAGAGACTATTATTAATGAAAATACATAGCAATATGTTAGATCACATAGACGAGTTCACAGTGTTCAAGCGTAAGTGTGAGTGCATGATTTCGACAGTTCTAAGTGCAGACAATTGTCAAACATGTATATTGTGACTGATTTATGTGCATTATATGTTTTGTACATCGCTTTTAAACATACTGAATATCGATCTGAAGACCTCGAATGATACAAACGCTTTAATTTTGGATAGTTGTGTCATCAGCGAATATATCGGAATCAGTATTTCAAAAAGACTCAGATGGTTAAGACAGATTGGAAACAAAACAGGTGATAGCGGGTGTTACGGGTGGTGGTGTTGTAAAATTGTTACTTATTCCATGGTGTCTGCTTTATTTGGTTATCGTTATCTAGAGGGTGATCGCTCTCTGTATTGTTGTTCCCCGGATCGAGTAAATATTAAAATAATGTGAGAAACTTATAGATGGAATGAATAGAGATCTGAGAAGATATATAGAACAGAACGACACGAGCCCCCGTACATGGAAAAACAAGAAAATTTAATCAATTATATAAACAATTGTGATAATACATTACATTAGGAAGACAAACTTCTTTTTGAATTAAATCTTTCACTGAATTTCAAACAGAAATCTATTGATATCAATAGCCTATCTGTTTTAAATAATCTAATTGGTTCATTAAAGAATGGAGTGAATAATCGAAGTCAATGCCTTGTACAACTTCACAACCTGCTTATTCCAGTCCACTCCAACTTCACTGTGGTGGTTCATCTAGGTCTTTTCGCTTTTTCCCTTCTCCAGCCTCCCTACTATCTCGCCTCTTTTCGGCACTCAAACTTTGTGTGGGTAGGTGGATAAGTAAGTACATGGATAAATATACACTTGGATAAGTAGGTACTTGGATACGCCAGTAGGTACTTCAGTGGATTCGTCTGCGGATACGTCCGTGGAGCTTTATCCCCTTTCAAAATAAACAGAGAAGCAATCTAAACCTTCTCTCAGTTTTCCTGCTTGGAACAGATCCTTACTCCCCTCTCGTTGTCAGATATCGTTCTATCGGAATTCAAACAGATACCAAAGGCTATCTGATCAACCTAAACTTGGGAGACCATAAACAAACCTAGTTATAAGATTAATTTACTTCCTAATGGTTATATCATCAATGATTCCCATGAACATTACAGGAGACATAACAGTTTTCATTTGCACAAATAAATGAATGAAATTCATTGCAAGATAAAACTACGTTATTTTCAGTGAATACAAACATTCAAGTCTTTACCATACGCGAAATCATCTAAGATCGATGAATTCAAACGAATTCTCGTAACTAATATCAACTAAAGTAATGCATTAAATCTTAGAATACCCAATTCCTATACAAAGAAGGCGACAAATTCAAACAATTCCTCAACTTATATAAAGAAGATCATTTTACAAATTCATATAGATGAACTAAACACAGTTATACTCATGTCAAGAATATTGATCTACGAATTTAAACAAATCATTATATTGGTATCAACTAATTACATGAGATTGACGCAAATACCTTGTGCTTTGAAACTTTGTTCGCTTCTACTGCCAGAATTGTGTCTGTTGACTTTCCAGACATCCGGTCCCATTGCCAAATGTTTTACAAGAGAATTTCTTCCAAATTCAATCTCGGAGTCCCTTTTATTTTCATTCTTACGGTCAGCCTGACTTATAGACTTCCAAACCTGATTCTGGTCAATTCGAAATCTGACAGTTCCGATACAAAATAGAAGTTAACCTTGCCTTTCTAGTGTGTCTGACGGCTAAATAAACGAAGGCTCAGTTAAGAATCACTTCCTCTTCTGACATTAGAAACAATTGCAGTATAGCGACTTAACAAGCACATGTCCCCATAAATCTAATTAATTGTTCTCTGGCCCAAATTAATGTGCCCTTCATAGATCGACAGAAATTTGCATCCTTACACAGGTCCTAAATGTAAGCCTTTTTTGACGCTAGATTGTACTGGTCCTAGTGTTGATAAGTGGCTTCCGCTCTGTCTCCCGTTTGTCAAAAAAGACTTGAAGCATGAGTATGAACGAGTTTACAATTCGCCAAAATAATATTGATGTAGAAAAATACATTTCTTGAGATAAAGATATAGGCAGGTGACAATGTGTTGCACAATTGTTTTGTTTGTTTTTTTCTTTCGGGAAAGAAAAATATGCTACAATTTAATGAGTAATTATTGGACTTGCCCTTACAAATAGGAGCAACTACGACCTGCTTCAAATCATTAGTCCAGCTTCTAAGCAATACTAAGAAAGAATGCATACTATGGCTCTAATCGAATCTGAATTTGCAGTTCTTTTTGTCATGTCATGCTTGGAAAGAAGAGTAAAATTTCATTAATGGATATCTAAGTACAATTAATTCAATATCCTGCTGCAACAGCAGTAATTTTGTTTGATTGCCAAGTTTACAATTTGCAGCACTTATAGTTATACAAAGCAGTTTTTGAAGGTTAGGTTTGAGTCATTTAAAAGAGTTATGGTTTCCATGACCAGTCTTAATGATCTTCGTATTCCAGTGTTTAAATTAGTTTCTTATTTATTTTATGTTTCACTTAGGATGTAAATTCTGGGGAAAAGATTTTGATGAACTGAAGGTATATCGTGTGTAATAATGCATGTTTTATGAGAAACTAAACGTACAAGTGCATTATGCTGTGAACCTCCGCATTTCGTATCGCATATCCTTGCAATTAAGGGGTAGTGTTTAATAAATCATCCTGTTAGATATATTGAACATTATGACAGAATTATGGGGATACAAACTGGTTTGCATAATTCGTTTTTTCATATTATATGCCCATATACTAGGTACTAATACTGTGCATTTACTTTCTCTTCAAGCTCACTTCGATAACAAACCTGAACGCTGTCTTTAGTAGTTTCACAGAAGATGAAATGAATAAACAGGTATGTTTGTTTTATTAATAAATAAAGAAGAAATAGTTATAGGAAAAATTTCATTGAAGCAATAAATACTGTGTGACTATATTACTTGTTATTATTATTATGCATAATGAGCATAGATTTATCTATGAAGTGTGTCTGTTGCTTAACCATTTCCTTCTATTCCTCCTCTCCTTCTCTGCTTCTTCATCTTGCTGTTGTTTGATCTGATCTTCAGCATTTCAAATATATGCTTTACTGTATGTAGAAACACAGATTAACTCATCATTTGATCGAATACACATTTTGGGACTAGAATTACGCAACACAGACAAATAATATTGAGAATATGACATGGACTACTAAAAAGACTAAACAACATATAACAGTAACAGTAAGAAAGATATGCTCACTGAGTATATTAAAGTGGTACCGCCACACAGGTATTCTCAAATAGCAAAAATAAATTGTGTTTACGATGTAATACGTTTATTCACAAATGGTTTATCTACTTTTGCACTACATTTGCTTTCTCGTCAACATAACCTGTATCTAAAATCCGGATTAATTATTTTGAAAACATCAATAGCCGAACACAAAATATAGGTATAAGATGTATACAGGAAGCATTTGCAATCAGGTTTACCGAACCTTGAGATTCTGGTCGCCAACGTATTATTGAACCTTTAAAGTGATGTATTTATACCAGAATGTAAGGAAGTATAGTTTGCTTCCGGTCCATTTTGAATTTTACCGTCAAAGCAAATTTTGTTGTTGTTGTTGTTAAATTCGGAAAATAAAGTCGTGAACGGCGAGAGCATTGTTAAGTTACTGGTATTTTCATTCGACGGAGCAGCCTAATGTAGTATTTATAAGTTACTGCATTTGTATCAAAAAATATCAACGTGTTTTTCAGATGGAATACTTCACGACCTTGGCAGTGCAGCATATCCATCCGATAAAATGAGTTTATATTTTCCCATACAAATGCAGTAACCTTTGCATTATATGTTCATTTTATTATTCTACCTAATGCTTAATTATATTAACAAAATACACAACAAGAGACAAAGTAACTGCATCCATGCCGTATTCCAAACTAAAGACACAAGCGTAGATTCATCATTACACAACAACAACATTATTACTGCGCATTTAACTCCGGCCAGATAAATTAGAACTTAGACGCGCGCTCTACATAACTTTCGAAAGAAAATGGCTTGTCTAGTTAAAATTGAAATGTGGAGTCATAATGTAAATGAATGCGCATTGCATTGCAACAACTTTTTCATTTGATCTGGAATGAATATATTTGGGTATTGTCGATTCTATGAAATTTCGTGATTATCGACTGTATTTATATGTGACAATTCCACATGAAATACATCATATTGCGAGGGAGAAGCGTGTTGATATCTGCAAACGTGTTTCTGTTTCTGTCATTGAATATTTGAAATCATAACGTGGGAAAATATGAAGTCTTTCAATTGCAATTATTAAAATGATGCTATGGAATTTAATGCTTATTTCATTATGAGTGCAGTAAGGAGAATGTAATTGCACTTATATTCGAAATAACAGTATCATTTTGAAATATGTAATCAAGATTGAGAACCTATGGCATGTTTCATGTAATTCGGATTTGCACAACTAAGAAAGTACATTTTGAGGAAATTCAGTATGTAAAATTTTAAGTATAGTTTTTGCATTTCTTATTACCAACTAGAGAAGACCAGTTTATGCCTTGTCACTTGCATGCTATTTGTAAGGACCCTTTCTGGTGTCTACTGTATAGCTAACTTTTATAATGCCCTATCTTGGCCGATGCCTTCTTCATTGACCTCGTTTCATATCTATCTGTGAAGGAAGGTAGTTCTAACCGGTGAACGTGATGGCGACAATAAGTGCCCCACCATCCATAAGTGCTAGGTTGGCCATTTGTCAGCTCTTATGATATTAGCAGAAATGATTCCTTGTTTAGTTTGCATGCCCTGTTTCCAAACACTGTGATGTTAATGGTCTTTGCTGCCTCTTTAAAGTCTAGTAGACCCAGGTTAGCAGGTGTTATTTTTAAGAAGTGTTAAGCAATCATAGAATATCCAACTTCAAGGACGACAAATACTGTTTCGTGGTAAGGAGATTTCTGAGGCCTTTGGCGTAAGGTGCTTTCGTCATTTTGAAAAGTACTACTCTATATGAAAAGGGTCAGGCATGTGCACGACAGCGGATGATGTTACCTGTTCAGTTTGTCGTATAAACATGTCGGTTGCTTTCTTGATGCCGCGGCAAAGGCAGTGAGCCCAAGAATGAGGCATATGCGAGGTCACCTGCCAAATATAGGCTATCCAGGGAACATAAAATAGCATTGCGCTATCTAGCATTCGTACTTCCATCACTTCTTGTATTGTAGTACCATGAGTGTCGGCGCGAAATGCAAACAAAGAGCTATCAGTAGACAGGGTGTAAACAGATATACCGTTGTATGGTCTCAGGATAAAGCCCTCCGGGAGGAGGCGGCGGCCGAGGAGCCCTATAGTTTTCCATTGCATGGAGCTCCTGGGTCTCAGCAAGGCATTGCAAACTCATTCAAGTTTGCTTGCAAACAATGTCGCTCAAGCAATAACAAAATGCATTGAAAAGGCTGTAGAACACTGCTAACTTGAAAAAGCGCGAGAGCAGATACAAGCCAAACTTGTGACTAAGAAAGGGGAACTCGATGTCTTTCCCCAGAAGCCTCAGTTTTCAACACGCCTGGTTTTATCAAAGGCGAGATTGTACTTATATCTGCTGCTGGGTGTGGCACAGGTCCACCAAGACAATCTCCAGCCTTGACACCTAAACCAGACTCTGACAGTGTAAAATAATGGATACAGGTATCTTGGTAGCTGGGTGGTACACTACTATCGCTAGCAGAAAGAGTGTAGGTGGCACAATATAAACATTCCAGTCGTGTCGTTCTTGCTTATGCCCGATGTCCATACCATCAGCTAGGTGACCCGAAGCCTCATGGTTGCTTGTCATCACAACAACTCTTGCGTTCTTTGCAATTCTCAGTCACCAGGAGAGCAAGCGCGGTAGAGAGACTAACAAGTGGATGCAACAGCTAAAACACAATCGCGTTGCCATCCACAACTAATGCCGTTTTAATGACTTCGATGGTTTTAGTTTCTATTTTAGACGTGCTATTCTCACTAATAGAAATAAGTACCTTTTCAGACCGCTTGCAGCTTGTTGCCGAGCGAAAAGTGTCAAAGTCGAGTTCTTTATGCCCTTTAGAGTATGCTGTTGTGGTGATGGTGCTAATTTGACAAGCTCCGGTAGTTGCGTAGATATCCTGTTCAAATTAATATTGATATGTGTAACCACTACCATGTTTCTGCTTGGAACAAAAAGAGCATTGTTATATCCTCCTTGCATGCCAATGTTTAGCTCTATGTTACTTGGTACTTGCTAAAGGTTTTTCCTAACAACATAATCTAGTTTACTTTAGCGTTGACTATCCTCTACTGGTACTTATCTAATATGCTGGGGTATGTTTATCGTTTAGCCCCAACATATCCTGAACTATGCCCAATTTCAAGTTTTCACATTAACGCCTTTCCTAATGCCACATTTTGATGATCACATTTTAGTCTGTTGTTATTGTTATTTTTGTTGTTGTTGTTGTTGTTGTTATGGGATTTAACTCCATGCTTCAGCAGAAGATAAGCCATAATGACATCCAGTATAACCGATAGAGGAAGAATCCAGGAAAATCCCGCGAAAGAACCATCGACTCACGGGAAGCTACTGGCTATCTTTGTCACGTACCCACATTGACTAAGCCCGAGACTGGAACCCACACAGAGGTGATATGGCAGTGATCCATAAAGCCGAGCGCTTAAGATCACTCGGCCACTCGGTGCCTCATTTCGGTTTGTGCACCCAAATTCCCCATACACATTGCAGAGCTCTTTGATTACGGCTCCTCCCACTGGCACTGGTAATACCGTGTGGACTGTACATAAAATGAACAAAAGCGTTTTCTCTTTCTCTATTCTCGTCCTGAGAAAAACTTCTCAGCGAGTTGCTTCCCACCTGCAGGGTCCACAGCCATTATTTGTGTTCAATTTGTATTTGTCAGTTCTTTTTCTCCATCGTTATAAGTTATGTATAATTGTATTTTGGACTTGACCTTGTCCACAATAAAGTTCATTGTGTTTCTGACTAGAGACAAGGATGTTGTTTTTGTTTTCTATACAAATAATACATTGTTAATATTTCCCTACGATTCTGGGTCAAATATTCAGATCATTATCAACAGTGGTAAACATAATTTTGGGACTGGATCTAGAATATTGGAATTCCCCTATCAAAATACCTAACCTACCTGATGTTTACCATATACTAATTAGTATACTTTTAGTAACACGTTGTTCTAGAATTGAAATGTCGTACATACTTGTTCTTCTTTAGTGTCTAATTATATATATATATATATATATATATATATATATATATATATATATATATATATATATATATATATATATATATATATATATATATACTAGTTTATTTGAGCAATTACGCATTTCTGTGATAACATCTGAAGCATAAATCAGTTGTATTGTTGTGCTCAGTATTAATTCATTTGGGTAGAATTTATATATTTAATTTATTTATTCGCGGAAAATACAAAATGCTCGTAAGTAATCTTCATGGACAGAAACATTAACTTGGAATTATAGTGGATTCAGATAAGGCCATCTTGGATTATTTTATTGTGATTAATTGGAAGACTGTTAGTATATCATCACACTTTAGGGCACTGGTACAATAATACATTCAAGGCTACAAGGCACATCGACGCCTTCAGCGCTAGAGTTTAATTATTTAATGAGAACTGCATTAATTATGACTATTTGGTATTCAAATCGTAATACTGCAAATTCTTTTTATATCTTCACTTTGTATTCTAGGGAAATACATCATTTCCTGGATTTTACAAAACTGGTGGTTTTCGCTCTTTTCTAGTATTGGTTTCATGACCATAGAGTCGTAATAATATAATTAGCTGGGTAAAATACAGTGGGATGTGGATCATGGATAGGGAGACCTTCCCTTAGTCACAGGTCTGATAAATAAACTGGCTCTCATGGAATAAAACTGATATACAACATATCTAGACTCCACCACTGTTGTACCGCCAATCCTTGTTTTTATTCATCTAACTCGCTACAATGCAACAAAAGCAGCCGTTCAGTGTGTTTCTTAAACGTAACTTTTGCCGCAAATTGTGAATTGGGCTCAAAACCGCGCTCCATTTTAAATTCGAAGGTGCTTTCCAACGGTAAGGCCGTAGCCAGTCGACGCGCACCACATGGCAAAATTGAATCTGCCAGAAACACATCTCAGACTCCGGATTTCCAGAATTTTCAGCAGTAAATAATCTCTTTTGTTTTGATATGAGGCAAGGTATAATTATTGGCACAGTCGACGTATTTTGCATAATCGAATGCGTCATCACCTGCATAGTTGTCAAGATTATGCGTTCTATTGGCATCGTAGTATGTAAATCCAACACCAGCACTACGCGTCCCTATTAAAGTTCCTGAGGTCTTACCATCGTTCTCATTCAAGTGTTGACATTATGTTGAATTAACCAATCCTCTATTTGGGCCTGTAGCTCGAGAATAGGTGATATGCACTGACTTAAATTCGTGGAGCACGTCAGATTTGTAGATATCAGGATGGTGTAATATTTCAGATACACTAGGTAACATTACGTTTAGTGTGATACCACCCAAGACACACTATATGTATGCTCTAGCCTGCATATTTAGACATGTTGGAGACAAGAGCGATGACGAGACCTATATCAGCCTGGTAGGAAAACGGGTTGCACCAAATTCATGTGCATCGAATCACACGTGTCTATTCTCACTTCCATCAAATAAACACAACTGGAATATTATTGACAGGACAGACAAAACAGTACCTACTACAGATTATACCTGTGGATGGTGAGCTCTACGGGAACGCTTATACTTTCTCCCATCGAATATTACAATGTAATACAATTTGTTACTGGGTAGTATCTGTTATTTCGTAATTGTTTATGCCTCAAATGTTTAGAAAATGGCTATTATTCCCCACAAACTTTGCTTTTGTGACCTGGACAGTCATATATTGAAATTTACCAATGAGAAAAAAAGGCGAATTTGTGTATTTTCGTTCACATACCGTCAGAAACAAACACCATATGAATCGAAATTAACATGTATATATACTAAAGTAATACAAAAATGTGCACAAAAGATTTAGAAGTGAGTAGTTTTTTTAGATTTACGACTATACTGTAAATCACGTTCACGAATCAGCCCTCAAATGTTGTCCGCCATCAAGTTCTCGTTATGCTGCCTTTGGTAGCGGCGTTCAAAGTCAAGTATATCCTGGTGGAAGGTTCGCCTTACTCCTCCGAATACGCTCCCATGTTCTCTTTGAATGTATCAAGATGAGCATCAAGGATATGGACTTTGAACAACATCCTAAAGCCCATTATGCCGTTGTTTTTTATCAGTGTCTCTACCAGTTCCACATTGTTTTCAGCCTTGTGATTGCCCAAGAAGCCCCGAACCACTGCGATAAAGCTGTTCCAAGCCGCTTTCTCCTTACTAGTGAGCTTCTTGGGGAATTCATTGTACTCTAATATCTTCTTTATCTGCGGTTTTGACCTTTACCTCAGATAGTTTAGGGAAGACGCCTTGAAGGCACTTGAACGCTGCCGGTTCCTTATCTAGAGATCTGACAAATTGTTTCATAAGGCCTAATTTGATGTGCAGTGGTGGCATCATCACCTTCCGTGGGTCCACCAGTGGCTCCCACTTGACATTGTTCATCCGCACAGAGAAATTGACCTGTTATGGTCAGTCCCGCCTGTGGTAGTGCGCCAAACTGCTATCCCAAAAGGCAAAATTAGCAGAGAAACTTGGTGAAACCGCCTTGGAGACACATCAGGAATGCCACCAGTTTGAAGTCTCCGATGGCCTCCCAGCCTTACTCATCATACTTCAAGGCATTCATCAGGATATTGATGCTGTTGTAATCCTCTTTGACATGCACCTAATGAGCCAGGGCAAGAAACGGGTACTTGTTCCCATTATGGAGCAGCACAGCTTTGAGGCTCCTGGATGAGCTGTCCGGGGAGGTCAGGGCAGTGTGGCACCTGGGCGATGGATGGAGGAAGGTCTGGATACATGATAGCAGGTGCATTTGTGCCATTCCAACGTGTGAAAAGGTCCACCATGCAGAAGTAGAAGTTGCATGAGTGTTATGTGGGTTCCCGCCAAATTTCATGGGATGGCGAACTTCATGGTTATGTTTTCTCCTTTGTACTATCTATATAAAATACATTGGTTGCACCAATGACTAATGTGAAAAAGATTCTCGAAACATTTGTCAGATGATATATATTTTCAATAACATTGAAACTTATAAAATATTTTAAAATGTTTAACAAATTTTTTATCATAAAATTCCTAGCAACAATTGTCCATCTTACCTTCCAGAGATGTTTGCAGGGCTCATAGATAAATAAAGTGCCAAGGTTTGTCTTGATCCCCGACAGGCATGCCGAAATTCACCTTGTAGGTCTCAGACATCTTAGCATATGCATCAACGGAGTACTTTTTTTACTCTTGTCTTGATATAAATTGACTGCAGACATAGCAAAATGCGTCTGCCGGATGCTTGCAGCCTCTCGATGCCATCTCATAAAAATGCATATATACATCCACTTAGGCAGCTGGAACTAAACTGAACCGATGGGCTTAAGGACCCTCTATTTATACTACTATTTATGTTATTGGAAAGTCCTAGAAAGTTCTAGAAATTACCCCAAGTTTACTCAGCACTGAATCTTTCTGTAATCTTCTGGAGAATAGGTACATTTCCAGATATTACTGTCCTGGTCTCAAAAGCAAAGTTTATGGGGAATAATGGCCATTTTCTATACTTTTGAGGCATAACCAATTAGGAAATAATACTTACTACCCAGGAACAAAAACAATTTGTTACACGGTGAAATCATATCGGCGCAAATACATTATTGCAGAATCTTTTTCGCTCATTCCACGCATTAGAAATATAAAAAACATTATGCAGGAGTACCTTATCACTCTTGTATTTAAGCATTTTAAAGCAATTAGAGAACACACTAGTAGCCCTGCCTTACTTGGTGGATGCGCTGCAAGTGTCTTGAGGCCATCTCTTTCATTTAGTGGCAATACATTTACCGCTGGCTTCGAAGTGTGCCGAGACCAGCTCCAAGAACACGACAAAGGTCGAGTTCGTCAACAATGTGACTCGGGAAGAGCTGGAAGTCTTCTCAAGCTGGATCTACGCTGGTGCGGCCTCTAAAGTTTATTTGAACAAGAATGATGTTGTGCACTTCACGGTGGACAAAACGTACGTCAGGTAGCAATGATATGGCAATACTTGCATTTGGATTGCAACTAATTTAGCTATAATCAAGACATTATCACCGTCCCTCCTACTGGTTCTTAAGCTATTAAACTCCACAAAAGTCGTAATCAAGAAACATTGGCATCACATTCAGTTCTTCTAAACTAAGTCCTAATGGCACATAATGCCATTCCAGCTAACGTCTCACATGAAAGCTTTACAACTAGCCGGATATGCCATTAGGTGTGAGGGTCTTAGAGTCAACGTACAGCCGATGTAATTTTTTAAACTGATTATCTTTGATCCGGTCCTCAGCAGAGATGAAAATCGGTGTGAAGGCAAAATAACGTCATGGGTGGGAGACTGGGCAGAGACAAGAAACACGAGAGATTGTTTTCTTCGAACGATCCGGCATCAGCGAACGATACTGCAGTAGTTGAACACTCATAAAAAGTGCATTGAATCGAAAGGAAATACAAATCATCGTCAGCAATAATTTCCTATGTATGTAACGCCATTTTTTTACTTTGTTCTCCATCCTAAAGAACTATGTGATCTTCGAAACTATATTTTCTGTCGCAGAATTATCAACCCTGTTAAAAGAAGGAACGCCAGTTGTGACCCTTGCCCAGCGCGTTGGTGCGTTTATTGAAGACTGTGCCATTTTCACTTCTAAAGATATTAGGAAACGGATAATGCCTTTAACTAGATCGCTGTCTGGCCTGTATACCACGGCGATAGGCTAGAAGTTCGGGCCAGTTTCACTGATACCTCAAATACTCCAGATCAATGAAACATTCATATTACGCAACCCATTGAGGAATTATAATGTCGCTATAACCAAAACTCCATAATCCTTAAGACTGGCGCCTGAAATGAAATCTGCGAGACTGAAACTTCCTTAAGTGCAGAGGCCTAATAGCAACACACTTTGAACAAAAAGTATAGTTCCGTGGTGTGTCTGTGTGTATGTGTGTCTGTGTGTGTGTGTGTGTCTGAATAAGATTTTTAAGGTAGCTTTAACAATTGTTCAGTATTATCGCTACGATGTTTGCAGTTAGGCAGTTTATAGTGATGTCTAGCACTGGGTATCATGCCGCAAACATGTAGCATGATGCCCCACCCAGTCACATTATCCTGACACCAGGCCGACCCGTCCTAACGCTAACCTCTTAATGCTGGGCGCGGTAATGGGCTGTATATCAGCACATACATGAGAGGGACTGGTCTTTTTTAACAATCATTGTCATCCCCTTCTTATTTGCTTTTTAGATTACAGCTTTGGGTTGTGGAATGGTTTCTGTGACTGGAACTTTTCATTTGTGGTCAGGTTTCCGAAAAGTAAAAATCAGGGACGAAATCCGCATCCGCGGTGTGACAAAAATAAACATAATATCGAACCAAATATCTATGGATCTATGAAACAAAGACATCCTTGAGGAATAGTTCAAGCTCATCCTCTATGAAGTCGGCAAATATATGGCTATGAAAAAGGAAACATGGGTTGAATCAGACAATGCACACGATTCGGTTGCTATCGATAAGGTGGCAAAAAGGATCTGATAACCAAATCCAAAGCAGATCTCTTCGAAATAATTATGACAATACTGCTTGGAAATTCCGCTTAGACATGCGAATGCGCTGAGATTGGTCTTAGGTAACGTCTGGAACGGCACAAACGATAGGAATATTGGAAGCAAATAAAACAAACAACTGAGACAGAAACTTGATTGCTCTCTTACTCTGCTATATGCTCAAGAGTGCATCATACCTGTTCCTAGCTCACTATCACCATATGACTTTTTGTGTCCACCTTAAGGTGCTGCTTCGGGTATCCGCTAACAGCCGGCGATAAAAAAACAGTTATATATTTTTTTAGAGTACATTATTGTTGTGGGGAGAAAGCGCAGTTTTCTCGATATATTTAGTCGCATATTGAACAACGCCGGTGTCACGTGCGTTCACCATATTTCGTTATGCTTTTTTTGTATCTGCAGATCCAGAACTATCAGCGTCATTGTTAGTAGCATCTTCATTTTGTACCACCAACAATCCAAGTTGTACAATTATTAACGTTGTAATTGTAAGTATTGTTAAAGGCAAAAACAACAATGTTAAAATGTCTTGGATTGACAGGTATGGGCTATCAGTTGACCTTTTAATCCTCTATATGCAACATTATTCACTATTGTTCTACCAGTTGCCATATTAAGCACACTAAGTCGCCTTACACATAATATTTTCGAGCCACTAGCCCCTTTGTTTAATGGTGACTGACGAAAGGCAGTACTTGAAAGTTTCTTTAATAGTTTGGCTGCCATAAGTCCCTGGGGGTGTGTGGCGTGTGGCAACCTTTTATTATGGGATGTGGAAATGTGGAATACCTATCTCACCCGAGGTATCACGCTTATATATCATGAAGCATTGATTTGTGAACTGGGTGTATGTTTACGTTATAGCCACAAGCTGCATGTGAAGATAAATCATTTGTGAATTATTGTATTATATTAAAACGGAAATTCTTTGTGATTCTACATCCAGCGATTTGTGGTCTCTACTAGTTCTCTTCTATTTAAATGTCATTATTTTTTTCTTGAGCTAAGTTCACTAAATTAACTCTTTTATTTTATTATCTGTCATAATATAATTCAAAGATTTCTAGTCACTCTTTACATATTTGAGAAGCAGCGGGTTAGACGATATTTTTGATCAGCCTAGATTAATCATACACCCATTTTGTACAAACCTTTATGAGCTTGATATCATTCTTCAGCGTATTACAAACAGCTTACGAATTAATGCTTGTGATGATATCTTCCACTGTTTTTTCGAACATCTTCAGTCTTTGTTATCATCAGTCACTTCCCGTCCACCAATCGCAGACAACCGTCTTCCCGAACTTATGTTATCTTTTATGAATTCTCGACCAAATGACAACAATAAAACCATCTCAAAATTGTAGGATATGACAGAGAGTTACACTTAAACTTTATTTAGATGAGCTTTGATATCAGTCGGAGTGTATCGCAAAAGCTACCGTTGTTTACAGTATACTCTTTGCTAGATAGCGAAATTGGTCTCCTTCTCTGACCTTCTCTTGTCACTGTAATTTGTCTGTGTTAGTGTCACACGCATATATCTGAATGTGTCAAACGTGAACTACTTGCAGCTGCAGATACTTTCATTCAAAGTTTTCTCTTGATCGCCGTTAAAATTATTGACTGGTTCAATTAAATAAATAAATTATAACCATCTATTCAGAACTTTTTAAATACCCGTCATAATTGCGAAAGCTATTTTGTTTGTAGCGTCATGCATCTTCGTGCGTGTGGTTTGAAACATGAGTTAAATATTGGGCATTAACGTAACTTGCTCATCAATTATAACATTCGATTGAAAGGCTTTTAAGATAATTTAAAACATTTATCGCAATACTATCCATGCAATCAAAACAAATAATGGATTCTCAAATTAATTGTGCACAAGACTAGTGTTACACAATGCCGTGTGTGCAGTCCCATTTCGTTTTATATTTAATGATATAAAAGACCCTCCCTCATTTTAGATGAACCCATATCTCCGTCTCTTATTTCCTGACAATCTAATCTACCTTTCACGTGCTAATTAGAGTCTACGGATCAATATCAACTGTTTACAAAAGATTTCACTGAGTGGAAATGTAAATGAAATGCATTAAACTAAGAAGAATACTATTTAACTACCTTTCAAAACAGAATTAATATATTTTATTCTTGATGTCCTGATGATGCACAAGTAATTAAAATGGTTGAGGCTTAGGTGCACTTGGGTATAACCTTTCAATAACCTTTCATTCAATGGCAGCATGATGGAGCAGTAATACGCCTTAAATATAAAGCACACAAGAACTAATTAAAAATCAAACACTCACTTTGAGCTTCCAAATTGTACTCATACTTCTGCATATGCAGATGAGATTATTGGAAATGTAATACTGTCGATATGAAATATATGAAAAACACTGATCTGTTCAAAACTGAGTTAAGATTTCATGTAATGAGAATATAATTAAGAATGCTAAATCAGTTCTCGACTAACCAAGACATTGTAGTGATAAGTAGAGTTGGGTCTATAACTTCTCACTATATGACTATATTTACTTACCAAGGTCTTTCCGTGATGAATTATACTAGCTTAGTTTATGAAATCTTCAGGAAGACTAGAATTGCTATTGTTTCATGCCACTGCCATGAAATACAGCAGCTTTTAGTGTATTAAAATCAATCAACACAGTTAATGGATTCTCATTTTAATTTTCGAGACATAAATAATTCACGTACACACGACAATGGTGAGATGTTTTATCCAGGGCACAACATCTGTTTAAACTAACTAAATCAAATATCAAATAAACTGTACCTGTTTTGTACACATTAAGCATGATCTCTTCAATATCCGTTATGTGCCCACAATAAAAAAGT
The DNA here is from genome assembly GCA_028554795.2 of Sinohyriopsis cumingii. Taxonomy (NCBI): domain Eukaryota; kingdom Metazoa; phylum Mollusca; class Bivalvia; order Unionida; family Unionidae; genus Sinohyriopsis; species Sinohyriopsis cumingii. Next base: position 76,326,311 of record CM068830.1, read on the forward strand.
TCGTGAAAATAAAAGAGCTTCAACCGACTGTCACCTCAGCACGTGCCTGTTATCGTAGTACGTTAGAGATACAAAAACTTGACAGTTGAGGACAGAATGTATCCCTTTTGCCCTGATACGTATGAGGATAAATCACGCTTCTAGTTTATAAAACTTTGAAAATAAAGCTCATAAATGTAATATTTACTTTCTTTAGGGAAATAATTCCTGATTTGCCATCCTTTATATTGATCTGACAATAGGAAAACTATTGACTCCTCTGTAATAACTGCAAATTGTCAGATTTATAGTTTCCTTCTTTGAGAGACCGTTCCGGTGGCTTATGTGCTTATAGCGTCCGCCTCGGATGCGGAAGGTCGCGGGTTCGAACCCAGGTCGAGTCATGCCAAAGATGATGGCAATTCATTTTGACAAAGTTAATATCATCCTTCATTCGAGCCTGATTATTTTAGAACAGACAAAATTCTTGTCAAATAAAAAGATATGCACTAAAACTTGTGGAAAGATGACGATAACTGTAACTAGCAGCTGCCTCGCGTGGCGCTCAGCATTGAGATGTTAGTGCTAGGACTTGTCGGCCTGGTATAAGGATAACGTGACTGGGTAGGATATGAAGCTACATGTCTGTGGCATGATGCCCCAATGCCAGACATCACTTTAATCTGCCACACTGCAGACATCGTAGCGATATAACTAGAAAATTATTAAATCTACGTTAAAAATCCAAATCTCTCACTCTCTTGGAACTAAGACAATTCTAACTTTCTCTTCAATATACGTGCTTTGTGAGAACAAGTAATAAAAAATATCACTTATTTGACATCTCTACTTAACTTTTTCTATTATAGGCACCGTATCAATATTTTAACACGGTAATTCACGTGTTTTTTTTATTCCCCCCCCCCCCACACTATCTTAAAAAATGTTTTGTCCGATAAACTGTTTCAGTTTGAATATCATGTTCTCTACCAAATGAGGTTCAGCATCGGTAATTACAGTGAAAAGCGTGAAATCGACCCACTACTGGCTAACACTGTCTATAACATAATGTGGCTATTATATGGAGTTAAATGTTACATGGATTCCATTAGTGCAATGTGTCTGAGAACAGATGACGAAAAGGATAAACGTCATATTAGACAACAACACCCATAGTAAGATTTAGTGAAATTATTTTAAACTTAAATTAAGTCTGCAAAATTCTTGAATGCACACCTTACATATTTGCAGATATCAGACGGAATTAAAACTGAAGTGAATTCCCAGTTGACAAACAGTCCAAATTCAAAACTAATTGGTGAGTATTCTCAATTTTGTAGCAATATTATATTAGCAAATCGTCTTAAAAGTTTCCCATTATAAGTAAGTCACACAGGTCATGTGGGAGTTCAGAACTATTTCAGTAATGAGTGTTATTTTTAAGAATTTGAATGCTCATATCTTTAAATGGCAATTATTCACTTTATTTGTATCCTCATATATCCATATTCCTTCATTTTTTACACGTCCCGAGAAGTTCGTACGACAAATTCAATGTTAAATTGCTTAGACAATTTAGGACGAGTTCAACCGACAGACGCGATCAAGCATAAACCGGATTGCCACAATGAAAGACGCGCATGTTGAAGACGAATTCTTATTACCCTCATATTTGTTTTAGTAGACCTGATGTTCTGTTTTCTTGCTGACACAGCTTAGTACATGGCTATCATTTCAAAAGTCCACATCTATCAATAGTTTTCATCTGGAAGATTTCGATGATATTTAAGGTGCAAAATAAGCAGCAATCATGAATGAACAGACTATAGTTAAACTATTTTAGTATTACACTTTATAACAACAATTCATATTTAATTTAATTTGAATAAATCCGCCTACATCACAATAGTGATACATATTTTAGTTGTAGGTAATACGGTTTTCAACAGTTCAGAAATAATGAGATTCAGCGTTTTCAAACTTACACAAACGTTTATTGATAACCATGTTTTCATATGCTAATGTGTTTCCATAGACTGAAGTGAAATGTATATATTGTACATTTGTGCATAATGAAAGAACGATCGTTAAACAAGAACTATATAAACATTTGGAAATATATTGTTTCGATGTTATTCAAATTGTTGACGATAATGTAATGACGCTTCAATAGGTGGTTATATAAAATAGTAAAATCTAAATTATTGGCACTATTAGCTCTGCAACTTTGTAGTTTTTCTTTACTCTGTGCAAATGAATCCTCGTCACAGTGTTGCGTGCTGTGCACGTTCCTCCATTCCTCGCGATCTCTAGGTGACATTTCCAATTCAGTAAGAACCACACACTAGCAAAGCATGATAAACCACAGATAACTAACGCCCACCTTCTTTAGCTAAAGTACGAGATCTGAGTGATTTTTCTATATGATGAACTGCGTCAATGTAAAACTGTTATCTAACTACTGAAATTCAGGGGTGAGGTTACAAGCTAGTTGTTATAGACCATCTTTAAAGAAATCCTCATGAATATTAATTTATCGCGAAAACGAGGCTAAGATAGGCAAATTGCTAAAAAATATGGCGTCCTACTGTACATCCAGTAACGATTTGAGCTGTTTGCCAGATAGTTCTTTTACATTCCTTGAAATTCTTCCAAAATGTTGTTATCCACCTTCTCTGCAATTGGTTGTCTCACTGCAGGTGGTTTTCTTGCTTTTCCTTCAGTTGTCCAAGTAAAAATTGATGGAATAGCATCTCGTTTTAAGCAACGTCTGTTGGGTGTCCATCTATAGTCCTGTTGCTTAAAGTGTCTTGAACAGACAACTGTATTTGTGACAATCTAACAAAAGAAAAAATAAACCATGAGTTAATTGCAATAATTAGTTATAAAAAACCCAGTTATTTCAGCACAAGCCCTTGAAATTATATCACTAGTAAATAAAAATGCCAGAGTATGAAGACAAAAGGGCGGGAAAAAATCACACACACACACACACACAACACACACACACACACACACACACACACACATATATATATATATATATATATATATATATATATATATATATATATATATATATATATATATATATATATGCTTCCCTTTGGAGGGGGATTCTCTCACATTAACTAACTACAATGATAGAATTTCAATGGCCTGTGATTTAAGTGTGCGTTTTCCCTTACGTTTACACACATCAATATGTTTTATCAACAGTTTCATTAATTCTTATCCTCTCTCTCTCTCTCTCTCTCGTAATTTCGTTCAACTTGTACTCTCATCATTTTCATTGTACTTGTGCTATCTCTGTTCTCTATCGTGGTCATTTACATTCTACTTTCTATTTTATAACGAGGTAATAAAGTTCGCTTTTTCTGTACTTACTACTCCTACGTAAATTCATAATTTCTTTTATAAATGCGCTGCTTGGAAGTAAGCCCAGTTTTCGATGACCCCGTTATGTGAAATGGGACTAGGGGACTAGAAACCTGCCATTATAAAACACACATACATAATATACATAATATCATTTGCTTCATCGACAGAATCTATTTTGAGTTTGGATTTCTCTTTCTTACATCATTCATTTGCAAGAAAATATAAACACACAAACAATCATCCAGTTTCTTACCTTAAAATTCGGCCCCTCATCACGACGTGTTGCAACAATCCATTTTCTACGAAGCTCCATCTTCTTCACTGATGGAATATGGTGGAAGCTTAAATCTATGTGAATTCTAGCATTCCCATTGCACAACGGAACACAACAATAATTGTCATGATTTTTTCCATCGCCGGTATCAACTGTAGCAGCCATGGTTGCGAGATAAAATGAAGCTGGTGTCTATCTTAGTCTCGTTTTGGATTCGTTGACCCAATGTCACATGAATACATGAATACATTCTGAGAATGGTCTATACGATAACAAAACTAACCAGTGGGAAGACAGATATTACCTAGCTACCGTACAATGATATTTCTTTGCCTTATTTGACTGGGGAGATGCGAATCTGTCAAAGTGGAATATCGGGCAATACTTGATATCCACTGCTAACTTTGTGGGATCTACCAGCATTTGAAGATTAGGCTGCAATATCTTTCAGTGTAAACCCGAGCCATGTACAATCAAGTTTGTTTGAGCGATATTTCTTTGTTTTCATAAAACAATTTGAAAACAAAATAACGTAGTTAACCTTAGGCATGTGCTATTCGTATTTACGTAACAGTATAGCTTTCCTAGTGATTATTTTATTGAACACAGGGACTCCGTGTTCAAAGATATTTGTCAAACCGAGTAATTAGTCAATATCTAGAATCATACGTCATAATGTTCAGCATTCACGGTTGCATGACAAAGTTCGTCAAATGGATCCTAATTTATTAACATAAGGAACTCTCGGGATAGTCTAAAGTGTAAGTGTTTAGTAACTTGAGACAGGAAACATTCTTTAAGTTTGGAGTTTGTTTCGTGTTTTACTGTGTATGGTGTAAAGTACTAATCTTTGACTTGGAAATACTTACTATTGGTCGTACAAATGTGAAGCACAAAACCCATGTAAGTGTGAAATTAGTTTTTTTATGTGTAGCCATTAGGCAATTATAGAAAAACATAGTTTGTAGTATTTTGGCGTTTAAGAACTCTTCAGTTGACAATGATAGCTGTATTGATATCCTTGGAAATAGGACAAGCAACGACATCAACTAGACTTAAGCAAGAGTTGACTGATTTGTTTTGAACTCATTTGCATGTTTAAATATGATTACCCGAAAAACGTGTTTAATAAACATTAAAGTTGAGCGTATTTTTAACAAGTTATATTTTAGTCTTATGTCAGAAACTGACGCTGCACGATTCGCAATAAAAAATAGTTATAAATCAGATTCTGGAGTTATGGCGGAGAAAAGAAATATTTTATTTTATCCTCAAATTGTACAAAACAAATATTTTATTTGAGAATTAAACTGCACAATTTTCCATATTGCTCATATCTTAATTTAACTAATTCGATTTGTATAATGTATGGGAATTAGTAATTAGTATTTATTTTAAAAATAATTTTACATTTTCCTCCATGAAAATATTGTTTCATGAGCAATGCGCTGTATTGGAATAAAACGTTGCTTGGTTTGTGATTATTATTATTATTATTATTATTATTATTCCTTGAATTTTTCGACGCTTGTTGGTTTGCACACTTTTCTATTACTTATTTTAAGACCATTGAGTCGAAATAGAAATTGGATCTGATTTTCTCTAGGATAAACTTATTTTAGAAACTAAACTTCATGGGGGGTGATTTTCTAAGTCCGATGTATAATTTTACATATGTGAGATATTTTTAGTAAAACCAACAAGATTTTACAATGTCATCTAAAGTGTAGAACTTTATTTCAAATCCTACCCTGGTACGGTTAGACTCCTTTAAAAAAAATGATTTGCTGCAGCTTGCCAGAAAATATGACCTTTTTAATTTGGTTTAATATTTGGTACACAAGAATATTTCGGATAAAAGTGTATTTAATCTGGTAAGTCTCCATCTGGCTCTAGCATAAATGTTTTGGAATTGAAATTAAAATACAAGAATAAAATAGAGCTAGAAAAGCTTGAACTTCAGAAAGAAGAATTAAATGTAATGATATGGATCAATCGAAATGTGTTGATTACAGTGATCCTCCTTTTACTACTCATTCTCTTCATTTTAATGCGGGTGGCAAACGACAATAACTTGTCATTGAACAATACAAAGATCCAGAGATCTCCCATTTGTTTTAGAGGGCTGTTAACGAAACTGAAGCCACATAAATACCTATTTTATTAAAAAATGGCGTCCTTATAAAACATTGTGGACCATCTGAGGTACCCGCTGGCGACTAGTGATTAGTGAGCTATCGAATTATTTTTCCTAACTCGTATAGAAAAGATATTCTTAGTCTAGCCAATAAAACCCCTTTGCTAGTAAATTAGGGATCAGTAAGACCTATTACAGGACACTGAATCATTTTATTGGCCTAAAATCAAAATTTATTTTTCTAAATATTGTTGAGCTTGTCACTCGTGTCAAATGGTAGGAAAACCCAATCAGAAGCTATCCAAGGCTTTTCTGCAGCCTATTCCTCAATTTGACAAACCATATAGCAGCATAATGGTAGACTGTCTTGGTCCATTACCTTAGACTAAGATAAGCAACCAATACTTGTTGACCATAATGTATACATCCACAAGATTACCAATGTCAATTCATAGGAGGAATATTAAAGCCAAAACAATAGCAAAAGCTTTGTTAAGGTTTTTCTTACTCAATTTGGCCTACCCAAATCTGTCCAATAGGATCAAGGGTCCAATTTTATGTATGGAATTGTCCTACAAGTTATGCATGAATTAGGCTTCCAGCAATTGAAGGATTCTGCCTATCACCTGAAAACCAAGGGTGTTCGAAAGGTTTCATCAAACTTTAAAAAATATGATTCCGTCATATTGTTTTGATATTGGAAAATATTGGGACGAAGGTATTCATTTACTGTTGTTTTACTGTTAGTGAATCAGTTCAATAATCTATGGAATTTAGTCTCTTTGAACTAATTTTCTTACATACTGTCCATGACCCATTGAAGATATGAATATTCAGAAATTAATCTTTTTACTTTATTTCTAATTTAATTATAAGTTGTCAAAGGCTTGCGAGGTTGCAATAAATAAGATACAACTCTACCATGTCGAAAATGAAATTAAGGATTGACCAAAACACAAGAAAAAAGAGTTTTCAGCTTGCTGATACAGTTCTACCTCTCTTGCTTTTACCTAAAAATCCTCTTCATTTTAAGTACTATCATCCTTAGGCGGTTAAAATGAAAGCAAATGATTTAAATTATATCATTAGTACTCCTTAATACTTGAAACAAAATACGCTTTTCCATATAAATATGTTAAAGGAGTATGTTGATATAGATAGGCTGATTAGTCATGCTGTCAGTTTAGTTGAGACTGTCGCACACAGTGATTGTGTAAGCGATTTAATGCAACTGAACTGTACAGTAATGACTTTGGAGTTACTAATCGTTGGAATTGAGAAATAATGAATAATATGAACAAGAAAAGAATGGAGTAAGTTAGCAATTAGTTGAATATAATCAATTGTTTCCAAATGTTCCTACATGAACACACACAATCTACCATGACACTGAAATTATAGATTCCACACCTGTGAAACAATATCAGTGCATAATTAACCCTCTCAAATAGGAATGCTTAAAAAACGAAATCCATGATAGATAATATTTTCATAGAACCAAATAAAAGTATCTTGAATTCACCGTGTATTCTTGTATCGAAACTGGATAATACTTTCCACATATGTACTGACTATAAAAAAGTGAATAATGTGACTAAAACATATTCATTTCCATTGCCACAAATCGATGCATGCATTGAAAAAATTGGACATGAACATATCTCACCAAGTTTGAGCTTTTAAAAGGATTCTGGCAAATTCCACTGACGGAAAGGGCAAAACAATTTTGGCATTCATAACTCGAGATGGACTTTACCAATATAAAGAGATGCCGTTTTGCGATGAAAGGCCAGCCTTGTACTTTTCAGTTTTTAATGAACATGAATCCATCCAGTCTAAATAATAGACTTAATAATGTAAATTTAAAGTTAATTTATGAAAAGGTAATTTTTACCGTGATTGTACTACTTTTTTAGTGCATATCGTGGGACGTGCACAAGTTAAATTTATAGACGACAAGATTAAGGTTGTCTCTGACTCCCCTTTACTTTTTGAGGTAGTTGGATACTATTCGAAAATTCCTTCCATCTATCAATAATTGCTGAACCCGATACATTTGTTGAGTAAGAAAACCAATTTTCATTCGTTTGCAAATGTCAGGAGGCTTTTGATAAGTAAAAGGCTATACATTTGTTTCAGATCCCTTAAATCACTTAAAATGTCTGTTGATGGTATTAATAGGGTAATACCCCAGGAAGGCAAACATGCGTAGATCATTGCGTGTACTATTTTACATGGAAATTAAATGAGCACCAGAGAAATTAATCCACAACCGAGAAGGAATGTTTGGCTTTGAAATTGGCATTGCGTCACTATGAAGTCTGTTTTAGTTCAGCTACTTCTCCGACTACTGCATTTTGTGATCACAATCCCTTTACTTTCAATGGCAAGATGAAAAAGATCAAAGATTATTTAGGTAGATTTTTTTGTTGAAGCAATGCAGTATTGATAAAAGGTATATATAAGGAAAACACAATACAGCACAAGATGCACTTTCAAGTGTATAGAAATATTATAATTTTTCATGTGTACTTGTCTCGTTCATAAGATTTCATCTTACGACAATTTTATGACATCTATATTTGACTAATATTAAATAGAAAGCTCTGTTGTTTAAATCTTTATTATAATTAGTGGATATATATATATATATATATATATATATATATATATATATATATATATATATATATATATATATATATATATATATATATATATATATATATAAAGACAGAGAGATATAAATGTATATGTATATTTAATTTAATTGTTTGTTTCTTAGTTTTTTTTATTTCATTACATGCTGTTGTAATGTAACATTGTCTGCTGTTCTTGACCTTACCCAGAATTGAGTTCATATCTGCTTGACCTGATTGACTTGTTATTTTTGTATTTCGATTATATCAACAACTAATTCATACCTAAAGTATTCTCTATATGTATGAGCTTAATATCAGCAGTATTATTCCGGTATATAAGAAGTAGTAATAATGTTATTTTAGGTCGAGTTTTGGAATTCCCTAGTGAATTTTACAGGTTATCGTCTAAACGAGTCTCGTTAGATCATTCTTGAAGGTTATTTTCCATAAAGTAATGTTTGTTTTTAGAAAATGTTTATTGAGACCTGAGGTTAAGCACAGAACTATATATATATATAGGACTTGGTCATTCGTTCTTTAACATCATGCACTTTCAAGTTGGATAATGTTGTGACCGGTTTGTGCTGAATTCTATTTTCTTCAAATTATTGGATTCAAGTGATCATTTTCTTTAGCAATACAAATGTGCACTGCTAAAATTGTTGGATAAAGACATTGACTGGAATTTATAGTATATTCAAACCTGGAATTATATTACTGTGATTCAACAAAAGATTCTTGACAATCAACACTCCATAGGCTATAAAGAACACGTTATTGCTTTCAGTTTCGGATTTCTTCGGGACTTGTTCTGAGTTTTCATACAGGAAGTTATATTATTAGGGCTTGTGTCCGTAGTTCTTGTTTTTTAGATTTGATTCGCAATACCGTAAGTAAAATTTTTTTCATTTTCACCTTGCATAATGGGAAAACAAATTATTAAGTTTTACAAAGATTTTTCTTTCACTCTTTTCTTTTACTTTGAAAAGGGTAGACTCGTAACAGAAAAGTGGGGACTCGTCCGGCATATGAATTTCGCTAAAACATTCAGAACTATTTGCTTTGAAATTTAAATTCTCTTCGTTTCGGAATGTTTAAAATCCCAAGTAATATTTCATATATTAGAAATCTTTCGTGAAATCAGCAAGCCGTTTACAACGTCAGCTGAAATGGATATTTGTATTTCAAATCTTATGCAGAAGCAGTTAGATTCCTTGAAAATATCAATTGCATCAGCTTGCCAGAAAATGTAATGTTTCTGAGGCGAAAGGTTTTTAATATAAGGAAGAAATAAATATTTTGGTCCAATATTTGGTGGAAAAGAATGTTTTGGAAATAAGTGCTTTGGATTTGATTAGTAAATCAGTACCAGACTCTAACATAAACGTAAAAGAGTTAAAACTAAAATACAAGAATTAATTAGAACTAGGAAAGCTTGCGCGTCAAGAAAGACACTTGCAGTTAGATAAAGCAGAATGGAAAGAGAGAGAGACAAATGCAATTACAAAAAAAGAAAAATGCAAAATCAATTGGAGACAGAGGAGAGAGAGAAAAACAAATACAAAGACAAATGTAAATGCAAAAGGAAGAAAGAGAATTGCAGAGAGAAGGAGAGAATAAAGAAAGCTATTATCAATTTGGATCAAAAGAATTCGAGCTAGCAAGTGAAAAGCACATCCCTGTTTTGTTTTTTCTGAGAATATTAAGATAGTGTCTCCTTTTTGGGGAAACGCAAGTAGATAAATATTGTCCTCATTTTGAAACCAGTGCTGAAAATACCAAATGGCCAAAAGGACATTGGACTCTATTATTACAGAGTGAATTTTTTTGTCCGATACATCTATTCATCCCGATGAGTACAGCAAAGTGCTGACTATTATCGGGTTAAGGAAAGGATCTATAAGGGTTATGGATTAATCCCTGTAGCTTATTTTAAAACATTCAGGAACGTTACAAAAGATACTGCGCATACTCATGTCGAATTTGCAAGAGAAAAAGAGCACTTATATGATAGGTGGTATTTTGCCAAGAAAGTTGATAAAGATTGCGAAAATATAAGACAACTCCTATTACTTGAAGAGTTGAAGAATCGCGTCCATATTTTACGTTAAGACCAATCTTGATGAGCATAACTCCTTATCTCTTTCTACATGTACCTATTGCAAGAATAAAGGATACATTATTTATAATTGCTACAAATTAACAATTAGGCATCAGAATTAAGACAGTTCTGTTCCAAATGCTCTTATTTCTAAGATGTCATGGCCAATACATTTGTTGGGTTTAATAAATAACAGCCTGTTTATATGATGGAGAATTATAGACCATTTATGTCGAAGGGTTCAATATCACTTATGAGTGATTCTGTCAATCTCATCCCTATTAAAAATTTAAGACATACAGGACATTCTCAGAGTATTCTATTATCGGATATTTGGCCTTTCTCTGAGACGTCTTCTTCTAATTCAGGGAGTAGAGTGTGACTTTGTTGATGTTCCTCTCCATTGTATAAATTTATCATGAGACTTAGTCACAGGACCCGTGACAGTCGGAATAGTGTTGGATTTACCCATTAAGGGCGTTCATTTTTTACTAGGCGAAGACATAGATGGAGATAAGGTTGTGGTTAATTCACTTGTAACTGACAAGCCTTGTTTTGATCAAAATGTCGATCCTATTGTGTACGAGTCAATGCTCTTAAAAAAGTACCAGCTAAGAGCGAAGACAACAAGCTTTGTAAATTTTAACAAATAATTTATTTCCCTAGAATAAAAAGTAAAATATAAAATAAGATACGGTTTTTCGATTTAAATCCAAAATGAATCCAAAAATTCAAACAACACACGTCCTATCAATGAAAAGTGCTAAGTGAATCACAGATTAAGTTCCGATCAAAATCCAAATAGAAGGCGATGGCGTCTTTTATATTCAGCGTTGTACTGATGTGTCAACAGTCTTTTGTTGAATCACAGAAAATATTATTCCAATTTTTGAATTCCGTATAACCTCTAGTAAATGTCTTTGTCCAAGAATTATCAGAGCACTTTTGTATCTCCATGCAAAATAATCACTTGAAAAATTCAATAATTTGAAGAAAATGATAACTCACCCAAACGTGTACACAACATGAAACAACTTGATTTCACGTGATAAGGAACGATTGATAGAATTCTTATCATCACATCAGTTATAAGACTAACTAAAACGCAAAACAGATTCCAGGATGGGGGTCACGAGTTCATATTATCACGAAGTCGAGGTATGACCTTGGCACAATTTAATGATCCTTACCATGAGAGAGATATAAATACATTTTAAAAGTTGTTCACTAAATCTGTCAAAAATTTTGAAACAATGTCATAACTAGATACAATGTTTCCGTTCGTAGTTATTTTCCTCGACAATAAAAATTAAAAAATCATCCAGGTCAAACAGAACTGGACTCTGTTGTTGACAATATAAAATCCAGTAAAAATATTACATTACAATGGCATGTGATAGAATTAAAAAAATTAAAACTAACAAACAAACAGTTAAATTAGATACAGATAACACTTCCCCCATAAAAAGAAAAAGAACGATTTATGTAATAACTATATATGTGGTTTATAATAACATAAGATGAAATGTTCTGAATCATACGAAGTATGCATCAAATAGTACATATCAATACACTGCAAATCACACCTTCTATTAATTATATTTTCCCTTCTTGTGCACAATGTCAATAGTATATTCTCGCAATAACATGAAAGTAAGTGGGTTGTGACTACTAAACACTAATGAACTAACGTAAATTTAAAAATAATGTAACGACAATATCCAAGCCAAACATTTCTTCTCGACTGTAGAATAATTTATCTGATGCCTATTTAATGTCTTAGAAAAATAGAACACTGAACGATCAACACCATTTTTATTTTCTTGAATCAATACTGCTCCAACCCCATCATCACTTGCATCAACAGTTTAAATGAGTGTCCATGTCCCACGATATGTCACAGAAATGTTCAAAAATCTCATCAAACTCAACTTTGGATAAATTAATTTTCAAACTTGCATCAGTGAATCTGTCAAAGAATTTCCGCTAAATGGTCTTTACAGGTGTCGTTGTAGATGATGACATCATCGATGTAAGCATCACAATCATCTAGACTAGAGGTACTCGTATTCAGTTGACGTTGAAAAGTACTTGGCGAACCCTTCAAACCAAACAGCATGACTTTATATTGATAAAGTCTATATGGAATTCATGAATAATGACATTTTTCCTTTGCACTTTCCGTCAGTCGCATTTGCCGAAATGATTTCAGAAGTTCAAATTTAGTGACAGTTCGCATTTCCAATTTTATTCAATGCAGTCATCGATTCTTGGTAATGGAAATGAAGCTGTGTTGCACACTGTTCACCTTCCTATCATCAGTGCACATACGGAACGTTTTATCTGGTTTCGGATTAAGTATACATGGTGAACTGCAGTCAAATTTACTGTGCTCAATGAAATCATTCTCCAGCAAATACTGAACGTTTTTTCAGGTATTCCTGTTTGAGAGGATTCATCCTGTATGGGAGTTGTTTTACAGGGGTGTATTTTAAAATTTCAACTTCACTAAAACATTGTTTGTTCTTTAAGGAACATCTGGAACTAAGTACTCATATTTAAATAATAACTGTTTGAGTTTTTTATTTTCTTTTTGCTACAAATGTCAAAGTTTCTTGTCCAGATTATTCACACATTCTTAACTCGGAAGATTTGTCAATCCAAAATCTGTAGAGTCCGATTGCGTCGTTTCTCTTATATCCCTAGTGAGTGAGACAGGTACAACTAAACTAATTTCAGGATTAATATGGCTGTCTCTCTCATCATACTGGTACTCCTTTAATGTATGTACATACCAGGAGTACTATTATTATATTTTAACTCATTCATTTTCTTCTTTATTTTGTAAGGGCCGTAATACCTAATCTAAAGAAACTTTTGAAGAATGAGGAAGAGAAGTATAACTCCATCACCAGACTCAAAAGTTCTCTCCATTGTAGTTTTGCCATACCATAATATCATTATTGACTTGAATTGCTGGATGCCAAAATTCAGGCGTAACTGGTTGAAAATTACAGACAAAAGATTTTACCCGTGATCAAATTAGACAGATTTGGGAAGGCCGAATTGAGTTAAAATATTTCTCAAAGATTTTAGTATGGTTTTAGTTTTAATATTCCTCAAAGGAATTGCCTCTGTAAATCTTGTTTACGTACACATTATTCTCAACAGGTATTGGTTACCTGTCTTGGTCTTGGGTAAGGGACCAACACAATCTACCATTATGCTGCTAAATGGTTCGTCAAGTGCAGGAATTGGTTACAGATGAGCATTAGGTATCTTCTGATTGGGTTTATTTAGGTAGAGTTTGTTGTTGCAGGAATACAATCCTGACATCTGGCACATCAAGGGAAAATACAATTAAATAGCAGATGCACTTTCAGGTGTACATAAATATATTGTTTCATGTATACTTTGAGTCATTCAAAAGATTTCGTCTTATGTTTCTTTTAACAACATGCATATTTGAGTTGTAGTAAAAAGAAAGCTTAATTAAATAAATCTTCTTTTTTCTTTATAAGGGGAAGTGTTATGTATATTTAATGTAATTGTTGATTGTTAGCTTTACAATTTTGTTATTTTATAACATGCTATTGTAATGTAATATTGTGTGCTTGACTTAACCTTGTCCTAAATTAAGTTTCTTTCTGCTTGACCGGATTGGCTTTTTTATTTTTTTATTTTACTCATGTCAACAGGCAACACATAGCTACAATATTCTCTATGCGTATGAGTTTAATATCAGGACTATTATTCAGGTCAACTGGAAGTAGAAAATATGCTTTTTTGGAATTCCCTAAGTGAAATTAGCAGGTTTATGTGTTGTAAATAAACAAGGCTCATTAGATTATTCTAGAATATTTTTCTCCGTTAGTTCGTGTTCTTTTATTATAGAATATGTTAATTGGGACCTGAGGTCAAGTAGAGAACAACATGAAATTGAACACTTCAAGTTGTATTATTGTTTAAGCAGGTTGGGCTGAATTTTATTTCTTTCAAATTATTTAATTCAAGTGATTGTTTTCTGTGGAAGTGCTCTGACAAAATTCTTGGATAAAGACATTCACTGGAATTTATAGTGTATTCTAACTGGAAAATGCATTACTCTAATTCAACAAAAACTGTATTTCCATAAGCTAAAATAAACACGTCATCGTCTTTAGGTTTTATTCAGGACTTTATATTATTAGGACTTGTGTCTGTACCTTTTGCACCATTTCGGATTTCATTCGCACTACAGCAAGTTCCTTTTTCTTTTTTTCATTTTGTACTCAAGAGATATAAACTATTTTGTTAAATTTTACTAAGCATTTTTCTTTCACTCCTTATATAAGAGCAGATATATATTCCATTTGCTTTGTGTAAGTATAATTTTTTAGCTATTATTAAACTGCCAATCGTTGTTTGCTGTATATCATTATGTTACTCAATATTAGTAGACATGGATGTATTATGACATTTCTTTATGACACTAAAGAAACTATTTGGCCTCGTATCGTGATAAAAATGTCCAATGATTGTAAGAATGTCCCGCCACCTTTGAGTACTAAACAAAGTTATATTTTATTCATGTCATTTTGTTTGCTCATTATTTACAGATATGAAACCAAAAGTTGATAAACTGTTCAAAGACATTTATGACAAGATCGATGACGTTGTAATCATGATAAAGAAGTTCAGGCATGAAGTAAGTTGAACTTTTCCTATAAAATCCACTTAGTAAGGTGATGACAGTGATTGATCATTACTACTCATGAAAATGAATGTTGTATCTTAAGAAGTATATCTTTTGAATGTATTTTAATGGAAAAGAACCCTATTGCGACTGTTTGTGGAAATGTAAATCCTTTCGTGTTCATGAGAGAAAATTTGTTATCAAGGAGTTAACAAAACACATATGCATGTCACGACATAATTAGTACAGTTCTCTATATCGAAAAACACTTGTTATCTTCTTAATAATTTGCTGCTCTTTGATGACGCAATGGAACTTCTTGAAATGGACCTTAACCAAACAAAAACGTATTTAAATCATACTTAAAATACTTTTATAAAACCATTTGTCAAAATTAACACTGAAGAATATGTTTGTATTAATGCAGAAAATGCTTCAAATAGAGAAAAGATATAAGTTGAAAGAACTCCTTATTACTATTATTATTATTATTATTATTATTATTATTATCATTATTATTATTATTATTATTATTTTCAGACCCAGAGCGGGATTAATGTTGATTCCCTCAAAAGGACCGTTACTCACTATTCCGACCAAGCACTAACGTATAATAAATATAGGTAAAGAAAACTAGTTTTTCTTATAAGCAATACACTTATAGGTCTCCTTTTGTTTTTGATTATTTTTTTTCTATTAACATGAAAAGGTAGTACACTTTTTAAAACTACTAATAATTTTCTTCTCTTAGCAATTTTTCATGAAGTTTCCTGAATAGATTTAAAATTTAAGATTATTTCATAAGCTACTAATAGTTTTCTTCTATTTAACCATTTTACTTTAAGCTACCATTAACAGATTTAGCTGCAGGACATTTAATATTATTTCATAAGTTCTAACTCATGAAGTTACTCTCTGCTTTATTTCTTCTAAAGTTTGCTATTCGTTTCAAATATTGCATTTATAAGGTACTAATCAAGATTGTAATCATTGCAGCGAAATCTTTGTCAGGCATACCTTATAGCATGGATCGTCATTTTAGATAAAACAATAATTGTTTATTTTTCTTCATTATTGCTAATGTTGGTGATAATCT
The DNA here is from genome assembly GCA_028554795.2 of Sinohyriopsis cumingii. Taxonomy (NCBI): domain Eukaryota; kingdom Metazoa; phylum Mollusca; class Bivalvia; order Unionida; family Unionidae; genus Sinohyriopsis; species Sinohyriopsis cumingii. The sequence goes on from CM068830.1 coordinate 76,342,596, forward strand.
TGTTTATTTGCATCATAGAAAATATCATATATGCTTACTAAAGAAGAAGTAATAAATACACGGCCTTTTATCGAATGATCAGATATAACTAAAACCGAAAAGAGATCAGCATGTGAAAGCCAAAAGCATTATCATTACTAAAAATAAACAACACCAAATAAAAACATAATCCACAGGATAGATTATAATTCTTAAAATGAACGGAATAACAATGAAACATTGTGGTTAACAAAGTAGGGAATATGCAGAGAAAGATGAATCTTTGTAGCACGTGTGTGTTGCTACAGCCCCAGTGTAATAATGCCACCTAACATAATGACAGCTTTATTTCCACACGGTTTTCCTTCACTAAGTACAGCAACGTCTATAGCTGTTGTAATGACACAACCAACATGATGTAAATATCATAACATTAGGCAAGGTTGTTTAAGCGCAATGGACAAATGTTACCCCTCACATAATAATAATATGCATGAATGAAAGCAATTTGTGTTTAGGTGCAGGCTAACATGCTAAGACTTCTTAAACAAATGCGTATTGATATAAAATGCCAAAACTGTCCAATTTTATATTAGCATCAGTATTTTTTATATTAAAAAAAATCATATTTAAAAGAATTCATCAGAAATTTATCTTACATGTATATCATTTTGAAATTTAATAAAGTCAAGTTTTAATACGTATAAAATGTATGCCATATTTTTTATTATTTGTGATTACTTAGTAAGTTAGTGATTAAAAAAAAACGATCCGGTGACCTAGTGGTTAGTTCGTCCGCCTCGAATGGGTTCCCCGACCGAGTCATACCAAAGACTTACAAAAATGGTACTAACAGCTGCCTCGCTTGGCGCTCAGCATTAAGAGGTTAGTGTTAGGACTGGTCATCCTCGTGTCAGAATAATGTGACTGGGTGGAACATCATGCTACATGTCTGCGGCATGATGCCCCAGTGCTAGACATCACTATAAACTGCCACATTGCAGACATCGTAGCGATATGAATGAAAGATTGTTAAAGCTACGTTACAAATCCAAATCACACCACATCACATAAAAAACCTATGATTTTCATGTTTATATTTTCATCAACTTTGATACCATACTTGTGGGCGTTTGCTTTCTTGTTAGATATGTTTTGATTATGGGATTTGATTATGGGAATATGGAGAAAAGGTTAGATTGTTTTTTAGTACAAATTTATGCAGGTTATAATCACATTAAATGAATACCATCTTCCACCATCTTCCGATAGAAAGACTCGGTGGCGAAACTGTTTTGATAATAGTAGTTGCTGGGCATTATCGGGGTATGATAATGAACACATGGGGATGTTTACAGTAGTAGATATACTATAAGGAGTATATATTACAGTGGTGGAAGTTGTAGTTGTTGATACATCAAAGGGGATTTGTGTCACTATGGAGGGCAAGATAATAACTATATGAGCCACTGGAAATGTAATATTAGAGTCTAGGTCAATATAAGGGTATATGGTACATTATCGTTTGGGACAGTGTGGGACTAATGGAGATTTAACATTGGCGGTTTTAAACTATTATGCGAGCGTATAGACATTTAACACTATGGACAGGTCACTCTAGGGATCTTTGGAAATTTGATTGGACGTAGTAGAATGTTAACATTATGGATAGGTCCTATGAATTTGAGGTTCAAAGGAAATATGCTATTGCAGGGACGGTACGTGGCACGATGGGAAGTCCACCTTACAAAGAGTCGATGCACAATGGGATCATATGAAAATTATGCATTACGGCCCAATTAATGACTAGAACACACACACACACGTAGACAACAACAAACTTTGAGAAGTTGACAGTAATGACTAGTGTCCTTTTTGTAGAAGACTGAATTGACCCTGTTCACCAAGAACTTTAACACACCTACTTACTCTTCTCCAACGTGAGTTGTCCCACACCAGAAACGACCATATTCAAGCATTAAACTTGCCACGCAACTCTTTAGGACACTGATAACTGACTACATCAATTTTATGTCTACTTAGCAATGCATTGATACGAATCTTGGGGCTAACGATCCTTTTCTAGACTCGTTTGCTCCGGTGGCTTAAGTTTTTAGAGCAAAATTCCCGGATGAGGGTTCGAACCCCGGCTGAGTTATACCAAATACTATTAAAACAATGGTACTAGCAGCTGCCTCGCTTGGCGCCCAGCATTAAGAAGTAAATTGTAAGACTGTCGGACTAGTGTCAGGATTATGTGACTGGGTGAAACATGATGCTACATGTTTGCATTGTGATGGCCAATCGAACCCGCATATTGGTTAGTAAGTAGAATAATAACATTAACTTTCTGATTATATGTAATCAGAGAGGCATGGTATTAAATTTTATTATATACCATGTAAGTCTATCTATCTTAAATTCCCATTACGCCACATAAGATAGATTCCTGTTATGTCCGATATTGCCCGAATATGCCTTAAGTACCAAACTATACTATCATGTATGTATGCGTTAATGTGTGTATTTTTCTATATACACCGGTCAAACGCTTTACTCACAGCAGTTTATTCCACAAGATAAACTGATAATTCCTTTATCATGTCAATAGCTAACAATAAAGCTTTGATTATAGACCTTATTTATTCTGAGAGGAAAGAAAGTGAAATAAATAACTTTTCAGGCACGCAGAAATACAATGAAAACATTCCAATTAAGTTGAAGTTATGGGCTTTTTGTTTTTGATACATATCTACCTTTATACAAACACACATGCACACAATCACAGAAAGAAAAGACAAAATCATAGCCAAATTGGGAAATTATGACAGATATCGTTTACTAGAATACTGTTGTGGCCTTAAAAGAGTTAATAACTTTTGTCCTGGATCGTTGATATTAATGATAACCATGATAACTGCACCTCCCGGGTAGAGTTTTTAATACGACAGCTATAATTCTATGTTTCTCGAATCCATGTCATTTGTCTCGAATACATGCGTTTACTGGTACAGAACGCTTAAGGCTTGGTTCATTTGTCTCGAATCAATGTCTTTACTGGAATATAACACTTAATGTTACGTTCATTTTTTCATCGGCATTCAATTGTTAATATCATGGCACCTGTGGCTGTTGTAACTGTTTAGCCAATTATCCCATCCAAGTCGTCGTCGCTGCTATTGTTTTTGCATCTGTTGTTGTTGCTATGGATAATTTAGATATTTTGGAAGTGTATGTATTTTTCTCTAAGGCATGAAAAAATAAACGATTACATTTAGAACTCTCGCCTTCAGTTCGTTCGTGATCTGGTGGAATACACCTACGGTGTCACAAGCATCATTATGCTGACCACTGACAATCATGCTTGTTATGCCTCGTTTCTTCTTCCCTTCTTCTCCTTGCTGTATAAAAGATGCTTATTCCTTATTATGAAATTTATGAAAGTTATCGTCTTGAAATGATTGTAGTCCAAAAAAGTTTCAGAGAGAGAGAGAGAGAGAGAGAGACAGACAGAGACAGAGAGACAGAGGAATATAGAAAGAGAGATGAGGGAAGAAAGTGAGAAGTAGAGTGATATATGCTAACTTATTGAATCGAGGAATCACCAACGTTTCAGTCATAATTGGTCATAGTTATGACTACAGGCCCATCCAAAAAATGGCGTTACTGTTTAATTCACCCATTGTAAGATACTGTTTCAAAAGGACATGGCTAGCTGTAAACGTACTATTGTACTCATGACTTGCATCACGCGACACTGTGTTTTGAGTTCTGATGGACAGATGTAACATGCATATTTTGGTTGACTGATGATGCTTATTTTCCGGTAGCTCTGACACTGCTGCAGATTCCATTTCTTAGGAGTGATGAGCAAAGACTTTGTTCATTTTGTGGGTCATTAGCCTGAGTGTCAGATTTTGTTGCAGATTGTTTTGAGGACATCTGTCACGGAAGTTCATCCTGCTTGAACAAGTTCTGCAGGCATATTGTTTACCCTAACTGACTTTTTATTCTTTAGTGCCTTTACTGCAGCCTCTACGTCTTCACTGAGGGTCGGGTGGTCAATCTATGTTGTGGTCAGTGGGACGTTTATTACAGTTTTGTCTCCAGAAGTCTCCTGGTTATAAAGATCTGAATAGTATTCTGTCCAACTGTTAAGGATCTTTTGATCATCTGTGAGACTCTTACCAGCCTTATCCTGGATCGTGGTAGATCTCCTCTTTTTGTCTATTTGCATGTCTTTCACAAACTGGTATGGCGTTTTAATGTTAGTCTGCTTCAAGCTTTTCTCAGTTTCCTTACATTGCTCCTCTAACCAGCTTTCTATCGCTTTCTTTGAGCTCTTCTTAACCCTGTTGTTAAGCTCTCGTCATTTTTCTGCTCCTTCAATGTCTCCCCGCTTCCTCCTAAGTTTTGCTGCTCACATCACAGAGATCGATGGCATATGCTGTGACACGGGGCTTCTTAATTCTTTGATGCTTGCCAAGGATCTCGCTGGCTGTGCCTATGGGCCTATTAAAGGTTAGGAATATTAAAACATTCGAAATTAGAAAGGATAACATTGACGCGATGATATAATTTATGTTTCTTGTTCTCGTCATCGTTCACTGACATTTCAGGTTCCATGTCATTTTTTTTAAATTTAATATTGGTGACCCACAGATGGGGCAGAGTGTCACTAATTCGCAAGCACATTTCTGTTTGCGATTGTTTAATGCAATGTCGATCTTAATATGCCGAAAGAACGAATATTTGCTTACTTTTTCAGTATCGAATACTTTCTGGCCTTTCATGAATGCAAGGGTTGGAGACATAACAAACAATAAAATCCTCTCCACAATGAATATGGTGCTCACAACTGTTAAATTCTTATACTTGATTGCATATGTCACACTAGAAACTGTATCTGAGAAATCTTGTGATTCTAGTTAGAACATCGAAATGAATTTGAGATAACAAATGCGAGTGTATCTTTCTTCTGGAAAACCATGTCCTCGAAAGATGAAATTTGAACAAAACATTTATAGATATAATTTCAATGTATGATGAGGATCCAGCACATCTTAAAGCTTTTTATGATTCAGGACTATCAAGCACAGTTTCGTTCAAAATTGTTTCTTGTTCAAAAAGTAATTTTGCTAGTCTTCTTTAGTTTGGTTCTGGGCAATATTCTAATATTCTCCCATAATTGTTTCCTTTCCGATGTATCATGCTTTTCTAGGTAAATTAGATCCACCACGATGGCACCGGCTACAAACATTTGATCTTGATGGTTGTGAATCAAGTCGATAATTCAATTGGTACTGTGAGTGAAATTCGCAAATGAAACTTTACATTCTCCCACAGCTATTTGGAGATACGAAGTGTATCATATGAAAAGTAAGTTTTCCATCAGTCATGTCAATCTAGTCATTCCATTGCTTGAAGTGTTCACTTTTCTCTACGATTTTGGAAGAAATCGTTCTAGGTGTACTAAAGTGGGTCCACAAAAGAGATCTTAAATTGTCGTTAGCTTGCATTGTCGCTTCAGTTAATGATATATGGAAGACCGCTGCTTCCTGTGCCTGGACCAAAGATTTGACTCTTTATTTTACCTTTTATGCAATCGTTCCAAATTTTATGAAAGTTCCCTGTTCCGTGCCTCCAATGCAAATATAATCTTCAGGGGTTACATACCGACTTATGTGCTTACCTGACCTTGATTATCTCCGTTTTATGGAAGATGCCGTTATTGTTTGAGCAGGTTCTACCATGTTCTCTAAAATCACTAGCGTACGTTTCTGCGACAAATTCATGTAGAAAGCCAGGTTTCACAGAACGCTTCTGCCGCTTGGCCTCATTAATCCTTGATCATTTCATGTCGGTTGTTGTTTCAAACATTACTTGACTGGGTCACATATCTCTCTCTCTCTCTCTCTCTCTCTCTCTCTATCTATCTATATATATATATATATATATATATATATATATATATATATATATATATATATATATATATATATATATATATATATATATATATATATATATATATATATATATATATATATATATATATATATATATATATGTAACACTCATTTAGTTCCGATCTGTGAAAATGTCAAAGCGGCATCAGATCTTGCATCTCTCAGAGATTTACAGAGAGCCATTATAACATATACATTCAGAGAGCCTTCTATCTATTCGTCGCAAGATGAAATGCAAGGTACGTACTATGTCCATCACGAGAAGTGACATCTAGCTACAGAAAGTTCACAAATTTAAAACTGTACCTTCAAGGCAGAAGAAACAAAAGCTCAGTTAAATAGACATGTTAAAAATGTGCACACAGAGGACAGCTATCTTCAGAGTGTCACATAAGATAGGAAAACAAAGAACAGCGTTCAGCAGCATAAGAAAAACCTTAGAAATTCAAGTGTAAGTCAATCAGAAGAAACATCAGAAGATGTCCTGTGAAGGAATTTAAAAGTAAAGACGGTTAAAAGAATTTCCAATTTGATATGTTTTACATTTTCAAACCCATTCTTATTCACCAGAATCTACCTAACAAATGTAAGTATATATTTGTCTTGAATTGGTTTTCAGTACATCACACGCACACGTTTTATAGAATTTACTATATTTCATTTGGCAATTAATGGGTATTATATCATTTCTATGAAATACGGTTGGCGAGGAAACGGACCGTTGGGGTTTAATTAACAGAACATGAACAGTACATCATCAGCTGTAACTAATTTAAACATTTTCTACTTCTGCTACTGCTGCAGTTGCTTTATTGACCCTTATCAGTTCCAACTGATCTCTGAATTATTAACTCCGCAGAGTTGTCATGTAATACACTGACGGCTTTGTTTGTACTCTCTTCCATCTGGTCACTGTTCAGTGTTTTCATATTTTTTGTTGTTGAACAAAACGTATGTTTGTCTTCCTGACCTTATACATAGAGTTCGCAAAATCTTTATTATGTTTCTTTCAAATTCATCATTGTCTGTTAATGATAGAAAAGGAGAAGGTATGGGGAAAATTCATGTTAACATGATAAACGCACATAGTTAAATTTAAGTCACTATTGTATCTAAGAATAATCGTTCCAGCCGCAACAGTCCTGCATTTTCATTGAAAGGCAATTGTGTCTCAAGAGAGTATTGGTCTAAGGTTCAGTAGTACGGAGCATTTGTGGACAAGAACAGTGAAGCAGTGCTTCCTATGCTAACATGTGCTAACCAGTTGGATAATCGTCCCAATTGCCCTTTTTAGGGTCACCGAGTTCTTTAGAAACAACATCCTGTTCAATAATTGAAATTCTGACTTATGTTCCTATATGTCTTTGCCGTTCACACCTAAAAACTAAACCCCTACCTCAGTGCCAAGGCGTTTAAATATGTTTGTGGGTATGGGGTGTGTAAACAGTCATAAACTCGTGTGTGAGACAGTATGTTTTTGTGTATGTGATTTAACTCTAGTACTCTAATTTATTTGATTGTGATTTATTCCCCTTCTTTTCCATCCTAAATATGTTTAGTTGATATGGGTGTAGGTCACTTCAACTGAGTGATGGATAGTGAGTGGCGTTGAGATAGTATGTGCGGGAGGGGTGGTATATAACTGAGGATTGGTAATACCAACGGTGTGTTGTATAATAAATATGGGATGTTGGATTAAAGATGGCTACGTGTTGGAAAGTAGGTACCTTAGTGTTGGCCAGTCTAGCGCATTGCTTAGTAGGTGTAGTTAAACATTACCTTTCCTCTTCTCCCTATACATTTATAAGCATGGAAACGTACTGTTTAATTTCTATTATGCCATATATAGTCCAACATTTGTTTAATTCCTTTCACGCCCTGTATCGTCTTGCACATGTTAAATTCCCACTATGCGCATTAAATTCATACTATGCCCCACAAAGCCCCTTCTATTAAATACTCATGATGATATATCTGATCATACACGTGTTAAATTTCCATTACACCCCAAAATGACCTTAACTGACTCATAATACATACATACATATATACATACATACACACACATACATACATACATACATATATATATATATACATACATACATACATACATACATACATACATACATAACAAATGCATAAAAATAGACTATTCATCAACATTTTCATAGATATTGTGAACAAAATCCAAAACACATTATTTTCTATTCATGCAAAGAAGCACTAAAATGTTTCCTCTTGCTAGCAGATTTCAATTTGTTTAGTGATTTATTTCTCAAAGTTGTGGACATCATGATTCAATTTTCTTTTGTTATGGATATTTTATTTAATTTATATTTGATTTAATTTCATTGCTTGTTTGTTAGGTTTAATTTTTTATTTAGTTACATGCTAGTGTAATGTAATTTTATTTACTGGATTTGAAATCCTGACCTAGTTCATGACATTGATTCATGAGTTGAAATAAACAAGTTTTTTTTCTTTTAATCTTTCTTAGAGTAGCTTCATAAAGGTAAATCGAAGCCGTACTTGAAGTACGTGACAATCAAAATGCAGCACCTGTTTCGAAATTCTGGTTTTACCGGAAGGTTGACCCTCATCCGGGAATCTGTTTTGCGCAGTTACCAGATTTAATATCGATGTATTGAAAAATAATTGTTTTCTTGCCGTAACTGTATAGACGTTCATGTGTTTCATTAGAACATTTTATTTCTAGGACTTCTATTTTTTAATTATTGGAATACTCTTGGATTATTTTTGGATTTGATTCGAAAAACCGTAAGTTCTTTTTCTCATTTTTGCTTTGTTGTTCTATGGAAATAAATTATTTGTTAAATTTTAAAAGGTTTGTTGGCTTCACCTTTTTACTTGTTACTGTTTAAAAGAACCTAATTTAGTAACACTTCAGTATAACAGTAGATAGTAAATAAGCATACCAAGTGGTCTTGGCGATCGAGACTTTGGAATTGGGATGGCTCTTCTATAGTAGTAATAAAAGTGAAATTTTGTGCTGTTATGACCATTGACAACAATTTATAAATAGCCGCTATATTAGACGCTAAAATATTCCTCTGAATACTCACGGATTGTAAAATGAGTAGATATTGTTATACAAAATAATGGTTACCTTCGAAAGGTTTTGATCTTTTGTTTAGTGCGATTGGTTTGAATTAGTCTATGTTTTAACAATATTTCACAATGTGATTCTTGACATGATCTATACTACGACTAAATAATAATAATAATAATAATAATAATAATAATAATAATAATAATCTCTATTACTTCTATTTGATTTATATATTAGAGTCAAACAGAAAACCTTATGATACATCCAAACACAGTCTTCATATATATAACAAGTTTTATTAATTCAGAAAATAAGAATATCATCATTTTGGCATGTTTACCATTCATTGTTATGGACATGTCAAAATGTATGCCAGCGAGATATCTGATGAAGATAAATGAGGTATGCAGTAGTTACCATAAAAATAAACTCTATGTTTCGTAGTTTGTTACATTGACCGTCATAGGGACCCATAGCTTAAACAAATGTTCGACATTATTTTTAATGATTATAAATGAGCAATAAGTGTTCCATTGATAGCAGCACAAAAACGTCTTGCACAGCACTGGCTCTAGACTTGTACACTAGTTTTTGACAATACTAGTTTTATTTACAATGGAAGAATAATTCTTGTTGTAGTAGTGGTATTAATGTTTTTACAGTGCCTTTAAAGTAGCCACAACCACGAAAGAACAAAAGGGACAGAAGGAAATTTGTTACTACTCCTACTCTTTCTCCACTCCTTCTACCGCTTATTCTACTATTGACACTTCTAATGTGGTGACAGTGGCTGCCTCAGCCATAACCACTGTTGAATTAACGTTGATGCTGTTGGTGTAAAATACACAGTTTTATTCGCAATTATTTGTTCAAAGTTTGGATTATCACAGCAAAATATATCGTAACAAAGAATCGAGATAACTAACTAACGTTATTAGATTTAATTTACTTAGTATATTATTAAACTATCATACACATTAACACAAAATATGCGCCAATAATAATTAGAGTGTCTGATACGTGCATTTATGTACATTTTATTTATATTGATTGCTAGAGATTTGTTTGTGATTCAGAGTGGAGATTCGGCCTACTTGACTTTTGCCATTTTTTAAAGATATTTACTAAATGTCGATTTCAAAACCTAACCTTGCTTACAAGGTTGTAATGCTCTAAAAGTCTCCTTATTGACGATATTATAGCATTTTTAATTAGATTGTTTTCACAAATTTGCTATTGCAATATAATTTAGATGTGGATTTATATCAAGAGGTTTTTTAAACAAAGTCTCTGTTCCTGTTTTAAGTTTAGTCTGTGGAAGCGTTCATCTTTGTGTTTAGATATGCTATGAAAAGTTTCATTTATTTAAATAACTCATTGGAAATGGAAAGTATTCACTGACTTTAGGGACTGACAAACAACTTTGGTATTATTGAGAACTCATTCAGATTTATTCTGGGTTATGAGAAAACTATTGCAATTCATTCGGAACATTCTATATTTTTGAATATGTTTAGGATCATTTGGGTTTTCATTCGACAAGCTGTAAGTGTCTTTTATAATTTCATATGTCATTCTAGGGAAATACATTTTTTATTGATTTTATTAAATGTATTGATTTTGCATCTTTCTGTTACATAGTCTGAAATTTAGAAACGATTTGTTAATGTTTCCTTTGAACTTGAGAAACACCAACATTTTCACATATGAATTGCAGGTCCAAAAAGTTTCGAGTTGGATCATTTTTCTTCGAGAATGAGGTCACTATTTTCTTCATAGGGAATACCCCTGTTTAGATTTTCTTCTGGATTGAATATTATACGTTCCACCAGCATTAGAGTACAACCTGTAGTAATCACTTTCTGCTTAGTTGTAAACATAGCATTTGAAAATTCGATTATGTTCGGCACTCTTTAGATTCAAGTACATTCTTTCGTGTTTTGTCTTGATTTAGCTGCTTGTTTTGTTAATTTCTAAACAAATACAATTATATGAACGGAAACAATCTCACCCAGTTTATGAACTACATTAGATATCATTAGTATATATTGGTAAGTGGTTCACAATGCACATTTGTACAAAACCGTTTTACACGAAACGGTGTTTTGCGAAGGTTTAATATAAAGGCGCCATTTAAATAACACCATTTTCACATATCGCGGCTATAATACGTATAAATTGTATATGTATATTTTATTTATATTGTGTGCTTTGGCCTTTGTCCACGATTGAGGGTAGAGTACATTCGGCATACCTGACTTTCATCATTGTCTAAGAAGGGTGTTGACTTTAATTTGTGTTTCAAGGCCTAACCTTATTTACAAATTTTAAATGTTCTGGAAACGATTACTTGAACCACATCATGGCCTATATTTTATTGTAGTGTAATCATGTTTAATAAGTTTGAGTTCTGGATATAGTTTTTTCTGATCTTTGAATTTTCTAACATGGATTTATATTTACAGTTTGATGGAAAGTTCAATTAAAAATACAAAGTAGTGGTGATTTATATAATATTGTTTGTAACATAGAATGTTCTGAAAATGAACTCTTGAACCTCATCCTGGTTCTCAAATTATGTCTAAGGTTTTAATATTAAGATTTATTATAATAGAACTGCTCATTCCAACTTTAATATTCGATTCTGATTCAGTCTTCTTCCATTGCTCAGTTTTTATCTTTTAGGATTTATTTTTTGCATTATTCATCGGAATTACAAAGTGCTCTTTCACATCGGGAGTAAATCATTTTATGGAAAGTATTGTGAATGCAGTTAGAGACATTTTGGATTATAGCATTGCGATACATCAAGACTGTTAACACATTAGCACATTCAAGATTATTGGCACATCAGATCATTTGATATTGGCATTGATTCCATAAATCATTAGATTTCATTCGGAATACTATATAATTTTGGACTTGTGATATAGCTTTTCGGACTATTTAGAAATTGTTTCATAATACTGTAAATTGTTTAAAATTTTCACTTTGTATTCAAGAGAAATAAATTATTTGTTGAATTTTACTAAACTCGATGTGTTTTTTTTTTTCTTTTCTATTTCTGATATTTAGTTAAAGATCATAAAATCGCAACAAGTATGTCATTGGGCCGCATCAAGGCTGTTGGTACATCAGATTATTCAAGACTTTTGGTACACCAACTCCTTCATAATTATTGGCAAATCAACATATTGAAGATTATTGGAATTATTTGAACATGCGATAATTTTTACTAGGGATATAACCTTTGGAACAAATTGAATGTTCGCTCTTTAACCTACAGAAATACATTTATTTATTGATTTTGTGAACTTTTCGCTTTCGGTTCTTTATTTAACTTAGTTTAAGACCATGCAGTCATAACAAATGTAACAGATCATAAAACTTTTACTTCTACCACTTGTTATAATGATAATAATAATAATAATAATAATAATAATAATAATAATAATAATAATAATTATTATTATTATTATTATTATTATTATTATTATTATTATTATTATTATTATTATTATAAATATAAAAAAGTGTTTTAGTATTGAATAGAAAATAAATAAACCGTCTTAACCCTTTGAAATGTTATACGTTTAAGGAAACATTATTGTTTATTTTATCTGTCTGGGTGAAATATAAATGTATAGTATTCAGTAATAATCACACGATATAGATTAAAGAGAATCCTAACGCCTGCATGGAGCACATAAATGTTTTGTAATATTGATATACTGTCTGTGAAGCCGGAGTTGATAATAGTACGGCTTCTCTAATATTTAAGGCTTTCAGTAAACAATGTTAAATTAGTCATCAGAAATTTTCCTGTACCATTTTGCATATAGACCAACATTGTTTCTAAAGTTTGATTTTTATATGGAAAGGTGCGTAAATATTTTCTTCGTAATTCTCGATATAGTGAACTAAAACGTAATAGAATGAAATTCTTTTTCGCTATTTATATTACAAATTTGACACAGTTTTGATCAGAACAAATAGCTTCAAGTTATCAAGTGTTACCTCTGACTGGCAAGTTCCCCGCTCTAAGCATAGTGATAATATAACTAAAATTGCTATCTCCCAACAATTCTAGATATCTTTCACAAGTGAATTCTACTCTGAATGACCTATAGATTTTATATACTTAATCTCATCATGCAGCCTTTGCCGCCAAAAATCTTCAACAGCTCTGATTAAACCACCTCAGAAAGGTATTTTCATTATTTATTCCCTGAGCACATAATACATTGCTGGTTCCATACATAAATAAAAGCTCTTTAACACTGTGAGCCCAAAAAACACAATTTTCCGCCAGTCTTAGATGCAAATTGTAACATTGTTTAGGATATATCTTCTGGAAGTTTTAGAATTTTAAGTCTGCATTTCAAAATACGTTTATAACTGGTATCCTGCATACTAATGTATCCTAATTCATGCATTTGAGGTGACTTAGATGTACCAGGAATATATTTACAAAATGACAAATGAACCTTGTACATCATGGTTTCATAAAACTCACAAGCCTCAGTCCCATAATTAAGATTGAAGAGTCTTCGAGTCAAACAGAATAGTAGTAGTAGTAGCAGTAGCAGTAGTAATAGTATCAGCAGCAACCGCAGCAGTAATATTAATAATAATAATAATAATAATAATAATAATAATAATAATAATAATAATCAGTAATATGGATGGTGAAAGTGTGTCAATCTCGTATTCTCTGAAATTATGAATGTGTATCATTTAAATAAGTTAATTTCCACACAACCAAAGAGTACAAATATTGACAATCTAATCGGTCTCCCGTAAATTGTAGGACTCACCCTCATGAGCGCTCTCTGATTTTATCTATACTTTATTCATCATCTCTCTTAACTAGATCGATAGCAGGCAGTGTGCTTAGTGCCATCCTGACCCTTGTCATAGCTTTGCTCATCCTTGGAGTTATTTTCGGATTCATCGGGAACACGAGCTCTAGCCTTCCCACCAGCCGAGGATGCGTGTCACATACCGGCAGTAGACTGCTAATGGCGTAAGATCTTTAAGTATAGTATATGCATCATACATGTACTATTTTATTTTCATGGATGATTAAATTATACAATTTTATATTGGACAAATATCCGTCATTTGATAGCACGTCGTCACCCAAGAGGACCAATTAGTAATTTGTAAATCGGCATCTTCTTATCACAGTTTGGCTTAAATAAGGATCCATCCTCCTTGATACCTATTTTATAGCAACGTTGTTCCTCTTGCAGTAAATATCTTACTTAATAATACAGATAATCAACATTTTCTGCGAAAGAATAAACGCAATCAGTATATTGAATTTGACTCTTCAAGGATAAATAGGGTTAGTGACTGTTTATAGTAACTGTCACTGTTTGTCTTTTTCAGATCTGTTTGCTTTATATTCATATTTTTACCCTTCCTGATGCTGCTGACGACAGTGTCATTTGCAGGAGGAGCCCTTCTAGAGAGATATTTATGTCAGGGTTTGGATGGACCCAACTATGACGTATTGAAGGTTGTTATTCTCTTTCGATGCCACATATTATAAACACATGTTTGTAGAGTTAACTTACTATGTGCCCGTGATCTACTCGCTTTGTGTAAATAAATTCTTAGAGACAAGTTACCCCATTTGAGTAGCCTGCAAAGATTATAAGACGTGTTAAGGAATATGTGGAAGTCAGAATATATAGATTGTATATAGCATACCCATCTGTCGGTCAAGCCGTCGCGTTACCAAAAAAGCAAAATTAAAACCCACATGAATTTTAAAGCCTAACATAGCAATGTTTCAACATGGCTTATGTTACAAAATGTTAATATGTTGATTATTAAATAAATTTGATATATGTTATATACGTAGCATGCAGTAATTATGGGCTTCTTCTTTTGGTTGTTAATCTACAACAATGTGTTCAACACATCATCACAAATCACCATTGTTAGTCTGGTAATGAAAAGGATGATTTCGACGATCAGTAATTTTTTTTATGATAAGAAGCTCGATGTCGGTCACAATAACACCAGGATCTCTCTCTCTAAGTCGGATTTATTAAGTTTTGTTCTCTTTATACATTGTTGAAGGTACTCTGATGATTTATAGTGCCATTTAGTAAATATGAATAATGATCATGTTATAGCCACGTTGACTCTTGCATTAATATCCAACAATCTAATAATCTTTGCAACAGGTAGTGGACGACATGTCTTTTCTAAATGGTATTGGTACCAAAGCCAAGCTATTGGATATTGTGAGGTAAATTAAAAGAGAAACTTTTTTGTCTTTTTTACATTTTTATTTTAAAAAGTTTGCGTCATATATAAATACAACTGAGAATGTGACCTTATTATCATTTTCCTGAAAGTCTCCATGCTGGAAGTTTGTAAGTCTTCAAGAGAGTTTAAATTGTTTCTTGATATAAAGATATGATTTCTGCAACAGCGACATGGTACGTTACATGTTAGTCTTTTTGGGATATTATTTACAATCTTTGAAACATGAACCAGATAAAAGTATAATAATAGGTGTAGTAGTGGCAATATGGAGGAGTCAGGAATGCCAAATCAGATTTTGTATGGAGCTCCATCTGGTGTATACGGAAACATTGGTCGTCTGAAGAAAAGATTAAAATACACCATCAAGGACAGCCTGAGATGCTGCTCGATATCTGTGACTGACCTCGAGTCCTGCGCCAATGGTAGATCTGACTGGCGTGCAGCTGTACGTAATGGGTGCAATACCTAGGAGTATGCCAACAGAACGAAAGTCGCCGACGCCATTTAACACAGGAAGGCATCAACGTCAAGAACCAACCCATGCCTCTAATGCACACACTGTTCCAGGACATGCACATCTCGCATCGAACTCATCAACCACACGATGACCCATCAGTGAAGAGCAGTGCAGGAATGACTGTATAAAGCCTCGATGGTCAACCAACAGTGGCAATAATAATAATAATAATAATAACCATCATCATCATCACGGTAGTCTTTATTCTTCGTAATACATTGTCCTCAAACCCAGATTAAATACGTGCATGAAACATATGGAACAATTATAAAATACTAGTCAAGGATTAACACTGTATCAAGAGCATAACAAATCAATATTATATTGACAACTCAGATATTTTTTAATCTTATTATATTATCGTAATCTATCCATTGCATTTTACTCTTCGTTCCTGCAGAAAAATATATATACATCATTGTTTAAATATAATGTTAAAAAAAAATGTTTTGCATCACTCACCCTTTGATTATTGCAAAGTTATCCCGTTCGGTATGAGAACAGTGGATTCTTAGCTTTATGTACCCTATATTCACACTGTTTGTACCATGTAAATTGTAGATAATAGCTTTGCTTTAGTAATGTATCATCAGTCATCGTTTTGCAATTTATACCAGTACTTAAAAATTCTACTAATTTTATTATATACACTGGCATTCTACCTTACTCATTTTAGATCAAAGCATTAAGAGTGTGATTTGTAATACCAAAAATATATTTACAAAATTAGTATTTAGTTTCAGTGCCGTTCGCCTAAAAAAATCCCAAATGTTTTACCCATAATTCAAAATTGGTACTATTCTATTATCAAATATTTGGAATCAAGCTTTTGAGGTCAGTCTGTCAAAACGATTTAATCTAGACTTCAGACTATAAAGTGCTTTTGCCGCTTACATTTTCATAACATGTATGACAGAAGTTTCTCGAAAAGAATACACAACCAAGATATTTATGATAAGATACCGTCTCTATCATGCAATCAGAAAAATACATACTTTCATATCTTCTCAAATAACCCCTTTTCAAATTTATACAATTGTACATCTCGGATAGATCTGTGATAGCCCTTTGCCTCAGTATGCTGTTCAATGCTCATGTTTTATACCCCCAGTGAGCACTGGTCATAATCTGAACAATCCTTTTACGAAACGTTACGAACATTTCTCAAAACAAACAATTTCAATGATCAGAATGGTATTTTCAATACGGCGTCTCTCTGAAGATCGTTGTAGACATTGAATGCTCACATTCATTCGTTGGCTTCTATGTAAGTGTCACTTGTAACTCTGTAAACTCGTCCACAGTGTTCACTTTTTCATCTCTACTCACAAATAGACGAAAGAGCTTCTTTAGGTGGTATACAAATAAATCTAATAAACTATAACCTAAAGCGTCTACTACATGAGTGTTATAAAAAAAATTCCAACGCTTGTAAAGGATCTTGCATTTGTATTGGAAAATATGAACGAATGTTTCGGACTAATATTCCACGACTTTTGGAATGCAGTTTTAATCCGAGGATGAGAACTCATATTTTCCCATTCAAATCCAGTAACTTTTGTATTATATACTCACTTTGTTTGTCTAACATAGGCTTAATTATAATAAAAAACGCTACAAGAAACAAAGTAATTGAATTTATGCGGCATTCCAAAGTAATTACACAACGGTAGATCAATCAATGCATAAAAACAATATTAATGCCCACATATATTCTGTGGTGGCAAGTTATATAAAAGCAATTCATACGTCATTATTTCTGAAGTTACTACGTGATGATCTGCTTGATACGTCTGCATAATACAGGTCTTTTGTTGACCGTAACCAGATTTCTTCTTTTATTTATATCATTAATATGTACTCTCCATAAAATAATTCAATACATTAGTGTGTTGATTATGCTCTATAACTGTGAGTACAGTTTGAGAGTTTTCTGATAGTGGAAAGTTGACTATTAGGATAAATATATTTCTTAGTGTTTCATTCTCTTTCTCTCTCTCTCTCTGTCTCTCTCTGTCTCTCTCTCCCTCTCTCTCTCTCAGAAATACTTTCATAGTTTCAGCTGTGAGGGACACGAAATCAGCTAACCAAACAGTGTATTATTGGTTGATAAATGAACCGATTCAATCCTGAAGATGAACCTAAATGCAAATAATGATTTATCTGAAAATATTTGGTTGCAGCTGATTTGTCGTCTATAAATATACAGGTTGTAATCCTTTAACGTCTCAACATCTACCATTTGCACATCCTCAAAACAGACAGTCGCCAAATTTTCGACACCTTCTCACCTAAGTATTTCATTATATTCTGTTAAAGCTAGCCTTTCCCCTGAACAATCATAATCAAAGTAAGCTATAGCCACGCGAAAGACAATATTACTATTATATATAATAAAGTCAAGTTGTGTGGAGATATATACCTTTGATACCCATTTACATCAATTTCATGGTAAGCCTAAGTCTCGACAGTGCAAAAATATCAAAATCATGCACAAATTTGATCAAATTGCTACATTGCTCTGTTCACTTGATTGTTTTCTGAAATATTTCAGATGCAGAACTTCATTTAACTGCTCCTCTTTATCTCACGTATCATATGCGAAAATTGTTTCAGCCAGATCATATTCATTGATTATACTTAACACTGTTCTGGAGTTCGTCATTAAACACGTGCTAAGCTTTATTTATATCCTATTATCTTCCTGTTTTGCCTTAGTAACTAGGGTCTTCAAGCTCACGCTGGACAGCTGTCGCTAACTGTTCGGTAAAGATATTATTACTATACCAGCGTATGGTATGGTCCTTACAATACCAGAATCCACACGAAGGGAGTGAACTGTGTCTGTAGTGTGCAGTTGATGAGCTTTTAAATGGTTTTGGCATGTTGGATGTCCATGCCATGCCCGAGACTTGCAATACGCAATGAACTCAGTTAAGTGCAGTCGAAGAACATGATCATGCTGCTCTATGCGGATAGGTATCCTTGCAACGGAAGTCTAACCACATATGGGCATGTTAGTCTACCAGAAAAGTGCAGTATATGGTCATGATAAGGTCCTGTTATGGATAGGTGTCCATTGATGATATTATCTGCTGGATAACTGCTGTACTTGCTGACACACCGAAACAAATGCTAAACTGAAACAACTGCTACGATTATTATCCAGGAGACTTTTTCTGAATGAATTAGTCCTGAGTCCGTGTATGTATGTATGTAGTATATATATATATATATATATATATATATATATATATATATATATATATATATATATATATATATATATATATGCCCGACAAGACGAATTGAAGTACACTAAGTGAAAACAGATGTCTGTAGTATTATCTAATGTTTCCTTTATTTTTAGGAGTTGTAAGGAAGGTAAAACGGCATATGTTGCCTTTCAGTTGGAAAACAGTACCTTAACACCGGGATTTAACATGATGGAAATAAAGGATAAGTTAGAATCAAAGAAACTGGTATGTATTTGTACTTGCTTTTAATTAAGGCAAACATCATGGCACATTTTCATTTTCTAGTACTCTAGTTTTCAGTATTATAATAATACAACCTTTGGTCTAATATACCACACTGTTTGAAAATCTGACTGAACTAAATGGAGACGCTGAAATCAGGAAATCTGTTTAAAGTGAACAATCATACAGATCAGTAGTACCTTCGGTACAATTACCATCATACTAAAACCGCAGCTAAGCATTAGCAAGGCAAGGTTAAATCAAAATTTTGTCTGATTTATTTTCTCCATATCTTACAATCTTAGAACAATAACACATATCCAGACTCTAATGAATTGTATATGTCTTCAGTAAGGTTTTAAAATATTTCAAGTGTTGAAAATAAAAGTAACAATATAGGTCTCTACAGGTAATGCTTACTTGTTTACTAGTTTGATGCTATTCAAGTGCACTCAAAACCCGTTGTTAAAAAGCCCCAGTATTTTAATAAAATTATAATGTTAATTATTAATCTCAAGCATACAGATACACTTCAGCGTTTAAGAAAAAAAAATCAGCTTGAAGATTACATTAAACCGATCTTGCTATGGAAGTTGCATTAGGCATGATAGCAAGAGGGTTAGTAATATGGAAGAAAGACATTGCCTATTTGTATTCAGCGAAATTTTCAATACATTTTAAAGAACTCGTGCTCTCTACAGGGTCAAGATACAGTGATCAGAACAATTATAGAAATTATGGAAGACATAGTTCAATTTAATACCACGCATAGCAATTCGGTATATGAGTTAACTGTAGAAAAGTAAAAAAACTGGTAGTATAATTTAACAAATCAAACAATTCAAAATATTTGAAAAATTTAAAGCAGACTGCAAACTGTTGAAAATAATTGTTCAGTTTATTGATGGACCGCCGGTTAACTTTTTTATAATAACTAATGACAACATATCAAGCATATGTATTCTAAGAATTATTTTCCTTTGTATTAAATAGTGGACAATTAACATCGTTAACATTTGTACTTAGATAATTCAAGTTCAGTTGCTTACACTAAAATAATCAATTGCTCAAAAAGTTAAAAAAGAAGAAAAGAAATTACTTTTCATTGAAAGCCTACCTACACATTTATAATCAAGAAGGAAAACATGTTCAATACCAAAGTGTTAATCACATAAATGACCAGAAAAGTAATCCTCCTCACCTTTAGGTTTCTCTCATTGTTACATGAAACGATATTAAAAAGATAACACGGGATACAATTCAATTTTTGACAGCTGGTGATGTTTTGGGGGAAAACTCATTTGCGCAGAGAAAACGAAAACAGACATGTGTGATAACATGTACTTTGAGAGCAATTTTTAACAATATTTACAACATGAAGGTTAATGATTTTCTGAAGGAAGAAAAACAAACATCCATGGTGGCAAGTGGAAAAGATGCCTTGAGACTAGAGCTTGGAAAAATGTACACAGAATGTATTTTAGCAAAGAAAAGTCATAAATCAGTTCATGTGACTCCAACTGAATCAAGCACGAATGAAAGCAGTTCAAAAGTATTGTCCAATCTATTTAGCAATGCATTTATTTGGAACTCTCAAAGACAAAAGTCAGTTAAACTTTATAATTTCAAAGTACAAATAAACTTTTGAAAGGACTATAGAGCTAATTGTATGTGAGAAATATTTCTATCAGTCAAGTAAATTTAGGTGACGCAGTTATTTACAAGATAGAGTATTTTACAGAGAGATTATAGAAAGTATGTTCCGTGAACAAAAGTTGTCCCTAAACGACAAAGAAAATGATATGTACAAAGTTAGGTAAATTAAGGGGAACAATAGATCAATAGAATTAACGGTGAAACACACTTGTGTAATAAGGGATTGTTATGATTCATTCAACAGTTGAGAACCTGTTGACCGCATGGCGTCGTTAAGAATATTATACAGGCGTCGAAGACGTCTAAAGAAGACAACATACAAAGCACTATTAAACAGTATGGACACTTGGAAGAATAACGAAATTCTTGAATGTGACAGATGTGGTCAATAAAGCAGCACATTAGAGCATGCAGGGGTCCAAACATACCCGCCATTCTCATTTGTGTAGGTAACAAAACCAGTGGGAAATGTATACATCCCACAACATCACTTGCAAATAACAAAACTGTATATATCTCAAGCAATACAGGGTCGATATATAGTAGTGAATTTGCTTGTAAGTAATAACAAACCATAATCAAACAAAAATTGGATATTATTATATATTTTTTAAAAATCCGACATGAAACAAAAATAAAATGCTTAAGGCACAAAGCTTCGCTATCAGAGTTAGGACGATATAGAAAATAATGAAAATATATATTTTGACGTAATCATGGTTTTATTTTAAAACAATATCGTGAAATTTACACAAAAGAATATATAACAATCGTGACGGATGCAGTATCATATATCCATTTTTTTCTGGAAAAACAATAATTTGTCTTTAACATTCTGATCCAATGTGGTAATTTGGCAAGGACTATAGCAAGACGCAATATGTGAAGATTTTGAAGAAAACTAGTAAGAACAATAAAAGTATGCAGAGAAACCAATCTTACTAAACTGACTTGCTTACAATGATCTATAAAATGTTCAGATGAAACAAACAGAAACTGATGGAAAAAAGAAACCTGAAATGGAAGAGTCAAGTGTCGTCAAGAGTGTGCACACTCAAAGAGATTGAATTGATCTTACAGTGGAGGAATTTCCAAATAGAAAGAAAGAAAAACAAATAACTGTGTATGGATATTATAGACAGTAAATAGAACGCATGTAAGTGAAAAAGCAAATTTACATTATAACTATGCAACGTAAACAGTCGATATTAACTCCAGATGTAAACACTATTTATGGTGGACCCATAGAAAGGGCAGAAACATTGGCATGCACGTGTGCTTGCAGCAGCTGAATGCGGAATTTCATTACTGCATTTAATACATAAATGTGTTCCATAGTTAAATAAAGATGTGATACACTAATGTAGAAGCGGAATAATTATAATGGTGGCAGTTCAAGATTTAGAGTAGATGAGCCGTTGTTTAGTACATCTGCTAATGTATTAAAAGTTTGGAGATCCCTAGTGTTATTTAATCTAAACTGAGAAAAAATATGTCATGGTAGAAGTAGATAACTGAAGTGGTTTGGCAAATTCCGCATCTTTATGTTGTCCAGATTGTTAATAAAATATCCGCGAGTGTTCAGATTGTTAATAAAATATCCCCAAACTGTTTTTTTTTCTACAAGTAGTTACTAAATTCCAATATTTAAAAAATAATATTTACAAGAATACAATTTCAAAAAAATATTAAGACCCTTGCAAACTTTAAATAAGTTCTACCATCAAGCCAACACTCTAAAGAAAGTATTTTCTAAAATAGATATTACTATATGATAGTACCAAAGTATACTGTAAGTTATTAACTGGCCTTCAAGCATTTTTAAAATATACTATTAATGAAGGGAATAAATTGGAAAAGAATGATATTTTGAAACGTCAACTACAAAGATTGCACTGCTGGTGAACAGTAATAAATTGAATAGTACAAAATGATAACAACGAGCAAGAGAACATTTTAGCTCCAGTTATGAATAAAGTCTAACTCGTTGAAGTTTCTCAATCCAAATAGTACGCGTAGACTTTTTAAAAAAAGCCACCACTCTATTATAACATTTCTAGCACATCAAATAAAAAATGATTTTATATATTATAATTGTCTTCCTGATAAACATATATTTCCTCATCCAATTGATAAAATCTTTGAAAATTATCCACTTCGTTGCAAAGAATAAGTTTATAGATAAGCGAGATAAACACTCAATTCCACTATATAAATGAACATGATGTACAAAAGACTATTTTAATTCTTTTTCATTTCTACAACTTCGAAATGTAAGTGCCAAATATCAAATATCAAAGAGGCAATGTCAAAAAACAAACACAACTCTAAAGCTCTTTTCACTTTGAGTATTACTTACACATTATACATTAGAAACTGCAATTCAGAATTGCTAAGATTCAATAGTCATAAACGCTTGTTGCTTACACATTACAATTTAATCACATATACTTCACCTTAAAACAATATGTTAACAATTGTATTGAAAAGCAAAGAATGCCTTAGTTCATACTTCTGTCATGATGTGAAATAACTAATGTAGTAGTATCAAAAATTGTTACTCTTTCAATGAATAGCATACCATAGATGAAGCCGTTATTGTTCTCTGCTTTTAGTGCACTACTTCTGTGTCCTTCAGGCACACACTGCACTATACCATTATGATTTTTTGGAACTTACCCATAATTTTCTTAGTAGAATTCATGTTTTGCTTCAGAATATTGTTACAACTTTACGTCTTAAAATATGCAACAGAAAGAAGTAATTTATTTCCATAATATAGACAATGACAATTCAAGAAATACTTAGAATATTGTGAATTAAATTCCATGTAAAACTAAATATAATATCACATGTCTATAGATATACAATGTTCTGAATGAATTCACAATAATTCCAAAGTCGTGTGTTGGTCACAAAGTCAGTGAATGAGCACTTTGGTGATTCCAATGAATATTTTAAATAAATAATTTCTCACAACTGCAAATTATGATCATGGATTACCACAAACTGACATAGAACGAGAATTAACTTTTTGTTTATCAAAATACATTTTTATACACATTTCAGTGGATCGAAAAATACATAAGACTGACCTGAATCCTTTCAACGTATATATGATTTTTAAAACTTACACTCGTGGACAAAGGTTCAGCACACAATATAAATTTAATAAGACCACACCCGTGCGCAACAAACCCAAATATTGGATATTAAACACAATCATGCGCACCGAATTAAATAACTGATATAAAAATACAGTTCTTCACTGGAACGAATTGCAATTTAAACAAAATTAACTGATATTAAACAAACTTTGAACTAAAAAATCAAACAAATTAATGACTGTATGAACAAAGTGATTTACCACAAATAAAGATACAATGGTTCCAATAAACGACGAAATTTTGACTCAAATAAGGACGAAATGATTAACATAAACGATGACGAAACGATAACATAAGTTTCACGCAAATAATGATAAATGATTTGTACATCTGTAACAAGTTTTAACTCAAACAGTGATAAATGACAAGTTTTCACTCAAACTGTGATAAATGATAGTAAAAATCGGGACGTGTATCTTACGACGTCCAATTTATCACCACATGGTATTCAGCCCCACTGCTCTGACGCATGGCCAAGGAGCCATCACGAATGGTCCGTCCCTCCCGGTCTGCTTAAGAATCCTTATAACCTCTTGTTCTCTGCATACCCTTTAGTCACAAAGCCTTGGTCCCTCACCACGAGATAACCGTTATCTTCTTCAATGTCACCACTGGCAGCATCACGCTGGGTATATTCCAACCCAAATTAGCACCACGACTAATACGACACCGAAAGAATGGTGCAAACACGAAGATACAGCATCGCTCCATCACTCTGCTACTCCTTTACGCCTTTCACCCCTTTTCACAACTTAAATTGCAACTTCTAAGTCCGTATATTATCTGTCACATGGTCATGTATAACATATAATGACCTATGTGATGGAAATGGAGTTGATTTTATAAAAAAAAATTTATCGGGGCTACTGTACTAGGTTATTCATAATCAGGCTCATAAGTCAACCTGTATATGACCGGAATTGCAGAGAACGTAAAGACACGTTCTCTCATCCCGTTAATTCATGCAACATTTAAGTGAAAATAGTTCTCTCCAGTTATATGCGTACGATTCATAGTCACGTCACTGTGTGTAAACACCCCGGAAAAGAGATATGAATTATAAGTTAAATAAACATAAATCAAACATTGCATTCAGAGTTTCAAGGTATCATTAAATTTAATAATGTATGTAGAATACATTTTAGTGATGAAATGCTGATATATTTGTGAATCAGACTTTGATCTGAGGATGTTATAGAAAATCAACGACTTAAAAATGTTTTTATTAGTCCACTTATAGGGCTAAAACCATTTCATGACCATAAATCCTGCAAAAGCATAGTTTTGCTAAAATGTACTATATGACGTATAACCGAAAAACACACTCTAAATAGGCTTGACAGTCTACTTGATTTTTGCAGGAAATATCAATAAACTTTATCATGGTCTCATACATCCATCCGACTTCCCACATCAGTCAGTACCTCTAATGACCTATCCATTTACATAGTCATCTGAATATTCATTCAGTGATATCAGACATGTTATGTATACCTATACTGTATGCTTAACATTTGTCTATGGTTATAGATTGTATTTTAAGATAATGGTTATTTGCAAACAACAAGTTAACGTAGCTAACTTTTGCCCATGATCGTAAGTTGCAAATAATATGCTGGCATTGCTTTTGAGTTCCGAACATTGTTGAAACAGACTTGTTTGCAATTTAATTGGAATTTCCCATTATAATGACACATCTGGGTCGTGTGAAAATGTGTATTAATAGGGACTCAGTAGACAGCTAATTCATTCTAGCTTTGTTTAGATCAGTCTGTGGATTCCATTTATTATCAGAGTTAACAGTTGAGTTTATATACCGTTCGAGATGACTTATTTATCTAAATTATTTATTGGAATTAGTAAGAGACCATTGATCTTTAATTAACACATTGTTTTGTAATTATTGAAACTCTTTTAACGGCATTTTGGAGTGAATCATTGTAGTACATCAGGACATACGAAATTATTGAATTTTAGACCTGAGATAGGACAGCTACAATTATTCAAGATTTAATTCACAATATTGTGTCTCTCGAATTTTCTTCTTGTGATGCAGAGAAATAAACGACCGGATAATTGTATTTAAATAGTTTATTTCAATTTCTTCTGTGACAGACCTAGCGTCGTAACAGCACTAATTACAATTAAACCTACCTTATCTTTATGTAAGATTATACTGTTGTTATTACATATCTAAAATGTATCCGAAGCAGAAAAGATTAAATTTTAATTGCATTCTAATATCCCTACATTTTCAGGAGATAAATGGAAACTTAAAGGATACTCTAAATGTTATATCTACGATGGATACCAGTCGTATGGCTCCTACGAGTCAACTTAACGCCTTAGATAATTTGAAGAATTCTATAACAAATGTTGATGTCGGTACCATGTTAACAAGCGTAAGTACAGGATAGTTAATATGTTTATTCAAATTATGTGTCAGTAAATTCTAAGACAGAATTTAAATTTATATTACAAAAAACATGAAAGGAATAATCTTTTCCTATCCCACATTCATCAAGCAAAAAGTTGATCAGTTAATACTGAGCTATACATTATCAAATTTACTAAACAGTCATATGTTGGTAATTTTTTTTTTTTTGCAGACCTTGAGTTTTATATATGCATTTCAAATCCTTTGACAACCGAGTAATAGGATCCTTTGCAAATTATTTCGGGGATTGTTTTCAATTTAATTCAAAATAAGTTCCTATATAATTTAGTTATCATTACCAATAATATTCAAGATTAATTCTATTAGGGCCCAAATATCATTTTATATTTGTCTCACGGATCATTTATGGTATGACTCATGGATTATTTCCAGTATCGTTCAGAATCTTTATCCGACATAAGCCTCACGGGTTCATTTCTGAAACTGACCAATTAGTTCTGAGCTATACATTGTGAAGTCTGCTTAAAAATCTTATCGTGAAAATTGTATTGTATGGTCTTAGTTTTTTTAAAAATCTTCCAGGGCACCCAGCAATAGGATCATTTTTAAAATGGTTCACGGATCATTTCCACTAAGACTCAGAAATCATTTCCAATATGATTCATGATCATTTCTTTATGGCTTAGAGATCATTTCCAATGTTGCTCAGGAAACATTTCAAGTATGAGTGAGGATCATTTTCAATATGATTCAAGGTCATTTCTAATATGACTAAATTAAAATTTCCAATATTTCTCAGAGATCATTTATAATGTGACTCAGTGATCATGTCCAACATGTCAGGATCGTTTCCAAAATGACTCTGATGTCATTTCCAGTAGTGTTTATGGTTTCTTTGCAAATAACATTCAAAATCTTTTCGGAAAAGGACTAAGGGGTCATTTCCAAAATTCAACACTTAATCCTATTAAATACATTGTCAAATCTGCTTAAGAATCTCATGTTGACAATGGTATTGTATCGTCCATGCGCTTTGAATATTTGTTAAAAAATCTTCTAGGTGATTCTGCAATAGAATAGTTTTCAAATGGTTCACGGATAATTTTCAATATTATTCAGAATCATTTCTAATATATTTTTAACATGGCGCAATGACCATGGCTCAGATATTAATTCCGATACAACGTTTCATTTCCAGTATGACTCAGGAATCATTCCAAATATGCTTCAAGGATTATTGCTTCTAACATGGATGGGTTATCTTTTCCGACATGATTCAGCATATGAACTGTGCCCGAAATGAAGTCATGTTATCAGTCTTCGGCTTTTAACTTCAGTGATGCTACCAACTTTTTAGTACATTTTCATGACACGTTTCAGTATTTTCTAAAGACTATAATTAACGTTTGGACTATTTTGCTTCGTCATCTAGAAGTCATAAATACTTTCTCTAACCAATAGAAATAATTAGGAAAAATATGAACTTGTCTATTAGTAGATAGGCTGTAAAAACACAAACTAATCATTAGTTATTTAAGTGTCGATGTAGAGGATGTAAACATACATACATTTTCAAACAGAGAGCCCATTGTTACGGAAGACAGAATGCTCGGTCTTTTGCCTCTTATCGGCTTTTATATTTTATATCAGCAAAGTATTCTGGTGGCTTCAGAAATAAATAAATTCTTAAAAACGTCAGAACGTATAAGATGAAATATTAATGACATGATGTGATAGTCTTCTTTTTACGCTTTTGCAGCTAAATCTAATGATGTCTTCTCCGGGATTAGTAAGTTCATATTTTAATTCTTCCAGCTTGAAATTGTTTACAGCATGATCTTTCGTTTTTAATGGTATTGTGTCTTTGTTCCTAAATTAGCAAATATGATGCCTCAGTGCGTACAATATGTGTTTTGTCCGAAGTTATCTTCAACGAATTAAACTTTCCCCGTTTAGTTTAGCTCCCAGAAAATATGATTAAATTACAAAAGGCATATGTATGTCTGTACAAAATACGTCAGATTAAAACATTAAGGAAACCTTACAATTGTATCCGTATTACTAACGATCATCATGTATTATTAGAAAACATAAAGTTTGTTTATAAATCATAAAATATCTTTTTATTCTCATCAGTAATCAATTATTTTCCAGCCTCAAGCAACAATCGTATGTATCTATCACCCTGTATTATCCACCTATGTCTCTCAATATCTGTCTTGTATGCTTATTATCTAAACTTTTATTTAAGGTAGGAGTTATTGGAACAGATTTTATTGATGTAGGAGGAACCTTTTCCGTCATGTTAATTTTTCTATAATTATTTGGAAGTGGAAAGGACACAGGTGAAATACTTTCATTACGTTATGTCAAGATTACGCTCAGAAACAAGTGAATATTTTCTACATCGTATCGTTATATTTGCCCTTTGTTAATAGGTCATTTACAAAAAAGGAATACTTTGTTTAGTTATTAAGCAAGCGTGAGTGTAATAGAACAGGAAATATTTATCAGCATACAAATATGACTCTTTGTTAAAAATTTGTCTTAACTTAAATTTTCTTTCTGATTCATTACCAAAGAATCAACTGACCATGGCTCTCAATCACATGGACGGTCTTAAAAATGATATTCCGGTAAGAAGCACATTGGTTCCCTAAATACATAGTATTATTCAGATAGCAAATAATTGTAACCAATTTATTTGTTGAGAAAGTCTTGCCATTTATATATGTTCTGTCAAGTTATATTACTTTAGTTACATAGCCGATATATTATGAAAGAACACAGTGTACTGCGACGGTTAAAAATTTGCATGCTCCCTGGTGCACAATACCCCCACTTGACACTGCAGTAACATAACCTCTATGTACTATATCTTTGCGCTCGTGATCCATGTTGTTTATGGAAACATTCACAGCGTACAAAATCGAATCGAAAGAATTGCATATTTAGGTTAATGATCTCAACCTACATTAAGTATTCATTACACACCTTCAGTTCTATAACGTCTATTAGTAAACAATTTTACAGTATAAATATGTCTTGAACATCTCATAGGTGCGTGGTAGTTCATAATATATACAAAACATGACAATTGAAATCTTTGCACTTTGTTTATTTATTAAATTAATTATTTATTTATTTACAGAATTGGAAGAGTAGTTTATTTTCCAGTATCCAATCCGCTCAACAACAGCTGTCACCGATAACGATGAAAAAGGTTTTGTCTTCTGTGAACTTAATTGAAACACTGCTTCAAATTGTAGTAGTTAACTTTTTTCAGTACGCCCTTAAACTGATGTGTTACGAAAGGTAAGGTTAGATATAAAGTTTGGAGTAGGAGCAGAATAAATATAACATTTTTCTAAAATCGAAACTTGTATTGTGGATGAAAGTAAGAAATGATGTATGCCTAGATAATAGTTTTCAACAAGCATTCTGACAATATAATGGAGGGTGTCCGAATAGCTTCCTATCTTTTCTCCTTTACCATCTTGAAATACGTCTTTCTGAAACTGATGTAAAGAAAACATATTTGAATATCAACAGTTATGGTATATTAATGAGAATGTTGTAAATATTGTTCTTTGTATATATTTGATGTCGGCACAAATACATATGTATGCATTATGACAGACGGTTCATGTATCCAGGCACAATTTAATAATGCCGATGGGTAAAAATAAATCTTAAAAATTTTTCTTTCATCTTTTGACTTTTCTCTCTTCGCTTCATTTGAATATACGATCGTAATAAATCACATTTAATAATGTAACAAACATTTACAAAATACAATTTTTCATTGAACAGATAGTTACCAATTTCACCCAGGATGTCTTCGGCATTGTTGACCAATATATTAGCTTTGCATCCGATGTAGTAAGTATATCAATTTGTTGTCAAACCCTGTATTCTGTACAGAACAGTTATGAATAAATAAATGAAACATAAATTGAAGTAGTTCCATGGTAGGGCTTTGTTCAACATTATGCAGCCAGTTATGCATCACATGCACACGGATCACGAGCAAAAAAATGCTTTAGAAATCACTAACACGGTAATTGCAAAATGGAAGGTTGTACGTCCCGTTTAAACAGTTGTCGCAAAACATTACCCCTCTGAGAAGCTCTTGTCTCTTTTTTAATGTTGTTGCTGTCTCCTTCGTTCTTCATGAGGATCATGCTGTTAAAATGACTGTTTAGTGTCATATAAGTCTAAACTTCAGTAGATCATCACGGTTGCATTGAGAAAAAAAATCTTTAATTTGCTTACATTTTGTCTTCATTCTACTGAGTTATTATTCGTATACATATATGCTTCATTCCAAAACATCTTAAAGTATAATCTCTTAGGAACACTCCTGCCAATAAAGTAAACTTTTAATCTTCTTTTTTAAAGTTGGAAGATATCCTAGTCAAATGCCTCTGTTCCGCGTAACATCTCCAGCGTTTTGCATTGTCCTGTAGGTAATGAACAAAACTTTCTCGTCATGATATACTGTTGAGGGCATATACTGGTCAATGATTTGTGGGCAACGGTACATAATGATCGTCAACAGCAACTGCTGAATTTAGACTAAAATTAGTTTGGTCTAAAGTCTGTGAGGAATAGTTTCGTCGTCTAGCTGTTGCGAATATAGGCCTTATAATATTTAACATGAAGGAAATTAAACCATCAATTTAAGTAAAATTCAACAAACAATTTATTCCGTATAATATAAGTGAAAATTCAAAAGAAACAGTAATTCAAATAAGATCCCAAATAAACCTAACGTTCTATTACATGTCCAAAAGTATATAATGATCCGAATGAATTTCATTAGTCTTAAATGTTATACTGTACCCATATCCTTGACTGTCCTGATATACTAGTGGTTTTGAATGTCCTGCTATATATTTGATGCAATCCAGAATGTCTTAGAATGAATTAATAAAATCCGAAAATAATTTTTAATCTGGTCAATAAATGATTGGAATAAGCAATTCTTCTGGACTTAATTCTGATAAAACAGGATTCGAACAGAACAACTTAAAACAACGATGAATGCTTGGGAAATTTTCCTATTTACGCAAATTTAAATTGACCTGTAAAACAGTATAATGTTCTGGAAAACTAGTCATTCCTAATACAAAATTCCATCAAATTGTTGACGATTTAAGACCTTTAAATCAACGTTTAGTAAATATATTGTTCGCCACTTACATTCACGACTAAGATCCGGAAAGTTAAACTTCCACAACCCTCAATCATGGACAAAAATAAATCAAGTACACTATATAGATATACATAACATAATCCATTTCAGTATTTTTTGCAATTCAGCATAATTTCGTCGTGACCTGTTTCCCATACAATTACTGTGAAATGGGTATATATGTGATCTCAACCTTTAAGTAGATTTACTACGCAATTTATGACTGTATATGTTTATTTTACGATAGGAAGTGAGCTATTGGATTTCCATAGAGCAATAATGTTGATATTTTATTGGAATGGAATACCAGAAATTCATATCTCTCTCCCTTTAGTAGGGAAAAAAAATGACCAATACAAATTTGAGCTAATTTTATACTGTCGCTTGATAAGCAGGGCCGCCTTACATGTAGATGAACCATGTTTAATCCTACATTGCATATAAGCTTTTTGTCTTCTTTTTATGTCCTATCTTACCTCGAATCAAGAAAGAGAATTAATTATGTTACCACTGATATTTTCTGTGCGAATACACATAAAATATAGCACAATTATCGCTGAAATTATCATGCGATATACCGTAAGAAATCTGCTACTTCAGTATGTTTTATATATATATATATTATCTTGGGTGTATTTTCATCACTGGATGGTGTATATCCATTATTCACTCCTTTCAAGTGCACCCGATAGAGAAAAAAAATTGCGTTTATCAGGGATTAAGACTGATGAAAGAAAACTGACAATAAACACTCCAAAACTAGTTTATTACTAAGTGCTTGTCGAAGCAATCATAAAACAAAGACACAAGGCATAAGACCCACAAGGAAAGTGTTAAAGTAAAACTAAAACATTATCGGAAAGCATGTCTCAAGGAACTATTGTTTATAACCTTTAGACGTTCAGAACAATTAAGTCTAGTATCGTTTTGTAAATTTAAAGCTTTTCTTAGTGTTTATGGATTTTTATTTGTCTCTGTTTTGTAAAGTTTGTGGCTCGGCTTTATAATTAAAAGTTCAAAATATTTTGTTATAACCTGTTTTTTCATTGAACATGTGAATAAATTAAACACCAATTGATAGATAATGTTACTTTCTTTATAATAATCTACAACTGCACGTGCAATACGTCTGTAGATCCATGTGTGATGTAACATAGGTAAATGACACAGACCAAAAATGTCAGGGAAGGAAAACAATACTGCTTTTGAGCAAAGTGCACATTGAAAAAATCCCGAGCTCTTCGGGTACTCTCGCATGATTTCAAGGTCGACTTGAATAAAGTTTACGGATATAATTAACTTGTATATCCTACCACGCTCATGTCTTTTCTTTGTTTTAGACAAGTTTGCCAATCCATGGAAGACAATTTACGATCTGTATGACAGTTGTCTGCGATTGGCAACCGGGCAGTGGCTGCTGTGAAGATAGCAATTGATGAACAATGCTCGATAAATCATCTGTTTTAATGTATTGAAAAATCACTTGAAATGTATCCCGCATTTGTTGAGGGATAATCAACCTCAGACTAGGGTTGAGACGTTGGAATAAGACTGCCACGGGACCTGAAGCATAGATTTACTTCTTAGAACCCGATTCTGGAAAATATATTAATGTTTGAATCTTGGAAAAAAAACGAGCAGATGTCACAAAACTCTCGACAAAGTCGGATTGTTTAAGTTTTATACGAATTATTGTTTAATGCAAAATTCCGCTTCGTCCAGGTACTTGTGCCTGACTCGGCTAGTGTGACTAGACTCTTATATGTCTCAAACGTGTTGCAAAAATTTTTGGAATACCACAGCACTACCCTTCCGTCTATTATGTCGCAATGCACGTGCATATAAATCCAACATTGTGACCAACTACTCAATGTAACACAGCATACAATCTTTGTAACATCCTCCAAACACCCCTGAGTTAACGTCAATGAAGTATTGACTGAATATATATTTTCTGAGGAGAAGAGGGTTTGAAATCCGCTATGTGGATGGAACTGCAGCTTCCAATGTATTTTGTTGAACAACATCACCAAAGTGAGTACAAAATGAAATTTAATAATCAGAGAATCAGACTGAGAAAAAGTGTAGAAGTACACGTGGAGAACTTTGAGGAGATGCACTGACGGAAGAGTTAAGCTGAGCAGCATATTGGTAATAGTCAGCGACTTAATGCGATTGTAAATTGGACGAATTGAATGAATATATGTAAGGGGTGGTACGATGAAGAGAAGAGTCAATTCAACGCATTGATTCAGAAGCATGTTTGGTATACTTTAATTAAATAATGTATTTCCTCTTATGTTACAAAAAATGACATTTTAACTTGTGGGCTTTTCCACATAATCAAATAATGTGACGCAACACATCCCTAAAAATGTAGGAAAATTTGTTTGCCCATTAATGTTACAGCAAACTTGCTTCTCATTCTAAGCTTCTCATGTATATGTCTTACTTCTGAATTATTACTCAACGATTTCTCATTTATCTGAAAATAATAATTCTGTTATTCATTTGCTTTGGAGAAATTGGCTGGAGTGATGTTTCCGGAGTAAGTGGTTAGTAATGACGCGTGTAACAGAATTATTTAATTCACAAAGAAGTGTACAATTTATCACCGTTAATCATGTTGCTGTTATTGATGTTGTTGTAGGGTTGAACACCATTTTTCAGCACACGATAGGCTGGCTATACATGGCGGCCAGTATTAATGGTGGAGGAAGAACCCGGGAAAACCCCCCTGAAAGAACCAACGACCCACGAGAAGCTATAGGCAAGCTTTCTCACATAACCACATTGGCCGAATCTGAGACTCGAACCCACGCAGGCAGAGGTGAGATGGCAGTGATTAGTAACGGAGCACGCTTTTGATCACAAGGCCACTCGGGGCCCTTAACATTAATTATGATGCTTACACTCAAAATGCATGCCACCAAATATGATATTTAAATTATGGAAACTACATGATTAAATTTCACTTTCTTGTTTGCAGTTAGAAAACAAGCTGGGCAAATGCACTCCTCTCTGGAATATGTATAACTCTATACTTATAGTATCCTTCTGCAAGTACACCATTGATGCTTTCGTAAGTAAGATGAAAATGTGGTAGTAGTGTTGTTGTAGTTATATTTCACAACGTTTAAGTTTACACTCAAAATAATGTGTTCACTGGATTTATACTCATTATTAACCTACTCGTTGTAAGGCTTGACATCACTTTGATGATTTTACAAATTTTACACTAAAAATAAGAAGAAAAAAAACATCTTCGTTAAAATCATAAACATATATAAACAGCAAATTTTGGTCTTCGACAATTCA
Organism: Sinohyriopsis cumingii; assembly: GCA_028554795.2. Lineage (NCBI taxonomy): Eukaryota > Metazoa > Mollusca > Bivalvia > Unionida > Unionidae > Sinohyriopsis > Sinohyriopsis cumingii. The sequence goes on from CM068830.1 coordinate 76,377,634, forward strand.
AAAGGTATGTTGATAGTTTCTCCACGACTAAATGTTCGATTTCATTCTGTTCAATGTCCAAAACATAAGTTTGAATGCTGTACAAATGTAAACTCCCAAATGTCAAGAAGAGTTGTCTTTAAATAAATCTTCCTCAACATATTGATACAATTTAGGATATGGTAATTATTTCATAAAACTCAAGATATGCTTTTCCAGAATGGTTTCTGGTTTTCCATTGGGTGGTGCCTATTTTTCTTCATGCCTGGAATTATATTGGCTGTTAAACTTGAGAAGCACTTTCGCAGAATGAACTCTGTCGGGCCACATGATGACTCACACTCGTAAGTATGGATAACTGCGGGGGATGAGGGTGTACAATCTATTAATGCGTAGTTTATGAAGATATTGATTGATGCTCTTAAATGTGTGAATGCTAAACAAATTTAAAAACGAACTTACTATTTAAATCTGTATTACGTAATTTAGTGTTACGCTTCATTCTTGGAAGCCCTGCTGGCGGCATGTGGACGGTAGGTGTAACTGACGTCGTAAAAATGAGTTTGTATGTTATATACAACATAAATCTAACATCGTGTACCGATTTATTTCTGTGCCGATATGTTTACACTTATCAATCCTTTAAATACAATATCAGTACTGTGTAAACCATCATCAACAACTATAGCAAAATATGCTAAACCAATGAACCACTTTGAGGAAAACACGTGGCATAGCACTTACAAGTTCTCTTTATTATTCATAATGTCAGTCTATAACGTTATGCACCTTATTTTTGTGTGTACCTTTAGATTTATATTTGGGACGATGGAAACAATATTATGGTAATGTGGACTATATATATATATATATATATATATATATATATATATATATATATATATATATATATATATATATATATATATATATATATATGGGGGTGTAACGCACTGCTATTTAACAATATATCATGAATGATCTAATTCAATGTATATCAATAAGGAATATAATGTTTCCTTTCTTACCTCCTTCAATTTCTCGCTTTACCCTGATTGCCAAGTATGCATGATTACACCCAATTCTAATCTCAATAGATAGTATATTTAATATTGCCTTTTACTTAAAACCTGCGCTCAGATTTATTCTTTGTTTATTATTATAGAGAATCATATTTCATTTTAAGATTCTATTTGCCTTTAACATTTTATCTTATCCAGCACGATCCCACTGTTGCAAATCTCATTTCGTATCATGGCCAATCTGCTATTACGTCTTTTATATCCTAAACGTTCTAGGTACTGCATTATTATGAGAAAATATAAACGCGTTTTCCTAAGAACGAATGTTCTACGTTAGGAGTACAGTATTACTCAGAAAAACGAGTTCGTATTTTCCCACACATATTTAGTAACCTTGTCATTATAAACTCATTCTGCTTTTCTTCCTAAGGACTAATAATAAAGAAAGCACACTAAACGAAACAAAGAAATTTAATTTATGCTGGATATAAAAGTAAATACACAACTATAGTTTCAACTATCAATCGAAACCGTATTAATACGTAAGTAGCACCTCCCAGCAAACTTTGAACTTGGTTGCGCGCTACAGGCATTCGTGTCATAACTAAATCACGTTTTTGTCTACTTAGAATTCAAATTTAGAGTCATATTGTGAATAAATGCACATGGGAACAACCTTTGCAGTTGATCAGGAATACTGGGATTGCGTTTTTCTTTCGATCCAACTAAACTCTGTTTTCCTTGGTATGATGAACTAGACTTATTAGACGTGACAATGTCGTACCATGTAAATGGAATGGCCTTGATACAGCTGAACTTGTATGTCTGTCTTTTAATTGATTGTTTGGAATCAAAATGTAGGGTAATATATGAATTAATTTAATTTAAATTCTTTAAAAAAACGCAGAATTAGACATTGTTTACTGACGAATATCATCTTCATTTCGTTTTAAGAGCGGAAAGAAAATATGATTTCTGTTAAACATGGTCCTTGTTGGGAGGACCCCAACTATTTACATGACGTTATGACTTTTATCGTTTCTATAAATACAAAAATTGCTAAAGCGGTGTGACAACTCATTTCGCTAGCGGAAATAAGACTTTTTCATCGACTTGGCTTTTTTGGCTGTGAAGCTATTAGTTTTCTTCCAAAACCCGTCTTTATCTGTTGCATTTTTTCTCACGAATTTAGTGTTTTGACTGACTTGTAAAAAAGGATGTATATGAGGGTGGCGGGATAGCCCCTGCCCTTAATATATCTTTATGTGACATTTGTAGCGAACCTTGATACCACGGGTCATAGTCTGAACCATTCGATTTCCGAATAGTAAGGAACATTTCTAAATAACTGTAAATTAGTACAATGGTATTTTCACTAATGCATTGCATGTCTCAGGTCTGTTGTGGACAAAGCGGGAACTTGTCCACATCGTCACCTTTATGATTTCTACTTGCAAATGGACCGAACAGCTAGTCATCCACTGACAAATCTAATTAATCAAGCTCCGGCGTATGCTAGAAGATTATACCTTGTTGGTTTACAATCAAAAGTAGTTCGTAACACATGATGCGAATTTAGACTTACGTGTCATGCAGTATGGAAAATTTCCCCATGGTTGGGACATGTAAAGATAACGGAAAAAAATTAAATGAATATATAATAATACTTCGTTTGCGAATTGTAATGTAAGATATTGCATGGCATAATGTAAGCCATTATTGTGTGGAAGTGAGATTCGACATATTGCATGGTATCATGTAAGCCCCTATGATGTGGAAGTGCTATATAACATACTGCATGGTATCATGTAAGGAGCTGTTCGCCTGTAGTATGATGTGGTGGTATAGACCCTCTTCTCGTGCTCTATATCACACTAGACAAAACACTAGGAGAACAGTACCCTCGAGGGAAGGCCGAACGATGTTTGGTTCATATGACGTTATCTCGTGGCAATCGCGCCAGTCAGAGCTGGTGCAATTCTGTTGTTAGATATGGTACTCTAGCGTCAAGTGGAAATACTCGGTCTCTTAAAAACGTATCCGTAGTTTGCCTATCGGAACCCGAGAAAGTATAATGTGTTGGACTAAATTAAATACGCCTTATCAGAGGCATATCCATATAAGGTGCATCGAAAGTAATGAATACTTTAACTGTTATGGTTCGACTCAAAAGTGCCAACCAACGCAAAGCAATCAAGCGAACGAGCAACACCCACCCCAACAAGAAAAACTCCCCACAAACACAAAAAACAAAACCAACAAAACACAACTGTGCCTCCTTCAAATATCATGGAAATCTGAGTACGAAAATGTAAATCAGTTTGTACTAATGTAAGAAAAATCATGGAAAGAAAATGTCCATACTACAATTCTCTCTGTCAAGGTAAGATGTCCACTTATTTCGCCAGTTCAAGAATATTTAGAAGTGTCTTGAAGCATAAACACGTGTAAATGTTTTAGAAATGCAAATAAAATCTGATCTGATCTAATCTGGAGGTATTTATTCATTAAATAGTTTAATAGTCAAAGTTTGTACTTATCACACTTTTTATGTCTTAAATACGGTTCACTAATCATTTTCGCGTTTTTCTTAAACTCAGATTGGTTTACAAGAATATCATATTCATGATAATATTCACAGACATCAGAGATTAAAACTCAGTAACACGATCCTAAAATCTACCAGAAAGGCATGTTTTATATTTCAGGCAAACTTTAGGATTTCCAAACTTTGAGTTATTCATCTCTTATTTCAAGAAGATTAAGATTATCGGTTGTCAGTGCTTGTTATCATATAAATATATTTTATATTGTTTACAAACTGATTTGACTACTGTAGAAAGTGTGAACAACCAATTCTGCCATGTATACAATTTTACGTTTATTAATTTATGTGGAGGATTTAATCTGAGGTAAGATTGTGTATTCTTTTCCTATTGGGACGGTTTGGATGATGTTGCAAATTACGTTCTTACCATTATGTGGAATAAGCCGAGTCAGTTTATTTCTAAGCGTTACTGTGTAATTTCTGGTCGTTATTAAATCAACAATATTCACTGATAAATATTATACATTTATTTGTACAAATAAAAGTAGAAGACTAAATCAACAGAATTGACTTCGCACACACTGGATTAAATGACGACAATGTTCACATAGATACGGGCTATAATAATATTATGCATATATATGTGAATCATTTGCTCTTTTGTATAGGCATTGTCTAATTTGGCCCTATAATTTCCATTCAACTGGAAAGGATCTTCTGTTAAAAAGAAAATGAATATATATTAACTAAATTGAAACTGATAAAGCTATGTTTCGAGTATAATTCCCGTCCCTTATCTTTTTCAGGTCAGATTCAGTCATGGAAATGAAACATAACGTAAGTTACTACTGTCTTAAGTCGTACAAATCAGGACAGCTGTGCTAATTATCAAGACACAAACAATTATGTCATAGAGGCGTGGATGGATATGATATCTGATATACAGCAATTGATAAATTGGATTATTTACTAGACATATATACTACTTAACAATTGCATCATATGTTGTCCAGTTTATATCGACAAGCAAACATTGCGACGATTTTGATCAAGAAATTGTATATATGCCAGTTTCCGAATTAAGAGAGAATTGTGTGTTAGATCAAAACAATGCAATCCCTGTTCACCACTAGATCATCACATTCTTCAAAGATATGTTAGATCAGTGTTTTGTTGTCACATCCTGCCATTCTTGCTAGAAGAGGCAAAATGAAGACTAATTGAAAGAATTTTTTTAATAACCATATTATCCTGTTCCTGTTGAGTGAACTGCATTTCCATTAGGTCCGTTGCTTTTAACTTTTTCATCAGATTACATAGAGATTTGAAATGTATAGGATTTTATCAAGATTTCGATAATGGTTTAATCTTTTTACACGATGGTTCAGAAACCTACTTGTAGGATAAAGATGATTTTTAAATTCTGGAATTGTTTACCAAAAATGTTTGAGCTGATAGCAAACATAATTAAATCATGTACAAATGTATGATTTATGTATTTTATAAACTTTTTTCTTTGTAGGCATGATATATTTGTCCGTGAGCTCGACCAGCTTCTCCAGATGTCCCGGACCAAGCCAATGTATTACACATATCTCCTTGTGAGAAAGAGTTATTTTCTAATGGATAAACTAAATTATGTATATGTCGTGTTAGTGAATATTTCCATGAAATCAATTCTAAGTCCATTTTTTTTAAAAATTAATACATGTATTTTGAGAAAGGTAATTTCAATTCGAGTAGTTTCCTGAAATACAGGAAATGTCTTCACCTCTTCGCTCCATGATTTTTAGATTTAATCCTCTTAAGCTTTAAATGGAATTGTTTATCTGAACGTGTTCTTTTCTTTGTCAATGTCATTTTTCTTATTTACTTATTACTTTGTCAAATTTACTTTGTTTCTTCTCAGCAACAATAAGTTTTAAAGCCAGTTATTGGGCACTAATATTAAATTCTAATATGATACAATCGTCACAAGCTTGTTTATTTTTGTTTTGGCATAAGCTGTCGAAGTTGGCACGCCTTTAATTTTTTTAAAAATGCAATCAGGATATATTTGCAATAGAACAAAACAGCCCTGTTAAAAATAGATCGTATCCGTCCATTACATAACAACTAGTCTTTCAAATTAGTAAACTTTATTTCTGTTTTGTGCAGTATTACATTGTTGGCAGTGTGATGATTGGTGTTGTTTTTGTTGTTGAGGGTGGTAGTGTTTTAATATTTTGCTTTATATTTATTCTTCTTTATATTAATTCACTTGAATTTTCAATTGAATATAAATCCGTCCAATGGATAAAAAGAGTGTTTCATATACATAGGCTGAACTTTTTAAAATATAATGAAGACGGAATATTAAAATACTGCTCCGTTAAACTTCACATAACCATATTTCGTTGGGCATATTGGAACTTGAGCCAATTCAGAACTACCGAGTGCTAAATTGGAACGTCTGTCTACTTGCAGGCAGATAGTGATTCCTATGTAAGCTATAAATCTAATCTTTACCTGGTAAGCTGGGGAATGGGCGATAGGAGGGACGCACTAGACTCAAAGTGCATGAGAACGATGGACAAATGCCACTAACCATCGCTTATTTATAACCACATACAATTACAAGGTAAATTGTACAAATGACTCGCTACAGAATGAATCTCAATATTGTTATGGTTATCACTTCAATAACTGTTGAAAGAAGCTCTGTATTTAATCAAGATGATGTTACAATAAATCTATTTCCATGTTTTATCTTTCCTAGACGACTGACTCTTTAATGGCACTTCCAGACGGTTTCAAACAGTTCTTTATTTAACACTGAATAAGGTGCGCGGTGACATCACTATATGCTTTTTTATCTAATTGCATCCTCTGTGAAACGTCAGTTACATGAGTATTTGAATTTAGCACTTTACCACTTAAAACATTTTGATACTTCTTGCGTCGATACAATCATATCAAATTAGTCTAAAGTCTTTTTCTTTGCAAATAATAATAATAAAAATAATAATAATAATAATAATGATAATGGCATGTGATATGTAGAGATGGGTGTTTTTGGATGATGTATCTTTTGAAATATTAACCTTATTTGAAAATTAATGTACATCATTCAAGTAAACAGTATGTAACTGAAGCACCGTTCTGCCAGGCTGACTGTCTTGGAGAGATAAATTGGTCGGAATTCCAAGTTGTGTTGGATTGGAATTCTACGCTTCCTTTGATGATTCAGAATTACCCAGGACCCTATATGCCCCACGAAATATACGTTTTACCAGCCTTTTTACAACATGCTGGCATTTTGCATGTATAGAGCTTTACATTTAGTAACAAAACTGAAATCCATGGTTTAATATTACTGTTACTTGACATAATCTTGTTCAAACTAAAGACAAATACGTTCCAAATTTAGACATCAATTGTTTCAGTCTGTTATAAGTACCAGTATAAGCTTATCTTTGATATGAAGAGAATAAAACGGGAAGTAAAATTCTCACCTTGTCAGCAACTTTCTTATTCATTAATACACAGAAGTTAATATCTATTGTAATGTAAAATTACACGTTACCTGAAAATGCATTGGAGAAAGATAAATTAGTCGGTTATCCACTGTACATAACTGAATCGTAATTTATAAATGAGTTACTTTTCATTCGTTTAGATTCACTATAACAGACTATTTCGTACGTGCTTTAGCGTGATTTCCATTTTTAACTGGATCTAATTATATGGATTTATTTAGTCATTTTTATATTTATCCCTAGTAGATGTTGATGATTTCTATAATATATAATGTTCTTTCTACATCATAAGTTTTATTATTGCTGCCTATTGTTGTTTTTAGACCTGATATTTACCTGTGTGTCCAAAAAAACTGGTGAGCTTGATGTTTGCATAAAATAGTTTACATCAGTTGAGGGACTATAGGATCCGGACTTGATATCATCTTTAATGGAAAAATCGATTATCTTACACAAGATAAATTATTTTATTTTAGCTTTAGAGCATACATTTAATCTTTGAGACACTTTCAAAATTTGCCTGGTAATCCCTTCGTTCCTGAGAATCCGAAATTTTAAGCATGTTGCACGTTATGGTGTGAAGGTCAGTTACATAAAACATTATATATGTTCTTGGCGGTATACTGTGGCTTTTTGTATAAAAATATGTATTCGTTTAGGATAGACAAGTTCATCACCATATAAACATATCAACAGCGACATAAGAAAGACTGAGTAGCAAATAAATAGTTATATCAAGCGCTCTCTCTTTGGCAACAGTGTACGTTTTACGGATTATATTTACAAATGAACTAATGTACATACAAAATGCTTCAAACACGAATAAATTACAAATAAAAAAGGATATTTGAATACAGATAAAATATGGCGGATCTTCTTCTATGTCGCCTGACAGTTTCGTTTGGTTGTCAGCTTATCAAAATGCCTAGAAAAGTCCAACGCGGATATTCCTGTAAATCTTTTGTGAAACTTCAGATAATAACATCATGTAATTGTGGTCGTATAAGAAAATTAGACAAACTTAGATTTTAAAGCTGATGTGATTGATATAAATAAGAGTTAAATATCATATGGCAATAGTAAAATGAAATTTAGGGATAGTAATATGGTATTAAACGTTAGTAAAACGGCATTAAGCGACAGTAAAACGGCATTAAGCGACAGTAAAACGGCATTAAACGATAGTAAAACGGCATTAAGCAATAATAAACGGGCATTTTGGGATACTATAACTGTATTAAGATTGAGTAAAACAGCATTTAGCTATTGTAACATATATATTTCTTAAACAAAGACTATATTATTTGTACCTTACCTTCTTTGGTATGAGTATCAACAGATGTAACTGTGATTGAATGAACAAGACGATCGAGGGAAATGGTTGTTTTGTGGCGTCCCTACTTTGTTACATAGAACAGATTTTATGTCATTTACCCACACCTAAACCATCCCCGCCCAAAATATAAGTTTGTGAAGAAATGTGCCGGTTACAAAAAAGTGAAGGTGAAATCCTAAGAAAATTTCATCTGAAAAAAAGTATCCGACGTCACATCTGTTGGAAATGATTTTAATGGAAGCTTTAATTATCAGCTAGCTATTTTAATCTGGTTTTCCGTTAAATTCCGCATTATTTGTTGTTTCGTTTTTATAAAACATTACATATTTTTTTATCTTGATACTTGCAGTAGCAACTTAATATCTGCTTTCTTCTTTTTTAATAAACTTGCTTTTGTAGTATACATGTATTTGCGTTCTTTTTTCAACTACACGTGTTTCTATCTTTACTGTTATGCACTTAGAGAATCATCCATGTCAAAAGGTTACATTTTCTTTGCTTATGTTCTTAAACCGTGAACATGCATGCTTTAGAATAGCGATTAAGTTTCAATAGAGATATCTGAACTACTGATGTCAAAACATTGTGTTACTGATGATATTAGTTCTTGTATGTGCTCTTTAAAGAGTGTGTCTTATATAAACATATATAGTGATTGTAATGATTAATAGAGATACTAACAGCTTGCATGACACTAACAAATATCGGTGTTGCTATATATAATTTTAATTGGCTAATATTATCGTTTCATGTTGAATTAGGACGGCAAGCACCACATATCAGATATTTTTAGTGTACAACATTGTTTGGCGAATTCGCTCACTTTATGTTTAGTTTTTTTGTGTTGTTTATTTGGCTGAGTCGAGAATGACAGGTGAAATACTCCGAGCCATTGTCGTTAGATATGTTTTGCATAGCTCCGAAATTCATGCATCAGTCAAAAAGTTACAATTTAACCCAACATGTTGTCAATTGTCGATTTGCGATATTTTAGCACGTAGAATTCCGTAGCATTTCTGTGAGAAGGGTGCATCTCTTTTCTACTACCAAGCAGTAATCGCAAGATTTGTCTCATTTCAAATTATCTTCTATACCAATGTGTCTACTTCAAACTCGTCAACTTCTCTTTCATTTCTCAAAACCTAGAGAACTTCACATTTCTCACAGTTACCTCCATTTTGACATAGAAGCTGGTGAAAACAAGGAAATATCTTCTGCTTTAATACACAGTGGTTCAAATGAACACTGAATTTCAGAAGTTAAACATTTAAACATCACAAGACCATGCTTACAAATTTCGGAATAGTTCAAGAACCACTCATTGCTCACAAAACAAAGACGATAACCATGCTCCTGGAAAGCTAATCGAACCTGAAAGATCCGGTTTAATATACAGGCTTCGTACTTGGACATTGTGAAACAAACATCTTGTTAATTGATTACTATATTTTACTTTTTAAAAAAAACAACATTGATTTAAATACAGGTACATCTTGCCGTTTTGAAAAAGAAAATTAGATATGTGCGTGAGCGGCAGTTATAGTTAACACTATAGACAAATCTTTGACACTAAAAACAAATAACAGAAAATAATAAAGTGTAGTTACATTTATTTTACTTACCGTGGAGTAGAAATGTTTGAACTAGACAAATTTAATAGTAGACAAGAAACTTTAACAGAGTAAATAAAGTGATACGTTACACTTTGGCGTAAAAGAGTTGGGAGTAAAAACGTTTTTACGGCAGAAGAATTAATATTGTACAGGTTGAGATAGCTTATATGGATGGTTGACTATTTGTGAATCAACGGGGAATAGGCAATGATATATTTCTTCTTGATAAAGTTATAACACGCTTATTTATATCATTGTCTGCCAAGCTGTTCCTATCTAAAATTTTACCAAGGATGATATCCTTTATATCTAATAACAAAACTAATGCATGATAAATAATAACATATGGCAGGCTTTTATACTAAATGAACTCAATATATCGTATATTGCTGTAGGACAGCTAAACGTTTTCATGTAGGCTCTAATGCTATCTTTACTGAAACCAACCCATGAATAGTTCTTTTTTTTGTAGTAATATTTCTGTATAATTAAGTTGATTTTTCGATATGAAGTCAGAGATAAACAAAAATACATTAAGGCACTTAAACTAGTGCACCATCTGTGACCTGTTAAGGGGACACTGTCTGCGTTTCAGAATTCATTCTGACCACTATTTTGGAAGATTTCTAGTCCATATTAATTGTAACGAAGTCTGCCCTATTGGCAAGGGAAAATCAAATGTGAGGCACTTAAAACACAAAGCACGAGTGTAGAAGAAAAACATTTGTAATTTGACCTTACGGATAAGGTCTTACATTAGAGAGATTAACACATATTCGTCTTCGTGGTAGATTATACTTTTTACAGAATTACTGCATAATTGAACCAATGATTTTCCAGGAGAATCTTGTTTGTGCAAAATGGAGAGGTAGGACATTTCTTTAGTCTAAGACCTGCCATATTTAGTACTATAGAATTTTCTTGCTGTGAGATACTAAACAAAGATATACATTGCCGATATTCTAGAAGCAATATGCGAGAAGTATTAAACATTCATTTACCATGACAAATTTGAGTTATTCAACAATAACTGGCTGACTATTGTTTGATTTCATTGTAACGTCATTTATTTAATTGAAAGCAGGTACGACTACATTCAAATTTCAGAAGAATATCAAAACATTATTCCTGAGTCCCAGAGTTATTGGAGAATATATCAAAGCCACGTTTCGTTCAAAGTGATATTAGAGCTAAAGTAAACAATTCCCCATCAGGATAGTGTAAAGTGTGACATTAAATTAAATATTGCATAAAATATCCTAAAACAATGATTTCAGGAGCTCTCTAATTACAAAGCTGATTTTTTAAAATATGTTTTTAAGTTAGAGATAGGTTCATATGGCCATCAACATAAAACATCGTATTCATATTCTAAGAATTATCGAGACTGTGCTTTAAATATTGTTATAAAATTATGTAATACCAAACGTTTATATGAATAATAGTGGGTTGTCTGTATATTTTTGTGAAAATCTTTAACACACATGATATTTATAACCGTTGATTTCAATATAGTTCACATAAACTGTAGCTGATACTGTATTCCAGAGCTTGTTTATGTTTTCATCATTTAATTTAGAGACATTTAATAGTCATGTATCTATTCATTATACAAATTTGGAACGTTTCTAAAAGTAAGTCTTCTTTACAGTCAGACGGTTAAAATTAGACTCTGAAAACGTTTTAAAACGAAAGAGTTTGCACGGGTTTAGTTTCTGGACTCCACCTGGTTTTAAACCCGACAGCCTCTGTACTACTTGTTTGCAACCACACATAATCCCACCCCGACAGAGTAACGATGTCATTCCAAAACATTGTTACTGTATAGAACAAAGACTGCAACATCAAAGCTTATCTCCAGACAAAACAGTATTTACAGGCTTTATAATATACAGGCAGGACTATCTCCATTTGTTTTCTGTTAGTATCACATTAACACTGCATGCACTACAGGAGGCCTGTATCAAGCTTCAGTATCAAAAGTGTTATGTATATTTTGTTTTATTTATATTTGATTTAATTTAATTGTATGCTTGTTAGTTTTAATTTTTTTAAATTCCATTACATGCTATTGTAATGCAACTTTATTTAATGGATACGACATTTTCCAGAAATTCGTTTTTGAGATATTCATTTCAGGTTGACATGATTATTTTTCGTAAACACTAATAATACAAACTTTGTATTTATTGCTGACCTAATTCATGACCTTGATTCAGAGTCAGTAAGAGTCAAAGTTAACAATTATTTTTATTTGTTTTAATTCTTTCTCACAGTAAAATTCATAAAGTGAAATCGAGGCCATGCTTGTAGTACATGACAATTAACATGTAGCTAATATTTCAAACTATGGTTTATCCAGTAAACTGACCCACATCCGGGCATCTGTTTTGCGCCGTAGCTAGATTTATTATTGATGCATTGAGATAGAATAGTCAGTATGTGTCTTAACACTGGAGAAGTCTAAGAGTTTTATGTTGTGTGTTGTGAGCAGTTTTGTTGATGGGGGTGCTAATCATTTCGTTTTCTTCAATTTATTTGGATTTCAATAGATTATTTTTCCCTGGAAAGACTTGTGCTCTAAATTAATTTTTGGACAAAGACATTTATAGAAATTTACAGAGAATTCAAATTGAAATATTATTTTATGTGATTCAACAAAGCATTGTTGACAAACTAGCATAACGTTGACGGCAGCACACGTCATCGCCTTCAATTTTGTATTTCATCGGCATTCGAACTCAGTTTTATTAGGACATTTTATTACCAGAACTTCTTTTTTTCTCCTTCTTGGATTATTCTTGGATTTTTGTTGGAACTGATTCGTAGAACCGTAAGTTCGTTTTCTCATTTTTATCTTGTTTTTCTAGGGAAATAAATTACTTGTTAAATCTTACAAAGCTTGTTCTCTGCACTTTTTTCTTGTCGCATTTAGTAAGAGCCTAAACGTAGCAGAAGTCTATTGCAGAGGCAACCCTGTGTCAAATTTCAGTTTCAGAAAACTGTTGCGGAAGCGACACTTTCTGTGCCGAAGTTTGTACTAAAAAAGTAATACTTAATAAAATATGTAGACTAGCAAATGATTATTAAATATCATTCAAAAACTGTATGGGTGATGCTTAAAAACCATAACTGCATGTTCAATTATTTTATTCATATAATTTTGAAATATTAAATATTTGTAAGGAAATATATGATGCTTTATTAATCATTAATATTTTTTTCTACCAATCTTATTCCCCCATTTTATTTTTCAGCTTTTATTGAGATGTCCTTTTCAGCGGCTCTTATCGTGCCAATTGAGAATACAGACATTTCTTAGAAAGTCGGGGATTCATCCAGCAAACAGCCCAATGCAATCAAAATGATGCATTCTCTTGTTTCCAGAGCAACCTATATTTCTTTCCATAAATCGATCGAAGAAGGCAAGGTGCAAATCTATGAAGATGACCGTGATCGCGAGACATCATTTCTCCATCCCTTTCACCTGGTGACGAGCACGTCATTTACACCTGACTGGTCTCGATATCTTGATGGCACGATGGCAACATATAAAGATTGATCTGACCTAATTAGAGATGCTGTTATACGTGACAGGGATAACAAAGCCACAAAGACTCAACCGAGAAAAGTGCTTTCATTAAAGGCGAATTTCTCAAGGATGCTGGTGCGATTGGTGACTCGCCAAAGGGAGAAATTCTACACAACACCAACGGAACAAATATCATATCAATTGTTGAAACCATTGAAACTTAAACGAGATACAAGAACTAACTTTCGAACTACTTGGAAAAACTCTTAGACTTGGAGATGTCCTACGGATATTCACATAAATCGTCAGTGGATGTTCCTGTTCCGATGACTGTCCCATTTTTCGGGATTGTTGTGCCGATGCATACGATTCCTTTTCAGATGTAAAAAGCGTTACAATGATGAGAGACCTATTACGAGAACCTGATATATGGTCCTTTAGCACTGATCTCCCAAACAGGAAATCGAGAGACCTAGTTCGTCTTAGCAAATACAAAACATGCACGCATATCCCTGTTTTCGATGGATTCAAACAGTTTGTAATGATGGACCGATGTCCGGAAAAAATCATGAACTGTGATCATTGTATGAAAGGTATCACTACTTAAGAGCCGAGTCATGAATTCCTAGTATTAGAGAAACGTTCGCAAGGCATACTAGTGATCTAAAAAATCAAACGTGTTTTATGCATTCTGTCATGGCTTAGAACAAGGGAATTTGATGTTTTCTGACTGCCCGCATAATATGATTAAACGTTACCACTCTTTGGATGATTATTTGTGGCAGAGATGCAATGAATACTACACAATTTCGAACACAGCAAACAATAAACCCAAGTCCTGCATTCCATACCCATTTAAATGTTATCGCAATAATTATTCCATATCCGACCTAACACAGCTGTCGACTGATGTGCTTGCTTGTAATGATTACCTAGAACTTATTGTATTATCCGACCAGAAAGACATCTTTGGAAAACAATTCAAATAATTCAGTGGCAAGATAGATCAGGAACGTCGTGGACCACATCATATACCATCTGGTCATCTGGTTAAACCATTTCTGAATCTCGGAGTCATTTTTAATTTTATCTTAATATGGGGACTTTCTGCTCTGTCTACAGATGGTGGATCCGTCATTGACGCGGTTCATACCGAACTATGCGATTTGAACTCTGTATATGACTACGCGTTTGATACACGCAGACCATTATAATGTCCGGTGGGTTCAATCTTAGTCAATAATTCCTACCACAACGACCCGATGTGAAAAGACTTATCGAACATTATTAACGTACCAAAAGACGAGAACGATACCATGACTCTGTCATTAACTGTACTGACATAATATAAGTTTGACTACACATCAATATTACATTTAGTAAACAATTTGCTATTTTAGAAACATCAAAGCTTACCTCTGATCAGTGAGCGAAAAAAGCATGAATAAGTCTTACTTTTTAAAAATGTGTATTTCAAAATCTCTTCTGACATTAACATCCGTTCTGTCCATGGATGGTAAGTCAAGTTTGTAACATCTTAGACATTTGAAGAAAAATTAAATATGTAGAATTTTATATGTAATGGCATATTTTTTCTTCTCACAATTAGCAAACATAATACTTGTTTACTTTATAATAGGCCTGAGCTCTGATAACACAATCCAGATTTTCACAGGTCTTTATAAATCGCTACTTTTGTATCAAAATAGAGACAGAGCACTATACATACAATGTATGACTTAATCAACTAGGATTCTACCCGGCTTAAATGCATGAGATTAATTGTGAATTAGAAATATAAGAATCGGCGGTTGGTGTAGTCGCGTCCAGATTTCCGGTGTTAGACGAGAATAAATTTGTTCAGAGTCTGAAGAATATATGCATGTCTGCCACGCGATCAAATAGCAACAGACCCAAAGTAATTGAGAAGAACACCATGTTCGTAAAACATTCAGGTGGTCGAGTGTATTTTTATAGGTTATCTACTGAGTAATTAAATTTAATCCATATAGTGATTATCACAAGCCCTCCATGCCCTCAAAAGGCAACCTAAAATTAAGCTATGGATGAGCTCTTTGGGTCTCCATTACAATATACGATGCTTTTAAAAACACGTTGTAAAATTGAAAGGAATCTAACAGATGGAAATGGTCGATCTAATTACGTTTTTAAAAGAATTGTTATGAGTTGCAGAAAATTTAAAAGTTAATGCTAACGTGAATGCGAGATATATGTTGATATGATTAAACACGCGCTTGTGGCCAGTCTGGTCAACCCAATGTGTCCGAAGCTGAAACGCTTCGAAGACTTTTCTGGGACATTTGCTGTCTGGATTGGTGGCCACTCTCCACGAGGTGGTGACACAAACTGTAGCAGATTGTTGCATTTATATTCGATGCTGTTCGAAGTACAGCTTTTTGGTGAATCTGGCCTTTGTCGATTCCATTTGGAGCATGTATGCAGTCGAGAGAGTAATTTGGGACATCCACAGCTACAACCACGTCAAGGTCAATTGTTCACTAAAGCTGCGGCTCTATGCATGTACTGCGTGTCGGAATAGCTTCCCATCACCAGCGTGTGCTTCTATTTTCTAAATCTGTGTGTATATCTCGACACACGCCGAAGATGATGAGGGGAAGAAGCAGACAGATCTTGTGGCTGGTATCGTTGAGCGCACCACGGATAGTGAATCCGACGTTGTAGGCGGCATTACCTGCTCCTTTTACTGTTGTTCTGATTACCGCTTTTCTCGACTTCGTTACAATGGTCCTCTATCCAGCTTTCTTTCGCTTTCTTTAAGCTCTTCCTACTCCCGTTGTTAATCTCCCTGCATTTTTCTGATCTTTTTCTGTCTTCTTGCTTCCTTTGCGGTTCGCTTCTCACATCACTGAAGTCTAGGATATTTTCGTTGACCCAGGGCTTCTTTGTCCTACGTTTCTTGTCAAGGATCTTCCTGGCTGTGCCAACTACTACCGTCTTGAAAGGAAATCAAGGAGTCGATGTTGAGTCGATCTTTATTTCTTCATCACCCAGAATTCTGACTGGTGCAAATATGCCGCTTGTTAATGCTTCAAATACTAGTGCTACGGTTGGATCTTTAGGTGTTTCAAGTTCAAAACTGATCCTTACCTGTCTTGACTTCTTCATCTTCCTCAGACGAAGTTTGATAGTCATCATCAGCAAGTCATGGTCGCTTCCTATGAAAGCTCCTGTGAAGCAACTATTTTCTATCAATGTTAACCCTAGACAGGAAGCACTTCTTCACCATGGTGTATTCATCTATTTGTGATGAATTTTGTCTGGACTAAGCCAAGTCCTTATTCTGAATAGTTTGTGGGTGCTAAGGGTGTTCGTTAGCACTAGCTTATTGCTGGAGGCACAGTCCTGGAGCTTGAGTCCCCTCTCACTGGTCTCTTCATTACAGTATGGACCACATACATCTCACATGTCTGGGTGTGCATTTCCTCCTACCTTGACATTGGTGCTTCCTTGATCCTTCAGTAACTAGAATATCCTTCTTGGGTGTCTGTTCAATGTGTTTTTGAAGCTGGGCATGGAACTTATTCATTTCCTGGTCATCGTGGTTAGATGTTTAAACTGGTCCAATGGTCTAGTGGTTAGAGTGTCGCTCTCGTATGCAAGATGTACTTGGTTCGATTCCCCGCCTTTGATCGTCCTATGATCATCCTATAGTCAAACAAAATAAAGAAAACACAATGGTCACAAGCGCTACATCGGCTGACGCAGTAAGTTAATAACTTGCTTAGCCGGGATAGACAGTGGGCAAACTTGTGACGGAAGATTTAAGAGACTCCCGACTCCAAGAGTCTTCCAACCTATAGATGAAATAGGGTGGTATAAAATGGCATCATAGGACTGACGTCTTTCAAGTTGAATTCAACGGCCGGGATGAGGGGGATTACAAGCATTGAGACCAGGGATGACGAAATGATAATGGATAGAGTTCTCATACTGAATCGGTCGCAAACCGGATTACCGATAACCGCGCAATCAGCTGGATGTAATAAGTTCGCGACTGATGCAACAACCTTCAAAGCACGGGCAAGAGATAACATCGCCATTGGTCTTGGAATATCAGGACATTATGCAGGTAACTCTCAGAGCTAACCCATGAGGTGGAAAGATAACAGTGGCACATGATTTTTGTCTGCGAGATGTGCTGCGTTTTCGATGGATATGATGACAAGCCTGATCATTGAGTCAGATTTATGGTATTCAAGGACATTGTGAGGCAGCCATGGGTTGTTGACCAGTGTCTAACAGTATGACTGCCATCCGCTCGAGGGTATGTTCCCTACTCAACTAAATATTCATCTGAACACATTTATTCCATTATATTAGTTACATTTCTTATTCAATTCGATTGAAATGAAACCTCTTGTGTACCTGTGTAGGATTAGAAGTGTTGTTGAGATAGATAGATAGATAGATAGATAGATAGATAGATAGATAGATAGATAGATAGATAGATAGATAGATAGATAGATGGATGGATGGATATTTACAATGTTTAGCTGCTCTTGGTCCCTATCGTACATATATATCTGTACATTTCTACATTTTGCAATTTCACCGGAAGAATAGTCTTAACTTTCAGAGACGTTGTCTTTCTTAGCTAGAACTCATGAATTGGGATTAGAACCATTAGAAACAATTCGACTACCGTTAAGAAAAATTGCGAGCAGATCTATTCATGAGTTGGATAGCAAAAGTGGCAACTAATGACCAATTATGTTCGTCTCGGTTTAGATATAGGAAACATACTAGTATTTCACAAAGGTTGACAGCTGATTGATCAAGGAAGATACAATTTTTATGATACCATATAACTGCAAAAGGATAGCTAATGACTTAAAATGATAACGAGAAAGTTTATAACATGCCGTATTAACCAATAAATATGCTTGTTTATATAAGATCGATTCATTTTGCCATTTTTCAGCAAAATAAAATGAAAACTGCTATTGGAGTAAGTTTTTGTTTTAGTTCTTCCATCTTGACATATTTGATATTATTCTAAGTTGTTTCTTTTTTATATAATGTAATGTGCCTTTATTCCTAAATTAACCGCATGATGTTCCCAATTAGTGCACTAGTTATCTGACTGTTTGTTTTGTTTACTGCACTAACTTAATTTTTACTCATATTAGCTCCCAGCCAATATGATTAAACTGGATAGTGATATTCATTAAGGATAAAGTAAATTTGTAATTTTATCATATTTCTATGAATAATCATTATTATTAAGAAAGATATATTTTAAAGATACTAAAACATATTTTGATTTCATCATGCACTAAGTTTTATTATAGGTCCTAAATGGCATAGTTCTTAAAGCAATCATATGCACCCATATACTCATGTTTAACCCACCCTATTTCTATCAATTTATTTAAATATGTCTATTTAGTGAAATTTATTTATGGTAGAGGTTTTCTTAGCATATCTTTTTAATATAGGAGTTTGCGGTTCGAGTCTCGGATTCGGCTAATGTGTGTATTGTGAGAAAGCTTGCCAGTAGCTTCTCGTGGGTCGGTGGTTATTTCCCGTGTTTTCCCGGGTTCTTCCTCCACCATTAATACTGGCCGTCATGTATAGCCTATCGTGTGCTGAAATATGGTGTTAAACCCTACAACAACAACAAGTACTACTACGATAATATAGGAGCTTGCTTAGTGTGCTCTTTCTATACATCTAATGAAAACAATTGTCAGAACGATTTTATTGCATTATGTTAAGCTTTAGCTGAGAAACCTATGACAATTTTCCATCTCGTATCATTATTATATAAAGTCTTCATTTAAAACCAAATAAAAGAACAAACAGCATAGCCAAGCGTGAGTATAATACAGTAGGCACTCTTCATCATCTTCCAAATATGAATGTTGCTTAGAACCATTTTTCATTAATTTATGTTATCCTTTTGTTGCATTTCAATAGAATTCTATGAATGTCTTGGAAATAAAATTGGGGTAGGTAAAACACTGGTTCCCGCTATAGTAAGTCCCCGATATTAAACAGTTATTTCATGCCAAATCTTTCAATTCGGTAAATTCTTTCAATTTAGATTACTTTTGCTAAAGAGCAATTACCTTTGGAAATATGTATGTGCGCTTGGCCGATTTCCTTAGTTTTAGCTTCATGGCACACCCAACACCCGTTTGCCACTGCTGTACATACCCTCTCTTACAGTACTTGTTTATGCTCCAATAAACAGTAACACAAGTAAGAGTGAAAACAAGAAGCTTTGAAAAATTTAACAAATAATTTATTTCCCTGGAACATATAAAATTTTGTACAAAAAAGGCAATAACATCTTACGGTTTTGAGAATCAAATCAAAAAATAATCCAACAATAATCCACGAATCAAATTTTAGAAGTCCTAATAATGAACTGTTTTAATGACTCAAAGTTCGAGTCCCGACGAAAAATCCTAGATGGAAGGTGTTGACGTATACTATATACTTTGTGGTGTCGTAAAGTCTACGGTTCTGTGTTATTCACAAACAATAATCCAGTGTGTGAATTAATGAAATGTCATTGTCCAAGAATTGTGTATGAGCACTAATATAGTTCCAGGAAAAACAATTATCTTTTTTAATCCAAATAATTCGAATAAAAAATAAATTGTAACTTCAACTGAAACAACACACACTTTTCAGTGTAAGATAAAAGTCCCGACTGAGAAAAATCTTTAAAAACAATGAATTTACAGCAACTCGAAACGCAAAATAAATTCCCAGATGAGGGTCAACTTACCAGAACCGTCGAAAAGTATTTACGCATAAAAGCAAGTTATTCCAGTATGACCTTGACAAGAAACCAATCTTTTTACTCTAAGAATGGGCTGAAAATAAAAAGTTGTGTGCTCTCACTGATTTCTAAATAAAGGTCGGGAGCTAGGTCAGCTTTAGGTATTTACAACCAAAGAATCAAGGTCAAACTATTCCCAAGTTACATGTGCACGTCTTTCGTGTTGTTTACTGAAAATTAAACTGTTATTAAAAATAATTAAATGACTGGTATCTTTATATTAAATACCTGAAGCAGTAAAAACCTAATTACAAACGTTGCATAAAATCTTTTTCAAATTAAATTATAAATGAAACTTGAACATTCAAACGTTGCTTGATCATTTATATTTAAAACATCACAGTTAAAATCTTTACACCTTTTATTTATTTATTTATTTATTTATTTATGTATTTATTTATTTGATTATAGGGGTGGATACAAAATATGAGTAATGGTATCCAAAACGCACAATGCCAGCTCTCAGTACCAGGGATGCAACATGTGTTTTTCTTAGTCTTTTTTGAGGACTGGAAAGAAAAACTTTTTTAAGCTGAGGTAAATTTCTTTTCTCACTAAGCCGTCAGAAAGTTGTGCTACAAAACATATAAAGTTTGAAATAGAAGCAAAACCATAAGTATTATTTTGCTATAAAATAAAACTGCAATATCTAAGAAAGTAACAAAGAATGTATATATCGACCAAGCTTTCAACAAGTATTCTGACAAATACTAAGGAGCCCGTCCGAATAGATTTATAATATCCTTCTTTTTACCATTTTCTAATATGGTTAGTTTCAAGTTTGCCAGTCATCCCTGCCGGGGTATAGGACACCCACAAAAAATCGCCAGAGGCTTCTGTCATGTGCAGTCCCCTCGAGCTGACTCCGAACTTCAGTTTTGAATTTGTGTAAGTGATCTGCACTTGTTTGTTTAGACATAACAATTACACTTCCACTCCATAATTTATAAATGTCAATTTATAACAGTTTGCGCTGTATTTGCCCGCTTACAGTTAGATTTGCAAAGTAAGAAATATTCACGGAGTCATGCCAATATTCAAGGCATATTTAGAAGTGCCCAACCTTTGGATAATACTTTTCCCGGTGTTTAATTCCCAAGAGATGTTCTGCAATGTGAAGCATCTAAAATATCAAACTTTGCGAGAATGCATTTCAGTTCCATTTCAGCTTCACAGTTTCAAAAATATGGTCTATGAATATACTTTTTAAAGCTGCAAGATTACGTGGGAGGGACTTTGTTTATTAAAATTATAGAGGAATAAAATTGGTTTAGTGGATCTGCGGATAAAAATGACTAGCATTTGCAACGTAAAGGTAGACATATCACATAGAGCAGCAGCTGTTTTGCATATATCACCGATTTGAAGAATTACATCTTGCTACAGTCTTAGTTTTGAGATGTGTTCCAGTGTTTGGCTGCCAACCATCCTATGATTCTGAAACTCACTTGTGTCCGATCTGAACCTGATGTAATGTTTTCAATTCCACTAAAACATTTCTCTTTTGTTTTTGAGTAAGTGTGTTTTATGTTTACTGCTTTATTCCTGTTATACCAATAGCGTAGTTAGTAAACTGTTGACTTCAGTATCAGCCCTTCAGATTTGTATCTACAGATTCGAATGTCAGTACGATTTCTTTAACAGCGTCAGCTATAGGGTAAATTTAATCCTCCCACTTTGGCGACAGATTTGATATTTCAATTTACACAACAGTTATCATAAACATAACAAATTAATTTACTATATGGGTGTTGGACATTTAATTTGCGGGGTGGGGATGGGACCATGATTTTCATTTGAACTTAATTGTTTTCTTTTCTTTTATCTCAAGGTAATTGGTGTTCTTTCTTTCCAAGTAATATCATGGATATAATATGATTTTTATACTATAAATCAGATAATTGCATACAGAAAATAACAATAGAGTGTTAGGAACCTGCCCAAGAACATTGAATTATTGGTCCCTAATATGTATACCGTGTTACTTGTCGCGGTATGTTCAGAAATACCGCGATATACCGTAGTACAAAATATATATTGTGTAACTGCATTTTTATGGGATAAAATGAACTAGCTTTTTAGTAATATTACACTGACATTAGGAATGCAGTATTTCTCCGAAACAACTGCATATTTTACAATACCAATACAGTAACCTGTTCATTATATACGCGTTTTGATTTCCTACCCTTAGCCTTAATTATACAAAATACACAACAAGAAAAGAAGGCAATTTAATGTATGCTGTATTCCAAAATAAATACACAACGTAGATTCATTACTGCACAATTATAATATAAATGCGCACATAGAATCGCCCAGAGACCTTTGAACTTTGTCGCGTGCTCGACATTAGTTTTAAAAAATATTGTTATTTTGGTACATTTAAATTGAAATTTAGTTTTATAGCGTGAATGAATGCACATTACAACATATTTGATCTCTTAAAATGGAAATAATTAGGAAAGATGTTATGGAATATCACAATTATATCATTTTGAGTGCAATTAGGAGAGTGTGATTCCAGTTGGAAATGTTATCGAAATTGCAGTAAATTTTGCGAAGTGTAATCAAGTTTCAGAACACGTACATAGCTCGTGCAATTTTAGATTTGCAGAACTAATAAAGTACGTTTTTGAGGAAATTCAAGATAAAACAATGTATATATATTTTTGTCATTCTTATTACCAGGTAAAGAAGACATGTTTATTCCTTGTCAATAGCGTGTTCTTTCTAGGAACCCCAATTATGTAATAGCCTCTACTGTAGCAGCCTTCTATCGCTAGCCTAAACCCTAAACATTGCATCATAAACGTTAACGTGGCAAAGCGCAAAGCAACTGGAGTGTGACATTCCATTCAGCTAGTGAAATATGATTTCTTCGTCGTTTGGCTTATTGACTTTGAGGACCCAACTTTTCTACCAAAATCGTCAGTTGCATTTTTTCTCGAATTTAGTACTTTGTATTATAAAATGTTACGTATCTAAAATATATGCTATAGCCAATGGCCTCAAAAGGCTTTCCTATGCTTTTTCGAATAGAAGAAAAGGCTTTTTATTTCATCGACAAACAAGTCTAATGTACTAAAACCTAAATCGTCTTCTAAATGGGTGTACATGATTTATTTGTAAAATATTTTATATTATACTATACTAGTTTTAGACGCAGTGAAATTAGGAAAACCATTGCAATATGAAGCTAATACAAAATGTATGAGCATATATATATATATATATATATATATATATATATATATATATATATATATATATATATATATATATATATATATATATATATATATATATATATATATATATATATATATATATATGTGTGTCTGTGCGTGTGTCTGCGAGTGTGTATGTGTGAGCGAGAGAAATGTTGTCCAATTTCTCAGTCTTATCGCCAAAACTTGAAGGTTATCCCCCATTTGTCTTTTTCAGGACTTTTCCTTTGTTATGTTTATGTTTCACATCGTAATCCTTTGAAACAATATTCTTGCTTATTTCTGAAATGATAATTCTGTAACTTGTTTGCTTTGGATAAGTTGGATGGAATAATTTCAGTTTGTTAATTCAAGTAAAAGTGTAATATTATTCAATATCGACTATGTTGCGCACACCCTAAATGCATGAAGCCACTTGAACGTGATATTTAAAAAGTTAAAATTGATTAATTCTTGCTAATACAGTGAAACAATTTTATTGCATTTCCAGTTCGATAACAGCTGCGAAAATACACTCCTCTTTGGAACACGTATAACTCTAGACTTTTGGTGTACTCCTGCAAGTACACTATCGATGGCTTCGTACTTACGAGGATGATTTCGTATTTTGTTTATAATTTTAATGTTTGCACTCAGCGTAATATGTATACTGAATTTAAACTTACTATTAATGTACATATTTCGATCTTGACTTAAGTTACAAAATATTACCAAGCAGAAAAAAATAGTTTCAGTTTTCATTGATTTTTTCTTAAATATATGTAATAGAAAGCCCAAAAGAGTTTTAAAGATAACAGTTAAATTTGAGTTGTTGACGATTCAAAATGTAGATAATTAGCATATACAAGTCTATCAGATGTTTTATCCTGGACTAAACGTTTAATCTAATTATGTTATATCTCACAAACATTAATTTGAACGATGGAGAATGATTTTATTGAGCACAGTAAAAGTGATTTGAGTTCACCATGCATACTTGTTCCAAAACCAGATAAAACATTCCGTATGTGCACTGATCATAGTAAGGTGAATAGTGTGATAAAACAGATTCATTTCCATTACCAAGAATCGACGACCGTATTGGTAAGATCGGATGTGCCAAGTGTGTCAAAACAATTTGACCTTCTGAAAGGATTTTGGCAAACTGCACTAATGGAAAGAGCAAAGGAAAAAGTTGGACTGAAATATGTCGTTAGGCTTTTGACAAATTAAAAGCCAATCTTAAAAGCGCGCCAGTTCTTACAGCTCCAAATTTTAGCCAATCATTTAAACTGTCTGTTGATGCAAGTGATGTGGTTGGAGCAGTTTTGATTCAAAAAGATGAAAATGGTATTGATCATCCAGTGTGCTATATTTCTAAGAAATTAGAAAAGCATCAAAGAAATTATTCAGTAATCGAGAAGTAATGTTTGGCTTTGATATTGTCATTACAAGATTTGAAGTTTACCTTCGTTTAGCTCCTTCTTCGAGTAATGTGTATAATGACCACAACCCCCTTACTTTCATCGGCAAGATGAACAATCAAAATCAAAGACTACTATGGTAGAGATTTTTGTTGCAGGAATATGATCTTGACATCAGGAACATCAAGGGAAAAGATAATTTAATAGAAAATGCACTTTCCCGTGTATAACAAAGTATTATTTCATGTACACTGTGTGTAATTTATATGAGTTCTTTTTAACCGCATGTATAATTAGTCTGTGGTAAAAGGAAATCTTTATCATATAGATCTTTTTTTTCTTTATGGTGGAAGTGTTATGTAGATTTGATTTAATGTATATCTGATTTAATTGTTTGTAAGTTTTTTTTTAAAAAAAAACATTTTTATCTCCATTATATGTCATAATGTAGTTCTGTTTGCTAGGAACTCGATATTTTCCAGAAAATAGTTTGACCTTGACTGTTCATTTTAGTAAACACATAAGGCTGACCTGGTTCGCGACTTTAATTCAAATTTAATAACACTCACGTCAACAAGATTTAAAAAAAAATAAATGTGTGTATTATTCATAAAGTTGCGACTGAGGTTGTGTTGGATACGTGACCCTCGACTAAATAGTTGTTGGTGAAGTAAACAACGTTTATTCTAGGAGTAAAATGATTGGGTATTATCAAGGACATACAGGGACTTCGTGATTTGTTATATGAAACATGATCACGTGATCCTCTATTTCGGAATTAGGAACATCGAAAATTGCGCAATACTTAGTTTTAATAGAGATGCTTAGAGATAATCTCATTCTGGGCTTAAAAAAGCTTGGTGTCAAGTTGTTTCCTTCTGTTGTAGCAAGTTTCGAGTTATATGATAATTTGTCTTCATATTATTTGGATTACAAAAGATCGTTTCTCTCGAAATATTTGTATGCTCATACAAAATTCTTAAACAAAGACATTTCTTACAAATTTGATTCGGATTTACAACATCGGAGTGTTATTGCTTGTGTTTCTAGAATGAATTATAGACCACAACAGAATACAGGATATAGCATACGTCATCGCCTTCCATCTTGGATTCTTCGTCGGGACTCAAACTTGATTTCATTAGAACATTTCAATATTAGGACTACTAAAAATTTATTTGTGGATTATTCTTGGATTATTTATGATTGCATTCTTAAAACAGTAAGTTCTTTGTGTGTGTGTGTGTGTGTGTGTGTGTGTGTGTGTGTGTGTGTGTTTTCACAGTATTTTTCCAGGGAAATAAAAAAAACTAAATTTTAAACCTTGTTGTTTTCATCCTTTCATTCGAGCCTAAACACGAAACATAAAAGATAGATAGATAGATACATACATACATACATACATACATACATACATACAAACATACATACATAGGTAGACAGACAGAGAGATAGATAGATAGATAGATAGATAGATAGATAGATAGATAGATAGATAGATAGATAGATAGATAGATAGATAGATGGATGGATGGATAGATAGATAGATAGATAGATCGATAGATAGATAGATAGATAGATAGGTGGGTAAGTAGGTAGGTAGGTAGATTGATAGATAGATAGATTGGTAGATAGATAGATTGATAGATAGATAGTTAAATAGACAGATAGGTAGATAGATAGACAGATAGATAGATAGATGGATGGATGGATGAATGGATAGATAGATAGATAAATAGATAGACAGACATATAGATAGATAGATAGATAGATAGATAGATAGATAGATAGATAGATAGATAGATAGATAGATAGGTAGGTAGGTAGGTAGGTAGGTAGATAGATATATAGATAGATAGATACATAGATACATAGATACATAGATAGATAGGTAGGTAGGTAGGTAGATAGATAGATAGATAGATAGGTAGATATATAGATTGATAGATAGATAGTTAAATAGACAGATAGATAGATAGATAGACAGATAGATAGATAGATGGATGGATGGATGAATGGATAGATAGATAGATAAATAGATAGACAGACAGATAGATAGATAGATAGATAGATAGATAGATAGATAGATAGATAGATAGATAGATGGATGGACGGATAGATAGATAGGTAGGTAGGTAGGTAGGTAGATAGATAGATAGATAGATAGATAGAAAGACAGACATACAGACAGACAGACAGATAGATAGATAGATAGATATAATGATAATAATAATAATAATGCTTTATTTATAGAGAGTGACTCGTTAGTCCAGGACAATTTTCCCTTGAGGCTGTCTTAAGGAGAGTATAACAATGCACATTATATGAAGATAGTAATAATTACTGTGTATTTTAACACGTTTAGTATAAAAATACTGAATTCCAATTTCTATTAGAAATGCTCATGATATCTTTTCTTAAATACTCTAATATTTTAGCAGATTTTACATGAAGCGGAAGCTTGTTCCACGGATCTCTACCAAAGTATTGGGAGCCATATTTAAATTGCTCTGTTCTTGGTTTCAGTGCAAGAAGGTTTCCGTGTGATATTGATCTCAACTTTTACAGTGTTGAAAAAGGCCTGAATAAGTCCTGGAGATACTCTGGTGCAGTTCCATGTAGACATTTATTTAAAAGAACTGCCTTGTGAAAATATATCCTGTCACATATTGTGAACCATTTGAGTTCTGTAAACAATGCTTTTATAGGATAATCAATAGATGCATATAAAAGTATGCGTGCTGCTTGTTTCTGAAGTTTATAAATCCTATCAAACGCAGATTTAGCACAGTTTCCCCATACATTTGAACAATAATCCTTTTTTGGAAGAATATATGGCTTGTAGTATAGATTGCGAGTTTCCATCTGTAATATGTCTTGATTATGCTGAGTAGGGCAATTTTAGATGACAGTGATTTACAAAACTTATCAATATGGTCATTCCTTAATAAATTATTATCTACGGACACACTTACAAGCCTTTCATGTTTGACTTTTCTAACGGGTGATTATTTATTACAAGAGATACGTCTGAGTTCCCTGAAATGTGTAGTTTTGGTGATGTCCCCAAAATCATACATTTTGTTTTACCTTCATTAACTAACATCCTATTTTGCTGTGCGTAGTTTATGGACTCTAATAAGGTATGAGTGGATAATGTTTGTATCAGAACTAACTGTATACAAGGTTGCATCGTCTGCAAATAAATCTTTAGTTGTGGATTCTTTATTTAATGGTAGATCATTGACATAGAAAAGGAAGAGGAAAGGGCACAAAACTGAGCCTTGAGAGACCCTTGAATGAATTGTGGGAGTTTGAAAACTAATAAAGCCAACGCTTATTTTGTTGAGACATTTGGAATATGTATGATATAAACCAGCTTAAAGAAGGATTGTCGAATCTGTAACAGTTCAACTTTTGCAGCAGCATTTCATACTCAACGAAATCAAATGATTTATTGAAGTCAAGTCAAAGAATCCCAGTCAGATGTCCATTATCCATTTCCTTCAGCTAAAGCTCAGTTAATGTCCGTTTGGCATCGGTGACATTTTCTAAATCCTGATTGCACTTTATGAAATAGAAAGTATGTTTCAAAAAATGTATAGACCTGAATGACTACGTAATTTTCAAATAATTTTGACAATACACGTAGAATTGATATATATCTGTAATTCCCTGGATCCTCCTTTTCACCTTTCTTATGGATTGGCGTAATCTTTGCACATTTCAGTGTTTCTGGAAAATAACCACTCACTATACGTAAGTTTATTATATGCGTTAGTGACTTTTATATTACTGGTGCAGCACTTTTAAGACTTTGTGGACCAATACAATCCAATCCAGAGAATTTAGTAATATTCACCCCAATTAGCATCAAAAACATCAGCTTCACTAGCATTAGCTATCAGGAAATTTAGCTCTTATAAATAATAAAGAGCATCAAGTTCAATTGGGATGTTTCTCTAGTTCTGAATACTGTTATTGGAGATGCTTATGAAGAAATTGTTGAACATTTCCACAATGTTTTATACATTTGTTGCTATATCATCATTTTGCTTAAGTCTAGGAGGAAGACAACTGTTCCTGGGTGGGTTCAGCTCTTTTAGATGCGTCCACAATGTTTTGGTACTCTTACTTTCATTAATGGCCTGTTTATAGTAGTTCTCTTCTTCCTTATCTATCAGGTGCTTAGTTTTATTCCTCCATTTTCCTAAGCTTTTTATGTCTTTTTCTTGTGGAAATTATCTTTTACGTGCCTAGCCTCATAGGTCTCAGGGATAATCCACTTGGGTGTAATTTGGTGTTTAACCCTTTTCTTTTAATTGGGGCATGCTTATCTAAGGCTGCATTGAACAGTCGATACCATTTGTCAAAAGCAGTGTTGGCATCAGCTATATTGCAGACTGACTGGAAGGGTTTACAATCTAAATCATTTAAGAACATTTCCTCAAACTGTTTAAAGTCCTGGTATTTTATTTAAATGTGTTGACCGTTACTAGATGATTTCGGAACATGTCTAGTTTTACAGACAGGTCGCTCAGTGCATACTAGCGCATTAATTTCACTTATATTTTCAGATTTATTAGTACAGACATCATCAATGATAATAGCCCTTTTATCTGTTACTCTAGTTTGGGTGTTAACTAATTTAGTAAATTTGTAAGTTTCAAAGCTACCTATCCATGTTAATGGTGGAGTTTTCATGTAGTGAATCTTAAAATCACCTAATATGATTGTTTATAAATATTTATTTAGTATTGCGTTTGGAATTTGTATCTCAAATCTATCAGCCCAATCAGCCGCGGAACTAGGTGGCATGTAAACTGAACATAAAAGTACTGGCTTTGTTTGGGCAATGGTTGCTTTAATCCAGATACTCTCTACCCCAATAGTATCTAGATCAACAGGTCTGTTATAACTAATGGAACTGTCTATATAGAGAAGAATACCCCACCCCCATGGATTCCCTATCGTTTCTTTCAAAGTTGAACCTCTGTATTTGGAGAGCCAAATCATCAGTATCATTGAAAATAAAGGTCTCACATAGACCGAGAATCTTGACTGATCTAGTATGTTGTAATATTAACTTTATCTCATTCAGTTTAGGGTCGAGGATGTGTTGAATATTTAGGCTGATTACTTGCAGACCTATTTTGAGGAGGCCAAAAACATGACAAATATAATTAGAGGATTGATTTTTTCAGACAAGGTAGTATGCAATGTATTGTTTTTAAACTTGACAGTTTTCTATTCACCTTCATTATTTACATAAACACATGAAGAAGATAAAATACAAGATCCATCTGTTGTGCCATGACCACATGTAGTGCATGCATGACAATATGAGACTGATTTCCATACCTACAAGAAGACATTGATATATTAGACACTTGAGGTCCCTCAGAGGCAGAAGTAACTAGAACATTATCTCAAAGGTGTTTAAATGTTTGCATGTTAACAAGTTGCACTTCGTATACAAATTAGATAGTGCCTGAAACCTGATTATAGAATTATAATTATTACATTGACACGTATACACATATTCTAACGCATTTTGTTGCTGGATATGTGTTGCATAGGCTTGTAAATCATTGCCTTTTACATACTTGTATCTGCACAATATTTGCTTATATCCTAGTTCGTTACAAAGATGGCAACTAGTATGTTCTCCATGCAGATGCCGCTGTGTTACATGACTGTGCTCTCCACAATACAAGCATTCGGACTCATGTCTAACCCCTTTTATAAGTCTTATTACTGGTCTCTATTCCAAAGGAGCAAGGCAATACATCTGCTAGATAATTGGATGTGGTCTGGCTGGTAAAATTGTTGTTTCACTCCATTGTCTTTGAAGAAGGTCCTGTGATAAGAGCATTTCTAAATTTTCACACAACATACATTGGGTATTACTTAGTGGAGTCATAAGTACATCCCTTCTCGGTGGTAGACATGAGATGATTATACAATAAGCTTTTTTAATCATCCCCAATGCCCTTTAATGATTGTCCATTACTGTAATTATTTCTATCAATGCGAAGATTTATGGTATGATATGGTGTCATATCCATTTCCAATATGTGTTTCTGTAATAGTAATAGTTGCACCTGTGTGGGATTTTACGTCAGTTTTATATAATCCTTTTTTTCTTACTCCTTTGATTATTGATCATTGTATGAGGAGAGATCTGTCTGTAATGATGTTGATGATTTTTACAAGTGGGGGATTCTTTCTAACATTTAAAGGTTCCTCCTGGGTAAATCCTGAAAATGAATCTGATGAATTTGATTTGAAACATGAGTAGACCACTGAGACAGTGAAGAAGTGGCCATATTTGTTTTACTATTATTTTGACTGAACATGCAAATCTGTATTTATATCCACATACTGGGCTTACTAAGCTACCATGTTACTTTATACACAGCCTAAATGAGGTGCTGGTAGCACTTACAACTAGTATATTTTCTTATGTAAAGCTGTATTTCCAA
Source organism: Sinohyriopsis cumingii (assembly GCA_028554795.2). NCBI lineage: Eukaryota > Metazoa > Mollusca > Bivalvia > Unionida > Unionidae > Sinohyriopsis > Sinohyriopsis cumingii. The sequence continues at coordinate 76,409,135 of CM068830.1, forward strand.
TGCTTCTGGAGCTGGTTAAGGGTTTCATATAATGGTGGCTATTTTAGATAGAGAGAGAGAGAGAGATGGATGGATGGATAGATAGATAAATAGATACATTTTCAAAAAGGTGGAGGATTAAATCAATCTCACTATAATTGACTTCGCACTTATTAAATAATATGACGACATTGTTCGCATAGATATATAGACAATGATAATATTATGCACATGTATGAGAAAGAATTGCATTTGTTCTAGAGAAATTATCAATTTGGCTTCTTTAACTTGCATTTAACTCCAAAGGATTTCTGTACGTCTGGAGTGTAAATGCTGTCAATTAAATATTTCCGGTCGCACTCAGTCATGAAATGAAACACAACGTAAGTTACTGCTGTCTATGTCTTAGAAATCAGGACTACTGTGTTAATTGTCATGACACAAAACAATTATTTCACGGAAAGATGAATGAATATGATATATGATATATAGTAATTGGTAAACTGAAATAATTACTAACATTATATCCCAATCAACTAGTGCATCATTTGTAACCCAGATTAGATCTACAAAACAAACGTGGCGACGATTTGATCAAGAAATTTGGGGGAGATCAGTGTTACATCAAAGCAATGCAAACACTGTTTACCACAAGATCATCACCTTCTTCAAAACTGTGCTAGATCAATGTTTAAGCTGACACATCCTGCCATTCCTACTAGCAGAGGCTAAATGAAGACTAACTTAAGAAAATAAATTGTATGTATCAACATATCTTGTTCTGGTGCGTCTAGTATGAGGAACTATATTTCCTGCTGGTTCAACTCTTTCGAAAGAATATATATATATATATATATATATATATATATATATATATATATATATATATATATATATATATATATATATATATATATATATATATATATATATATATTAGAGTTAGAAGATGATATGAAAATAATCAGGTATTTCTTTGGAAGATATTTGTTCACGTTTCAAAGTTTAATGAAACATTTGTACACGTTTCCATTACAGGCATTTTAACCTTAATTCGAGATAACAAAACAAATACGTGATCAAACACAAACTGCTATTTTTGATAAGACATCGGGAATGTTTTTACGATTTTTATCAAGGAGCGGAAGCACGTTCAGATCCAAGATGTATAGGGATTTTAGCAAGATTTCGATAACCTTTCCAGCATTTTACAGAAGCCTACTTGGAGAATGAACAAACAACAAAAATCCACACAGACCACAGAAAATCGATTCTAACGAAGTGCTAAAACAGCACAATCGTATAAGCAATTATGTCTCTAATCATGCATAAATGCGTTGTAATATATGCCTCCCGTCAGAGGTACATAGGAGACGAAACCAATATAAGACTATAAATGTATAAAACCTAGCAATACAGACTGATCTAAAGATGATTTTTAATTTTGTAATTGTTTACCATTAACGTCTGAGCGGCTAACAAATACCTAATCATCTCAATATACTGCACATATCCCCTTGTGAAAAAGAGTTAATTTCTTGTAGGATATAAAATTATGTATATGACGTGTTTTTCAAGATTTCCATTGATTGAGCCCATGCATTAAATTTTAACTCTATATTTTTTTTTAAATTGATAACATTTATATTATTGTGAGAAAAAGTTATTTCAAATATAGCATTTTCTCGGAGTACAGAAAATGTCTTCACAGCTTCGTTCCATGGTTTGTAGATTACTCCTCTCAAGCTTTATATGTAATTACTTATCTGAACTTGCTTTTGTTCTTACTAAATTCACTGTTCTTATATATATTGTCTCAAAACTTCATTTGTTTTAATACTTATCACAATTTTGCTACTTTTTGTTTCAGCATAATTTGTTGAAACATTTACGACTTAGATCTTTTTTAATGTAAACAGGAAATATCTGCAATAGAACACAACATTCCCCTTGAAAACAGATTGTATAAGTCCATCACATAAAAACAGACTTTCAAATCAGTGATATTTTATTTCAGTATTGTAGCAGCGTTTCATATTTGCCAGTGTGTTGTTTGTTGTTACCTTTCTTGTTTTTGGTGGTGGTGGTGTTTGATATTTTGCTTTATATTTATCCTTTTTTATGTTAATTCGCTTGAGTTTTCGAATATTATTCCAGAGGATAAAATAAAAGATTCATGTACATACGCTGAAATGTTCAAATATAATGAATACAGAAAATTGAAACACTCCTCGGTTAAAACATCACATAATCATATTTAGTTGGGCATATTGGAACTTGAGCCTATTCCTAATTACCGAGTACTAAATTGGAAAGTCTGTCTACCTGCAGGCAGATTATGAATCCTATGCGAGTTAGAATTTTAATTTGTTCCTGGTAACATTGGGAATGGGCGATGATAGTGGCGTACTGGACTCAAAGTGCATGAGAAAAATGGAAAAGTGTCACTACCAATTGTTTATTTAAAATCGACATAAAATTACAAGGTAAATTGGACAATGACTAACTACAGAATGCGTCTCAGCTTAATTGTATTATGGATAACTCTTCAATAATTGTTACAGAAAGCTCTGTATTTAATCCAGATGTGACACTATTTCCATGTTTTATCTCTTCCTAGACGACTAACTCTTCATGTCACTTTCAGACGGTTTTAAACAGATCTTTATTTAGCATAGAATAAGAAGCGTAGAGACAGCAGTAAATGCTTTCTGATCTAAGTATATCCTCTGTGAAATGTCTGTTACATACGTATTTGAATTTAGCACTTTAATATTTGGAACATTTTGATTCTTCTTGTATCGATACTATCCTATAATATTTGTTGTAAGTGTTTTTTCTTTGCAAATAATAATAATAATAATAATAATAATAATAATAATATAAACTCTGTCATAACATGTGGTAAGGAGAGATGAGTGTTTTTGTATGATGTATTGTTTGAATTATTACCCTTATTTGCATGATTCCAGTTAACAGGATGTAAACTGAGACACCGATCTGCCAGGCTGACTGTTTTGGAGAGATAAAATGATTCGAATTCCTATCTATCACCAGAGTGGATTGGAATTCGAACTTTTCTTTGATGGTTCGGAAATAACCAGGATCCCTATATGCCGCACAAAATGTACATCTTGCAACGTACTAGCATTGTATATAGAGTGTTTTAGAATTGGTAACAAACATGAAAACCATGGTTAAATTATGTTGCTTGACATGATATTGTTCAAACTAAGGGCAAATACGTTAAAACTTTAGGCATATATTGTTCCGGTCAGATATATTTGGCAGTACAAACTAATCGTTTATATGATGCGATTTAAAAGGGAAGTACAATTTTCACATTGTCATCAATTTTCCTATTCATTAACAAACGGAAGTTAATATCTGCTTGTTGTAATGTGACAATACAAATTATCTGGAAATGCGTTGGAGAAACATAAATTAGTCGCCTATTCACTGTACATAAATGAATTGTATGTTAAAAATGAGTGATTTTCGTTCGTTTCGATTCACAGTACAAGCCTCTTTTGTGCGTGTTGTACTGCCATTTGAATTCTTTTGACTGTATCTAATTCCGTGGATTTCATTAGTCTTCTTTATTGCAAATAGATGTTGATAATTTCTATAATATCTAATGTTTTGTCTGCATAGCTGATGTTCCTTCCACGTGATAAGTTTTACTTTTGTTTCTGCTTTTTAGATTGATATTTACCTTTGTGTCCAATAAACTGGTGAGCTTGATTAAATTGAAGTGTTTGCATAAAATAGTTAAAAGAGTTTATATTTAATCTTTGAGACAAATTGAAAATTGACATTGTAATGCTTTTGTTTCTGATAATCCGATAATCCGAAAATTAAATATATAGCACATTACGGTGCAAAGGTCAGCTGCACACAATTTGAAAGAGGTTCTTGTCTATATCCTGTGGATTTTGGCATAAACATTATTTATTGGTTTATGATAGTCAAGGTCATCACCATATCAACATATCAATATCGAAAATAAGAAAGACTGAGTTTTCAAAAAAATACACTCATATCTCTTTTTGGTAACAATGAACGTTTTGCAGATTGTATTTTCAAATTAACTGATGTAAATAGAAAAATGCTCCAAATAGGAATAAATTACAAAATAAAAAAATAAAAAGGATATTTGAATGAAAATAAAATACGTTGGCTTTTCTATATCGACTGATATTTTCATTTTGTTGGCGTAGTACCAACGCAAAATATTTTGTACACTCTTGGTGAAATTTAAAATAATCATCCTATGTAATTGTGATTGTTTCTGAAAATTAGACAAAGTTCAAAGCTGTTGTAATTTCAATAAAACAAGCTTAAAACGGCATAAAGCAATAGTAAAACGGCATTAAACAATAGTAAAAAAGCATTAAGCAATAGTAAAACGGCATTAAGATATTATTACGTATATATTTGTTTAACAAGGACTCTATCAGTTGTACCTTATCTTCTTTGGTTTGACAGTATCAACCGGTAATTAGTGTATTGATGACATTTTAATTACTGGCGGCGTGATTGTACGAGGAACTCGGGGGAATGGTTACTTTGTGGCGTCCCTACTTTGCTACACAGGACAGATTTTATGCAATTTACCCCCGCCAAAACCATCCCCGCCTAAAATATGTTTTTGAAGAATTGCGCCAGTTGCACTAACGTGAAGGTAAATACTAAGAAAATGTAATGTCATAAAAGAAAAAGAAAGTAATCTCCCTTGTCGCCCTTCGCCTGGCGCAACTGATATTAATAGAGGCTTTAATTATCAGCTAGCTATTTTAATAAGGGTTTACCTTTAAAATCTGCATAATTTGTTATTTCGTTTTAGAACGATGATATATTCTATTTTAATTTTGATACTTGTAGTGGCAAAATAATATCTGCTTTCTTTGTTACTAAACTTGCTTTTGCAATATACTTGTATCTGCGTAATATTTGCTACACGTGTTTCTTTTTTTACTATTTTGCACTCAGCGAATCATCCATGTCAACAGGTTACATTCTCTTCTCGTACGTAATAAAACTGTGAACAGGCTTGCTTTTAGAATAGATATTATATTTCAATACAGATATCTGAAGTATTGATATCAAAACATTTTATTATTGATGCTGTCAGTTCTTGTATCTGCTCTTTAAAGAGTGTCTCTTGTATAAACATATAATATAAACATATATAGTGATTGTGTTGATTAATAGGGATAATAACAGCTTGCATGGTACTGACAAATATCGGTGTTGTTCTATGTAGTGGCTGATATTATAATGTCATGTTGAATCTAGACGGCAAGCACCGCCTATAGAATATTTGTAGTGCACAAAACTGTTTGACAAATGCGCTCACTTTAAGTTTGGTTTTATTTTAGTGCTGCTTATTTGGCTGATTCGAGAAAGCCAGCTTAAATGCTCTTATACTTTATTGTTAGAGATGTTTTTCATATTGCTGAAAGCTACGCATCCGTCATAAAGTAAATAAAAAATTGTTATAAATAGTCAATTTGCTATATTTTATCAGAGAATACCTTAGCATTCCCATTACAAGGGCGAGTCTCTTTTCTACTTTCAAGAAGTAATCGCTGCCAGATTTGTCTTGTCTCAACTTTTCATCTGTGCCAATATGTTTACTTCAAACTCTTCGAATTATTTTTCTTTTCTTTATCAAAACATACAGACCGTTGCACTGCTCACAATAATATATACCTATCTAACCATGAAGTAGGTGAAAACAAGGAAGATCTGATACTTGAATAATTAGTACTTCAAATGTACACTGAATTCGAAAAGAACATTTTTTTAAACATCATAAGCCCATACTTACAAAATTCGGAATGGGCGGAGACCCACTCATTACACTCAAAAAGCAGCAAATCCATGATTCTTGAAAGTTAATCGAACCTGGAAGATCATGATTAAGGTGTAGCCGTCTTACTTGGCAATTGAGAGACAACAAATCTGGCCTATTTATTACGAGATTTTACTTTAAAGATATTAATTTAAAAATAGGTGTAATTACGGTTTTGAACAAGAAAATTAAACCTGTGCATGTGCAGCTGATATACGTTTAACATTATAGACAAATGTTTAACATTAAAAATAAACTGCAAATACAGTGTAGTTAAATTTAGTTTTTCTTATATATTTGAAGTAGACCAATTGAGCAGTAGACAGGATGGTAGCATTTTAGAGCTGAGACATTTTAGATCTGAGTTTACTATTTGTGAATCAACGGGGAAAAAGTCATGTTTTCTTTATTCTTCATAAATTTATAACACGCTTATTTTTATCATTGTCTGGTCTGCCAAGCTGTACCATTTAAAATCTTACCACGGATGATATCCGTTCTGAACTAGTAACAAAACTAATGCATACTAAATAATAACATATGGCAATCTTTTATACTAAAAAGTCATTATATCTTATATTGCTGACAGAGCACTCTAATCCTATCTTTACTGAAGCCAACCCATCAATAGTTCTTTTTATTTTTAGTAACATTTCTATATAATACATTCATTGTTTCGAAATGAAGTCAGATAAAAAATGCATTAAGGCACTTAAACTAATGTACCATCTGTGGCCGGTTAAGTGGACACGGCTGAGAATTTGTTCTGACCACTATTTTGAGATATATCTGATCCTTTCATATACATTGTAATTATGTCTATCCCACTGGCAAATGAATGTCAAATGTGAGGCACTTATAACCCAAAGCACTAGTGAAGAAGAAAACATTTGGGATTTGAACTCCAAGACAAGGTCTTGTATGAGAAAGATTAACACACATTCGTTTTTGTCGTAGATGATGCTTTTTACAATATTGCTGCAAAATTGAACAAATATGACTATCCAGGAGAATATTTTGTGGACAAGATGGAGAGGTAAGGACATTTGTTTTACTTAAGACATGCCATATTCAATACTATTGAATTTCCTTGCTCTGGGATACTACACAAAGACAACGGATATGTTTCTGATATTCTAGAAGCGATATGCGAGAAGTATTAAACATTGTGAGATTTCATTTACCGTACTTAAATTGAGTTCTTGAACAGTAACTGGCTGACTATTGTCTGATTTCATTGTGATAGCATTTATTTTATTGAACGCAGATACGACTACACTCTTGGAGATACTGGAGAAAATATCCAAGCGATATTTCGCTTGATACTAGAGCTAAATAAACTAATATTTCCCTTGTTCTTTACCACGCACCATCAGGATGGTATAAACCGTGACATGGTCGGCTTTAAATTAATTAATTACTAAAATATATTTAAAATTCATTCCTAGAAAATGAACTCTCTATTTTAAATAGAGGTTTATTTTTTTAATATTTACTTATGTTAGAGACAGATTCATCATTTTTTTACGCGTCCTTCAATGTATTGTATCCTATTCAGTCTTAGAATTATCGATACTCTGTACTTCCAATGTTGTAAAAAAAATTAATGAAATACCAAAATTTCAATGTTGTAAAAAAAATTATGAAATACCAAAATTTTCAATTAATAATAATATGTTCTTTTTATATTTCAATTAAAAAACTTAGACACACGGGATATCAATAACTGTTGACTTCAATAAAGTTCACATAAAATGTAGCTGCTCCGGTATTTCAAAATTTTTTTGTTTTCAAAAAGGATTCATCAGTTGGTTTAGTGACATTTAACAGTTAGGTATCTCTTGATTATATAAATTTGTCTTCTTTACAGTTAGGTGCTTAAAATGGAAGAGCTTGAGTGGGCTTAGTCTCTGGGCCTAATTTTCCATCCCACAGTCTCTCACCTACTCCTCTGCAACGCAACCCCATCCCAACCCCAACCCCCACCCCCAACCCCACACACGCAAACGATATTTCTGGATCCATAATAGCAAATAGTATTTGTCATTCTAAAAGAACGTATTTTGTACCATATCACACAAAGGCTGCAACAACAAAACTTATCTAAGTTTTTTTTTTTATATTGACAATATTTATTTCATGTAATAATTTACATGCGGGACTATTTCCGCTTCTTTCCTTATAGCATCACATGAACACTAAATACACTGCAGGTAATATGTCGTGTCAGAAGATTATTGTGGAGTTGACACTTTCTGTGTTTATACTACACAAGTAATACATCACATTATGTGTAGACTGGCAAATGATTATTAAATGTCGTTCAAGGAAGATATAAGTGATACTATACAAATGCAGATCACATTTTATATTATTTTAATCATACAATTATTAAATATTAAATATTTTAAAGCAAATATGTGATGCATGCTTTATCAATCAGTAACACAATTTTATACCAATTTTATGTCCTTATTTTCTTTTTCAGCAAGTATTGTGCTGTTGGTTTTAGCGGCTTTGTTCTTCCCAATTGAGACCACGCCAGTTTCTGAGAAAATCAGGGAAACATCCACCAAACAGCCGCATCCATTCAAAATGATGTCTTCTCTTATTTCCAGAACAAACCATATTTCTTTCCATAAATCGATCGAAGGAGGCAATGTGTCAATCTATGAAGACGACCACCATCATGACCCACCGTTTCTTCATCCCTATCACTTGGACGGGTCTCAATATGTTGATGACACCATGACAACATATATAGATTCATCAGAACTAATTAGAGATGCCACTATAATTGACACGAATAACAAAGTTACTATACAGTCCACCCAGAAAACTACTTACATTAAAGGCAAATTTCTAAAAGATGCTGATGCAATTGTTCACCCTCCAAAGGGAGAAGTTCTGCACATAGTCAACGGAGCACAAGTCTTATCAATTGCTCAGATCATCGGAAACTTAATTGAGATACAAGAACGAACCGTCGAACTACTTGGAAAAACTCTTAATGTTTCGAAGACTTGGAGATGTCCTAAAGATACTCACATAAATCAGCAGTCTCCTGGTGGATGTTCCTGTTCCGACGACTGTCCCATTTTTCGGGATTGTTGTGCCGATGCATACCATTCCTTTTTAGATGCAAGTAATGTTACACTGATGAAGGACCTCTTACTAGAACCTGAGAGGTGGTTCTTCAGTACTCATCTCTCGAATAGAAAATCGAGAGACCTAGTTCGTCTTAGCAAATACGGAACATGCACTCATATCCCTGTTTTTGATGGATTCAAACAGTATGTAGTGATCGACCGATGTCCGGAAAATACAATCAAAAACTGTGATCTTTGCATGAAATGTACCAATTCTTCCAAGCCGAGACATGAATTCCTAGTGTTAGACAAACGTTCGCAAGGTATACAAGTGATCTATAAAAACATGTTTTGTGCATTCTGTCATGGCTTAGAACAAGGGGATTTGATGTTCTTGAAGATACAGGCTGAATGTCCGCATGGTATGATTAAACGTAACCATTCTTTGGATGATTTGTGGCAGAGATGCAAAAAGTACTATACAATTCCGAACCTAACACACAGTAAACCCAGGTCCTGCATTATGTACCCATTTAAAGGTTATTGCAAGAATTATTCCATATCAGAGCTAATACAGCCTTCGACTGATGAGCTGGCTTGCAATGCTTACCTCGAACCTATTGTATTATCCGACCAGCAAGGCATCTTCAGAAATAAATTCTGTGCTGAGTCATGTAGACTTGTTACATCAAAAAACGCAGTGGCTCGCATAGTGGACGAGTTACCTGAGAAAAATCGTGCACCACAGTTCATGACATCTGCCCATCTGGTTAAACCATCTCTGAATCTGGCAGTCATTTTTAATTTTAACTTTATATCGGGACTTTCTGCTCTGTCTGCGGATGGTGGATCGATCATTGACGCGGATCCTACCGAAACCTGTGATTTGAACTACGCGTATGACTACGCTTTTGATACATGCAGACCGTTAGAATGTCCAGTGGGTTCAGTCTTAGTTAATAATTCATGCCACAACGACGCGATATGGATGGACATATCGAACAGTATTACCATGCCAAACAATGAGAACGAGTCCATGACACTGTCGTTAACCGTACTTACACAACATATGTTTGACTTGACGTCAATATTACATTGCACTTTAGGATACGATCTCGTAACAACGTTGCATATTATAGAAACATCAAAGCCAACATCTGACCATCTTTATCGTGCTAATGACTTTATAACTCAAGATTTTCAGATTGATATATTTCCTAATATTTCAGAACCTTATATTATTTCAATATTGCAATTACTATCCGGCCCTGGACTATGTAACAAGGCAGTTATTCAACATTTTTCTGTCTCAAATTTTCGCACCAATTCTTCGCTCTATTGTGACAAACGAAGCAATCTTGAAGAAACCGACAACGTTGAACTTGAAATCCACAATGATACTTATTACGGTCTGCTACCAAAAACTAAAGAAAAAATAAAACTCTTACAAGCTAGATTCAACATTACATATGTGAGTAATTCTACAGAGGTTATAGCAAATTACTTCGCTTTTTGTCGTCTCAGTTTCAATCCTGAAACAAAATACGTTAGTACTTTCTCGTGTACAACCGTGAGAATCAACGCCTCAGAGTTTGATATACAAAACAACACGGTAGTCCTTCGAGGAACAGGATTACTTATAGACAAAGCAAATTTTGAATTCATTCCAAACACCTCCGATATTCATGTCTGTGCGAATTATTCTGAAATTTTAAAACATTCATTTGAGGAATATTTTATGTCCAAATACATAAATGGAGAGAGCTACAAACTTGTTGCTTTTGTCTGTGCGTCTCTATCCGTTGCATTTTTGTTGCTTACAATACTGATTTATTCAATTTCCTCGTACCTAAGGACCATACATGGAAAGACCCTTGTTTCCCTCTCTGTCAGTCTGATAGTCGCCGAGGGATTGTCACTTACACAGCATCTTGAAAATCCCCCGGTCTGTAAAGCCATAGCTTTCATGCTCCACACAGCCTGGCTTTCCTCCTTTGGGTGGATGAGTGTCATATCATACGATATGGCAATGACATTCTTTATTAGAAGCCTTAAAACTTTGAGGAAGAGAAATGAGAAAACGCAGTACGCCATATATGTTGGGTTTGCAGTTGGAATACCGCTTTTTATAGTAACGGCTAGCTTAACTGCGGATATAATTTACCATGGGGACATGATAGGTTACGGACAGCATGGGTTTTGTTTCATAACGAAAGGTCTTGCATTTCTTGCAGTTTTTGAAATCCCTTTAGCCATAAGCATATTATTTAACCTCTTGTCTTTTGGCCTCACTGTGTACGGAATTTGTAGCGGAAGACGTGCTGCCAAGGGTTTCTCTGAGAGTAATGACAGATGTTTTTGCTTCGTATACCTAAAGCTGGCCATTGTGATTGGGAGCACGTGGGTCTTGGCTTTTATAGCATCCGCGATCGACGTACCAGCTCTATGGTATATGCATGCCGTTCTCAACGGCCTTCAAGGTGTCTTCTTGTGTTTTTGTTTCGTTCTGAATGCACGTCTGTGCCACCGATTTCGGGATAAGCTGATACTTCATACATCCAGTACAGCCACTATTCGAAAGAATTCAGCTTAAAAAGAATGGCAACATATTATCTCGGACTTTATTAGATCACAAAATCATGAAATATGTCAAACGTTTGTCGCCACCAACACAGTGACGTTTATGTGATCGAGATGCGTGCGATAATCCTTTTCCACCATATGACTTCTATTCTGTCGTCACTGGTACTGTGTATGCAATTTTGATGCGATGATACATAGACGTAAATATGAAAGATAAAAGCTATGCTAGATTGGAATGGATTCTACATGTAATTTTTCAGGGAAAATGTAAACCGATTGAGAATTTTAATGCGCAGTTTTCTACAATTATTATTATTTAACAATAGTATGTGTGTTGACATTTTAAAACAAATTACCACAATCTTCTTCACACCATTCGATTGAAGCAAGAACTTACCACCGTGCTTGAGGAGTTCAGAGGCGCTGAGATAAGGAAACCAACGCCAATGGGAGAAAAAAAATTAATCGTTATTGCTTTTAAAACTGTATATTTAAAATATTGTCTAACATTAACATTCGTTCTGTCCATAGATGGTAAATCAAGTTTTCAAAACGTTAGACGTTAAAATAAAATGAATTTAATATGTAGGATTTTATGCATTATGGCATGTATTCGGTTCTCACAACTTGCAAACATAATAGCTGTTTTCTTCTTTTGGCCTGATTTTTAATAACGCAAACTAGATTTTCACAAGTCTATATAAATCACTACGTTTGTATCAAAATAAAGACAGATCCATATACATACAATGTCTGATTTAATCAATAACTAACGATCTACTCGTCTAAAATGATCGAGATTAATTGTGAATTAAAGATATAAAACTAGGCGGTTGATGTTGTCTCGTCCTGATTTCCGGTGTCAGACAAGAATACAACTTTTCAGATTCTGAAGAACGAATACATATCTGCCAAGCGATCAAATAGCAACATACAAAAGTAAGTAATAAGTACGCCATATCCATAAAACTACTTACGCCTGCGTATGTACATTTATGGGTGGTGTGATGAGGCTGGATCTCCATTTTACCTTACTCTGTAATGACAATGAGCAAAGCCTGGAAGGATCAACTTAACTGCCTCATAGTGCTCATATGGGTTTCATTGGCCAATCGTTTGGCAGGGCTTGCAACTGCGCACAGTTGCTTGAATTGTAATTAGCGTCGCTTTAAACAGAACTGCAGAGGATCAGAGACTCGATCCCGGTTACAGTAACATATTTAGTGGGGAATTTTAAGTCCCACCTCCGGTCATACTAGTTTACACTGTGATTTGACTCTTTTTTGATATTCTTAACGTGAGTACAAATTTGTTTTACTCTTTGATTTTCACTACTATTTTCAATATGCCTCTTGCTCCAATTATGGGCCATTCTATTTGTAAATGGCTATCACAGTATCTTACCTCTGGCACAGACCATCGTCTTGCCTTAGATTTTAATTTGAGAAAAGTCGCTTAGGGAAGTTGCACGAGGTTGGAGGAAGAACAGTGGAGAAATGGATGAAGTTCGACATGTCCTTCCTTTGCTTTCCTTATCCCGATATTGTTGTTTTGCTTTTGGGCGACAATGACATACAAGCTGATACTGACCCCCAGCATTAGCCTTCAACCTGTTTTCGATTGCCTCACAATTAAATCGTGATTACCATGTCAAACAAATGGTATTATGCCAGATGCTTCCACGTTTCATACTTAGTGGTCATAACCTTATAATTATTGCGACTTTGCACGGTCGGTAAATGAAATTCTGCGGGCGGAAGTCACTTCCTATCCATACATGACATTCTGGGAACACAATGGTACATTGCCTTTTCCCGTCGAAAGCAAGGATTGCAGGGATAAATTCCGGGCAAACGACTTGCACTTGTCAAACAAAAGCCCTTGGTATTTATATAAATCACTTACGGGTGCAATCATGGCTGTTTACACAAACACAATTTTTGTTTAATTAAAAAAATGCGTAAGTTAGATTTGAAGACTTATTCCGGGGAATTCTCACTACATATATATTTATTTTCCGTATTTGTTTCTCTTCCTTAAATATCCTTGCATTTTTATTCCGTTTCCCAAATTAGTTTACTTTATATTAAAACATTACATATAAATACGACGTTACAGTACGTTTTCCAGTTTGTCCTTAACAGAGCCTAACTCAGGTATAAATTTCTGCAGCGTCATTCCTTTTTAGTTTGACAAGATAATAATCAATATCGCTACACCCTTGGCTCTTCAGTACATACATTAGCTACACTCTGCATACTGGAATTAAAACTCGACAAGTTTATCTAACTATTGATTGATTCTATATATTTTCGACTTTGTCTGCAAATTCAATTCTGCTTGCTGTTAGTTCGAGTTATCAGGTCGGTCCGGATGACTCTAGCAGTTTTCAAGTTCATTGTATATCACTTGACTATTCCTTTCTTGAGTTTGTGCTCTACATCGACTCCACGCACTATTATTACAAGTTATCAAGTGCATACTTCCACTTGACTCTACCAGTTATCAAGTGAATCATAGATCACCTGTCTATTATTCCAAGTTATCAATTGGATACTTCCACTTGACTATACCAATTATCAAGGAGATCATATTTCACTTGCCTCTATTATTTCAAGTTATCAAATGGATACTTCCACCTCACTCTACCTATTATTACAAGTTATCAAGAGATCATAGATCACTTGACTATATTATTAACAGTTTTCAAGTGGATACTTCCACTTGACTCAACAAGTTATCAAATGGATCATAGATCACTTGAATCTTTTATTACCAGTTATGAAGTAGATATTTCTGATTCACTCTATCAGTTATCAGGTTAATCAGAGATCTCTTGATTCAACCACTTCAACTATACATGCTACGGTTACTTGTTACCAAGAGGGTCATTCTCCTTGACTCTGTCAGTTATCAAATCGCTTCTGACCATTTGACTCGTTCCATCTGCATCGTATAAATATTCATCTCTTTCCACTTGCATCTACTGGGTGATTCAGTTCTCAATATTGGCTTCAAGTTCAGTGCTACAAAGTCTACGTATATGGTGTGTCTCCTAACTCGTATCTAGTTGGTCGTGTTGACAGCAGTTTTATTTAGGGTGTTAGTTACCATGACTTGTGCCATTTGTACACCATGTAACAATTTCATTCCTACTCAAACAGTACGGAGATACTGCTTGCTGTTTCCCTTTTTATTTTCAGAATAGCTCCACAGAGAAAATTTCCAAGGGGGTGCAGATGGTGGTAGACTATGAATAATGCACGAAAAAGAGCGCCTCCGCTACGAAAAGCTTCAAAGGGGGTACATCGGGTGGTGGACACCAGGAATGTCAATCAAAGAAGAACTTCCTCAGCACCAGCACCGGGCACTTCTTCATCCCTTGATGCTAAGCAATAACAAAACATAACAAGATAGGTAGCTGACAACATTTTTAGCAACCTGTAACTGATACATCAACCAGCTGATAATCCATCACCTGCGGAATCTATGTCACAACAGCGGAATCACGAGGTGATGGACCAGGCCGTAGAGATGGCAACATCAGCATTGGTGGGAGATACATTGATATGCGCACAGATTTCTGCAGCTCTCACCTTGTGCAGAGGAAATCCCAGAACAGGTCACGAAACTACCGACATTAACAGACTGTGAGTGATACTGTCAATGTTAGTACAAAGTGCTCTTTCTCCATCTTTGGCAGAATCTTACAGGCGCAGTTGGAAACAATACATCGATTTTTCAACCGCTTTAAACCTCCACTGCAATTTCTCTGTTTCAAGTACCAATTTGGCTTCTTTTTTATCTCGTATCACCTTGACAAGCACTATGCACCGTCAACCATATATATACCTATGTCTCGGCTATTGGCTATGTGCACAAACTAAGAAATATCCCGATCCAACCAATTCTTTTCTTATTGAAAAACTACTGCAAGCGCTTCATATCATTTACCGCACACATATGCCAGACTACCAATTGATAAATGCATGCTACATAAACTCGATCTATTCCTGTCGACATTTACCCACAGTGTTTATCGTGCGGCTTTATTTAAGTTTATATTTCTCCTTGCATTTCATTATTTTCAGCGGGGAAATGACCGTTAGACAGCCTGGTTGCAGCATTCCAAACTTGTTTCATTTCTATCAGGTTCGGATCAATGATAATGTTTTAGTTGTCCAGTTTACACATTACAAACACTCCAATGTTACCCGTTTTCGCTTAAGTGTCGTGCCCCAAAATGTACAAGACCAGTGCTGTGTCCACGCGCTGCGCCGTTATTTACAACTGCGGAGTTGTCAGGCGGACC
Organism: Sinohyriopsis cumingii; assembly: GCA_028554795.2. Classification (NCBI taxonomy): domain Eukaryota; kingdom Metazoa; phylum Mollusca; class Bivalvia; order Unionida; family Unionidae; genus Sinohyriopsis; species Sinohyriopsis cumingii. Next base: position 76,424,955 of record CM068830.1, read on the forward strand.
AGAGTGCAAGAGTTTCTTACCTCTCGGGGGTTGCCCATAACTAGGCAATAGTTCAACGAACCCCTACGCACAGCGCTCCTGAAATGCGGTTTTAACCCACAGTTATTCAAAACTCATAGTTTTAGTTGTTTATGCTTGCATGTTGTCTGTTGTATATGTCATCCATGTCTCTGTCCCGCCGAAATGCTCTAGAGGTTTTTCCCGCTCTTTAATTCGGATTGAGGTCAGCACCTTGCTACATTGTTACCAATCTTCAGTACTGTAACGTCACCTTACCTATAATGTAATTTCCAATTGTCGCTATACATCTTGACGCTATACAGGCCCAAGGGGGGGGGGGGGGATCCGTAATGTAACTTCCTATTGACGCTATAAAGGCCCAAGGGCGGGGTCTGTAATGATTTTTCCCATTAACGCTATATCTCCCGCTTTCACTACTCCGAAAGCATTGTCCAAAATGGAAATGAGCAATGAATAATTTAAATGAATGACTCATCTCGAATTATATCTAAACACAACTGAGAATGATCTGACATACTGGTCCTAGGATAGGAATGAAATATTTTACCTCAACCTTAAATAAAAACTTTCGACATCAAACAATGACCAGAAAGTTCACTTCTAGAACATTCTATATTTGTAAACAAGACTTGACCATAAACTCACTTTAAAAAGGGTGAAAGTAAGATAGGTCATAACTAATCTACCCTCAATTACGGACAAAAGATAGGCACATACAAAAATATACACAACAGTAATGTCATTAACGTTTTTGTATGTCATTTATGTAATTTGCGACTGTAGATCCAGTAGTTCTGCCTCATCCATCCAGGGACATGGAGGAAAAGCTGATTCAAATGGGTTTTATTTTTCTGATGTTGAACTTCAATTACTACAACTGTTTGGGAAACCTTCAAAATCTGTTTATCCAGATTTCATTAAACTTCTACTGGCTTATGATTGCATTATGGGTAATTATCTGTTATGGAATATTTTACAGCTGCTTTAAACTGTACGTGGAAAATGCATAGTTGACAGTGCATTTACCAATCAATGCTAGATATTTGAATGAAATTTACAAGACGTCTACATGTTCAGAATATTACAACAACGTATATATGGTTTTCGTTAAATTACAAATTGTTCAAGATCTTGTTCACCAGCTTGTACTCGTTAACATTTTGTCTGTTTCAGCTCTTGTAAAATGTATTGACACTCACTAAGCTTTACGTTTATTCGGTGATGTTCTTAACTACCTATCTAGAACATTGCGTATGTTGATTTTCTGCCAATCGCGTTTCTTATTGTTGTTTTTCTAGGGTTTAACGCCATTTTTCAGCACAAGATAGGCTATACATTGCGGCCAGTATAACTGGTGGAGGAAGAACCCTGGAAAACCCAGGGAAGAACCACCGACCGACGAGAAGCTACTGGCAGGCTTTCCCACGTACCCACGCTAGCCGAGCCTTGGACTCGAACCCACGCAGACAGAGGTGAGATGGCAGTGATCCGGAACGGTGAGCGCTTTAGACCACTCGGCCACTCGGGGCCCCCAATCGCGTTTCTCAAGAGAACGATTTTTGGTCTTTTCTCTGATGCACTTTTCCCCCTCCTTTTTTGGCATCCATACAATTATGAATGACTTGCATGTGGTAAGTCCTTTATTTCTTATTACATGATTTTACCACATATCTCCCATTGAACAAATCGGTTATCTTCCAAATAATTAAACTGTACATGTTCCTTCATACATCTATGTGTTGTGAATCAAGCATGCTTTTAACTGCATTATGTTTTCTGCTGGATCCATGCTGTTTAACAATTCGTCATATCCTTTCATTTTCATTTGACAAGAACATACGTTTCACTTTTCAAATCCGTGGTTGTCTAAACTCTCTTCAAGATTTTACACGTCATAATGCTTGTCACAGAGAGAGAGAGAGAGATCGCAAAACACGATTGAAATATCCTCTAAAGTCAAGTCCTGTTTATAAACAACACGAGAACCTGTTATTACGTACCGGAGTTCGAATGTTTCCTCACTAATGTCAGGAGTGGTTATCATTGAATATATTTCTTTGTTTTGTAATTCTTTTGTCAGGCAAACGGATATATTCATTTGTACATTAACTGAAGTCATGTATATTGATATGTACAAGTGTATTTGTATTCCTTCATTAGCGTTTAATGTTGAATTAAAGACTTTAACATTTATATTTTAGAGTTCTGTTAGACCTTTTCATTAAAGATGCCTTATGTCTGAGTAATTTGGAAGAGTATTCAATCTTTTCGTTTTTCAACATAAACCTAACCTTCCTGTTTAATGTTACCTTAACAAAGTGTGCTTTTCATAACTCTTTTAGAGATCTCTCAGAACACGTCTTGTATGTCATATTCCTTTTTCGATTTTACTTTCTCAACCCAAGTGTATGCTGAAACATGTATCACTGCTGTCAAAATGTATAAGCATGCATGGTGGAATTGTTCACAGGCCTACAGATCAAGAATGTTTTCCCGCCTCTGGTCATCTGTATGGAACTCTTATGTTTGTGTAATGTGAAGACTTTACTGTGTAATCATCAAATTCCTTCCAAGCCTAAAACTACGTTTTCGATCATCTGAAATGTTGGTATATGGCATTCCTTCTTTCCGCTTTGTTTGATGATTTTTAAGTAAAACCACAATCGTAACATTTTGTCGTCTCCGTTTACTGCTGTAGCCAGAGAGCACCAATGTAAGGGTACACTAAGGTGTGAAGTACCTGCATAGGCGGCGTTAGGTATACGCGGGGCCTAGGGCCGACCATGACCGTGCGGGGGTAGAGTATCGGTATCTCGATTGGTATGCTACTGCAAACACTGATTATGTCTAGACTAGATCAACGGTTAATTGCGTTACGAAGAAGACTAAGTTGACTTCGCAACTTTGCGTGCATTACGTGCGGCCTGTATCAGGGTTTCCAATTTACCGGAGAATATAGCTTGACAAACTCACAAGGACGACCTTATGCCTGATGCACGGGACCCCATGAAGAGCGGGGCCTGGGACGGTCACCCCACTTGCCACCCCCAAACGCCGTTCCTGAGTACCTGCAAGTGCTGCAATTCGAACTTATCAGTGTTATTTCATTTTCATTATTTATTTAATAATTGTGCCTGGGCAACTAATACAAATTTTTTTTTTATTTTATTTTTTGGAGGGGGGAATGTCCTTGCATTCTAGATCACTTCACTGCTTGCGCTCAAACTACTACTTCCCTAATACAGGGAAAATAATAGCAAAATTTATATTTATGAAAAATGAGGATCTAATCTCAGATTTAAAACAATGAAATGTGTAAATGATACACACAAGAATGCAAACTATGTATATTTTTCATTCAAATACTACAAAGCATCCACGGAGGATTTAAATAGAACATTTATGACGGATATAGTATGGATTAAACAAATTTATTAAGGCATACAATTAAAATAATATTCTGCTGACTATACCTGTCTCCTATACCCAGGTCACTAATATCGAATTACAAAAAATTAAGAGTGCAACCACATTTCTAGCTTTAACTTATTTTCATAGTATCTTTGGTTGCCTAGTTCTGTCGCTGTTTTAATAGTGATAGGTTTGTAATGAAGAGTTCCGTGGATTTGGGGTCTCGCCTGCAATGACGTAATATCCCTCCCCCCCCCCCCGAAAAAAAACCCTTCGTATCTGACGTACAAAATCTTTTAGCACAACATTTTACGTTGACACCGTCCATGTTCCACAATACACGAGCATGTGAGACAATAATATAGATATTGCAGTTCTGTATATAATGCACATTTAAGTACTCTGACTGAATATTTAATAGAATACTTAGTCTGAATCATACCTCATAACAACATTAAAATAACTTTTCAATCAAGCAACAATTTTTAAGCTCTTCTTGACCGTTACCACAACATTTTACCATAATTCTGTAAATCTTATAGCAGTAACGTTTTAGCAATTTCTTAAATTCCGATTATATAAAGCATATCATATATTTACTTTTGAATATATCTTAACAAACAGACAAACCCAGACGTGCAGTTTGCTCGAAATCAATACCATGATTAAAAAAAAAAAAAATACAAACATGTAGATACATTGAAATTATTTCAAAATTCCTATTCTGGGATCAAAACCTGCTCTGGATGCAGTTCCGACCACATCCCATTTAGGTGCTTCGGGAAGCTTATCCAACAAGATTTCGCCAAGAATAAGTAACTCCACTACGATTTGCTTGTAACCATGAACTCCGGTGTAAGTGTACATTCGGCCAAATTGAAATTCCAGAAAAGGGTTGTTGTGTAGTGGAACTTCCTTGAGGTTTTCTCTGCACCATTCTGCACGTTCGTCATTGGCTCGGATCAGAACCATCCTGACGTACTGCGTGGTACCGTAGAAGTGTGCACATTCAAAAAACAGCATTAGCTTACCCAATCTGGGCTTTTGCGGCATCTTTTGTTTTAGGTAACAATCCTTCTGATTCTTCTTCGCTGGTCGATGTTTCTTTCTTCGCTCTTTCTTTTTCTTTCCCTTTTCTCCTTTGGCACCATCTTCCTCATCACTGCTCGGTGCGTCCCATCTGTCATCGCTGTTGTAATCATCGTCGTTAGTATGACTAGAAAGGTAAGTCATCACATCTCTGACCTTCATGATAATTCTCTGCGTACCATATGGCGACTTAGTGGGCAGGTCAGCAGGAGATGGTGCCAGCCATAATCCACGCATTTCTTTATTCAGAGCCAAAGGGGCCCGTTCAGGTAATCCCGTGTAACCACCAATGAGTTTCTTGCTCTTTGTAATCAAGTCCTTCCCTTTGAGTGATGTGCAGTGGAGGAAAAATTTAATTTCTTCTCTTTCTAAATGTTCTGCGATTTTCACAAGATCCTCCCAGTAGTCCTCCAGAATTTCTTGCGTCACATGCCAACCCCCTGATGCCATTTCGAAAAGCTAGCTCCTTTTCAAGGTGATGATTATAACAAGGCTTTTATCAATAATACGTGCCCTAATGTACTACAGTATATTACATAATAGGTGAGCTATTTATACAATTTGTGGTAAAAATTTTTGGATTGTTTTAGTCAAAATCATTATCAAAGCGAATACCTGAAACAACCCAGTGTCTTGATTTTGTCCCAAGATTAATACATATCTTACACCTTGTCGTCACTTCATGAAAGCTCCATGAATTTATGTTGCAAGTCAGTAAGATCCCTTTCAGTTTGCAGTCGAGCGATATATCCCTAGTCTGCTATACAACATTTACTTCTCATACGGAGTGACCCTGAACTTGAGCTACTTGTGGCCCTGCCTACTTCATCCTATAATATTTGATTCAAGAAATTAATTCTCTGTTGAATTTGTAATAGAAGAATCTTAAAAGGTGGAAAAATGCAATGACTGCATAAATGCATTCAAGTCTTCAAGATAAAGGTGTTAGTTTGGAACTTATTTTAAATGCAAAACATCTATTTTCGATTTTGATTCAAGGAATTAAACTGCTATCTAGTTAAATGTATAGTGTACAAGGACAAAATATTTGGCAAGTAGCCAAGCGAATGGCTTTCATACGAACAATGAATAAAAAAGGAAGATATTAACAAAGCAAGAATTCGATATTTTTCTACAAAAAAGATACTTATTTTACGTATTTGTCTGTGGATGTAAGGTAAGGTTCATATCGACATCGGGTAATTACTGTTGATACACAAATTCAGTAAAAGGCTCCCTCACTGTTTTAAGGCAACCTTGCTGGAAAATCCCTCCATATAAGGCTCCCTCACTAATTAAAGACAGCCTTGTTCACAAATCCCCCATATAAGGCTCCCTCACTATTTTAAGACAAAGCCTTGATGAAAAATCCCCCAGTATAAGGCGCCCTCGTTCTTTTAAGTCACAGACTTTATAGAAAACCCGCCAGTATTAAAAGACCCCCTCACTCTTTTAAGACACAAACTTCTTGTAAAATCCACAATGATAATGCTCCCTCATTCTATTAAGTCACAGCCTTGTTGGAAAATCCCCCAGTGAAAGACCCCCTCCCTCTTTAAAGACATCCTTGTTGGAAAATCTCTCAATATTAGGCTCCAAACACGGCCTTGTTGGAAAATCCCCCGTTAGTTAAAGACCCCCCTCACTATTTTAAAACACAATCTTGTTGGAAAATCCCCCGTTATAAAGCTCCATCACTCTTTTAAGTCACATGATTGTTGGAAAATCCCATATAAAAGAGACCCTCAATTATATGCCACAGCCATACTGGAAAATCCCCCAATATAAGGCTACCTCACTTTTTAAGACAGCTTTGTTGGGGAATCCCCAAGTGTAATGCTCACTCACTGCTTTAAGACAGCCTTTTTGGAGAATCCCCCACCCCCAGTATAAGGCCTCCTCACTCTTTAAAGACAGTCTTGCTGGGAAATCCCCCAATAAAACGACCCTCGCTCTTTAAAGACACAGCCTTGCTGGTACATCACCCAATATAAGGCTACCTCACTTTTAAGACACACCTCTGCTTGAAAATTCCCAGTAAAAGGTTCCCTCACTCATTTAAGACAGTCAATTGGAAAATCCCCTGACATAAGGCTACCTCATTTTTCAAGAGTTTTGATGGAAAATCCCCCAATATAAGGCTTCCTCGCTCTTTTAAGATAGCCTGATTGAAAGATCCCTCACTTTAAGGATCTGTTACAGTTTTATGATGCAGCCTTGTTAGAAATTCCACCAGCATATGGCTCTCTCAGTGTTTTGAAATGCAGCTTTGTTGGAAAACCCCTCAACATACCCCTTCCCCGTTTCAAGACACACCCGTGTTGAAAAAATCCTTAAACATAAGGTTCACTTACTGTTTAAAAATGCAGTCTTGTTGGAAAATCCCCAGTACAAGGTTCAATCATTGCTTTAAGATACAACCTTGCTGGAAAATCGCCCAGTACAAGTACACTCAGTTTTATGATGTAGCCTTGTTGGAAAATCGTCCAGTACAAGTACACTCAGTTTTAAAATGTAGCCTTGTTGAAAATCCTCCCGTACAAGTACACTCAGTTTTAAAATGTAGCCTTGTTGAAAATCCTCCGTACAAGTACACTCAGTTTTAAAATGTAGCCTTGTTGAAAATCCTCCCGTACAAGTACACTCAGTTTTAAAATGTAGCCTTGTTGGAAAATCGTCCAGTATAAGACTCTGTCATTGTTTCAAGATTCAGTCTTGCTGGAAAAGATCCCATTATAAAACTCACTTATCACTAATGCCATCTTGATATTATTTTAAGTTTTGTCTATAAGAAACATTAGATCAAATTTCTTGAATCTATGTTTGGTTCCTCTGTGACTCAAAGTTTCTGTGTCACTTTAATGGTTCACATGAACAGCATTATCAAGAGGGTGGAATGACCCCATTTGGGGTGGGGGAGAGGTGCATAATAAACTTAAAGTGTGCAGTAATGCACTGCAGTTACAAGTTTATATTAAGTATGTGCTTTAGGATAGAGAATGATTACCACAAAGTTAATAAAAATCCGATTTAAAAAAAATACAAATAGGACAATTTGTAAATCAGTTGTTTACTATTTATTTATGTTGCCCAAACAATGACTTTACCTCTATTCCACCCTCTGTGCATAAAATACAGAAATTCCACCACAAAAAAACCCTGAAGATCATGTGCAAGTCAGCCTGAAATTAAGTGCAAATAAGGTCAACCTTACAATTTTGTACATGAATAGTGTATATTGTTCAAGCTTTCTACAATGGTCTGACAGATTTAAATTACTGAAAGGTTCAATAGATGGCTGAACGTTTCAATTTTGCACAATGTGATCCAACACTTGCCACCAAGTTAAACCTACAACCCATAATTAACCTTGCCCTCCCACATTAAACTAAATAATTTTACAAAATCTAATTTTCTACTAATCGGAAAACTTATTCCAATGATAATTCCTCCCCATCTATCAACACCCATCCAAAGTTTAGAAGAATTTATACGTTGACCCTTTATCTGAGTAATCACGGTTGTCTGCCTTATTGTGGGAGAACTGTAGGAGCAAAAATGAGTGACACACAAGACAGAAACAACATAAAACAAATTATTAGATTTATATTACCTCAGCATTTTCAATAAGAAACAATATATATTATATCTGCAGTCATTATCTAAACTTACATAAAGAATATAATATACAAGGAATTCTGCCATCTTGAGATGTATGGATTTTCCATAATAAAAGTTTGATTATGCATAATAATAATAAATAAAAAAATGCTCCATAGTCATTTCAAGGATTCAACAAATTCTTCTATTATACAATCAATTTACTACATTTATAAACAACTTTTATTCAGACTGGAATTGAATAGAGAGCTTATAACACAACACAACATTTTTTTGGTTAAATTTCTAAAGCAAATGCTGAACTAAGAAATCCGAAGAAAACTGGATTCCAGGGAATCTCAACTTGTCATGCTGAAACAATAATAACAAGGCAGCAACAAGTATCCCTCACCTTTCAACTCCGAGCCCAGAATGAATATGAGCTGTCCCTGCCCAAGTGTGGTCTACCAATAAAGTATGATGAAAACTAGGTCAAAAAAATTCACATTGATAAATGAATAAACAAGCAAAATGCCATAATTTCACTGTTGATTGGATACAATTGAGACTGTGATAATTTTATGAACAAATAGCAAAGAATGGATTTACAGGTGCAGTTCTAGCGACTGATAAAAGTGATACATAGAAACCAAGTGATGTTCACATAAGATACTGCATTTATGCAAAATGTACAAGTGAACAAATATGAACACCATAAATGGTACACTATACGCCCACCATGTGGTAAATAGAATTATTACACTTTCTTAATATAAAACCGTATTTTATTGGTCAGACACTTGACCTATTCAATCCAAAATCAAAGGCGTCTGCCTTGTCATTCACAAATATTGTTCAAGGTAAAAGACTCCGAACACGTATTGTTTTCCAGTAACCATTTTTTCTTCTTTCAGTCTCTGTGACCTTGGTCACTGACTTAAACTGAAAGTGCCTTTCTTATTGCAATCACAAGCAATGCAAGTCTGATCATGGTTTGTGGCATAGGACTAAAGTTATTTTGTGGAAAACATTTTCTCTCTTGGTGTCAATCTGACAGGGACTTTTGACCTTTCAATCCCAAAATAAATAACTATGCTTCTTGTCTCAAAGGCATGCCATTTACAAGGTTTAGTCATGGCATGTGCTACAAAACTTTGTTGTTCTATGGAAATCATTCTTCTATCAGTCCCTGCAACACTGCATTAAATATTTTGACCATAAAATAGACACGTGTCTTCCACTTTCATAATGCATAATTCCATAAAATTTGGTTCAAGTATGTGATAAAGAACCGAGAATATGGTTCTAAATTTATTCTTCAGTTCTGGACTCATTATGACCTTGACCTTTGACCTATTGACTACAAAATCAATAGGTCTTGTCTTAATTTCCTTAAGGAAAGTCATACAAAACATATGGTCTGGGCTAATGATACACAAGTTTGAGAGTGAAAAAAAACCTTCTGTCTGTTTCTTTTTTCCTATCTACACAAGAAGTCTAGTTTTTCAACATCTTTTATTAACAAAACTTTATAAATTGCTTGCATTTGAGGCAAGGAAGAAACTTACTGATTATGGGCTTAAAAGTCAAGGTTACAGTGAGTAAAACAAGAAACATTTTTTCACCCTCAAACTTGTGTATCATTTGCCCTGACCATATGTTTTGTATGACCTTCAATGGGCTGACGGATATCACAACATGATACCTTGCACCTTATGGCAGGCATATAAAAATGGAGTACAGAGATAAATTCAATAAAGTTATATCTATGCCTATAAGGCAGCCTTCACATCAAATTGCACCAAGACGGTTGAATGATCCAAAGCTATGATGGTTACAAGCAACTTCCAGTAATGAAGATAAAATATGGATCAGCAAGGTCCATAATTTTGTTTAAAAAAAAGCAGAAGAGATAAAACACCCAATATCATCAAAATAAAATGTATAGTTCCAGAGTTATGCTGGTTACAAGAAACAGCTATTATGATGCCCCAAAATGGATTAAATAACTCAGTGCTTTAACTTAGTCCTGAAAGTGATAAAATGGAGAAATGTTTAAATGAAACAGTCATGTTCATATACAAAATAGTTTACCTATCATGACAGTGAACTATGAGTTGCTGAGATATGACAGACAAATGGATGGAAGAGCACATGGATGGATTGGTGATTCATACAGGCTTCCTGTATCAAGATGCAGGCCAGCCATAACAATGTTTCACCACTGCATGTGGAATCAACTTTTTAACCCCATTAAATGAATCAATCAAGGACCAAAACTCTCTCTCTCTCTCTCTCTCTCTCTCTCTCTCTCTATATATATATATATATATATATATATATATATATATATATGTGTGTGTGTGTGTGTATTTGTATACTGGAAGTGAGGGTCATTGTAAATTATCATAAAACACAAAAGTCATGTATAATAAATATTTTTGATTAAATCATTAAAAATAACAGCACCAATAATATTATAGTGTGAAAAAAAGGATTTCCTTATTTCTTAATGTCTTATTAACAAATTAAATATTACTTAAATATGGTAACTTGCTATATCTTTCAACCAAAATCATGTAGTGGATGCAGTACAAGACAGACATCTTCATATCTGCCCTTTCTGTGACCTTGCCCTTCAGGCTATATTGTACAATGATGATGTATGCTAGAGAGAAGTTTCATCAGACTAACTCCTATGGATGAGAAGCCACATGACTAGTTTATGAAAACGGTCAAATTATGTCAAAACAACCACATAAAATGTTGAGAAGCTACACGACTAGTTTATGAAAACGGTTAAATTATGTCAAAACAACCACATAAATTGTTTAGAAGCTATATGACTAGTTCATAACCAACATGATTTTCCTGACTGGTGAAGAATCAAATCTACAGGTTAAGATTTAAAATACAAGAAAATGTAAAAGCATGTTATTATGTAACTGTATAGATATTATTAATTAACAAATAAGCAAAAACCAATACCATAGAACCATCACCATTTATACAAAAATCTTCATTTATCTTAAGAAAAATCCTGGCTAACATTAAGAGAATTTGAAGTTTACAAATAAACATCTTGGCCTTCAAAAAGAGCCCACCATCAAGAAAAAATCTGTACCCAAAATTTTTTTAAAAATTGCACCCGTGCTATTATCAGATGAAAAGTGACTGTTATATATCACTTTTTTATACCACTTGATAAAAATGCAGAGCATCTACTCAGTGAAAGATAACCCTGCACAGATTAAAATCACAAATAATTATACTTTTTTGGGAACATGAATTATAAAACAAATTTGCTGACAAAGAACCAGATCCAAATGATCAATTTCAAATGTCAATGAAAAACATGGTAATATATGAAATGGTTAGAGAATGCAACTGTAGTGAAAATCTCACTTTCTCAGATGAACCTCATTTTCACGCATAAGAATGAAATTCTTAAGAACAAACTCCCTTTCTGTTGTGCCCACTGTAGTGTTCCAGAAGCAGTGTTATTCTGTATAATAAACTTTCCCTTTGCTGCAACGGCAACCAAAAGTCCAGAGATATGGCTGACAAGTAGGGTTCTAGATAGAGATTTGACAAATGGGTCAGCTGTAGTAAATATGCCATGGAATAAACATATATCTGTAGAAATAGGTCTTTGCTTTTCACTACAAAACTAAACATTTTAAGGGTGATGAGAATGTAGCTGGTAAGGCTGATGTAAGAATAAGGACAGCTGCATCATTCCACTAAGAGGATTAATACAGACCATGTACCATGTTGAACACTTGTATGTCTTAATTCACCTCTGATAACAGATGCAAGTTTGCCTTATTGCTCCATTATTAATCCACAAAAATGCATCATGGAAGAAAAGGGTAATAACAACTTGACATTCGTCCGATCAGAATGAACATCAGAGACACAAAACAATGGCATGTGGTGCTTTTACATCATACTGGAGAGGAAATAAATGATATTTTAGAAAAACCCTCCAAAATACAGGGAATGACTACCTACTAACTGATAAACTATTTTGCACTAAAGGAGAACCACAACTCTGAAATAGTATCAAAACTGAGCAATTAACGGAATATAATTCTAAATTAAAAACAGCTTTTGGCATATATTTAATGACTGAAAAAATATTACTGCAAGGCAAGAAAAGAACATTTATCTCTACATGTGATGTAATACCTTGATCATTTATATCTTTTTCACATATACAAGTTTATCACTGTTGATCATTTATATCTTTTTCACACATACATGCTTCTCCATGCATCAGAAGTTTCCTTTAAATATTAAAAGTGGGGTTTTTGGCAATGGAGTCAATAAAATAGGTTTGTGTATCACATATAATACTGTGTTAAATATCTATTATAATGCAAAGATTGCAATATGATATATGTATTGATAAACAATCTGTTATTATTGCAATATGACATACTTAAGATAAACCTAACTTCTCATTATAAGTCACTGCTTTTAACATTTGCTTGCCCATAATTTTGATTAACTATAGCAATGAAATGATACACCTTTGCCATATATTAATATGCAATACATATCGATACACATATGAACTTGATGGTCTTTACATATTTGGAAGGTAGATGGTACCCATTTATGCATGCTTACATAATGGTTATATTTCCAGTATGCAGATTACATACAGACAGACAGACATATAGTTACCATATTGTTACATGCAATTCTCATCGATGGCAAGATAACAAAAATATTTTCAAGCAGACTACCTGTTAGTTGTCAATGAGTTTTATTCATTGTTTTAGGCCATTCATTGGTGGCTCCATTTAACTCACTTTAGCCACCAGACCCTTTGTTTTGCATAGCACGAATGCTTTGAAAACATCTTATTACCAATTTCATGTATAACTTAAACTTGGAAGACTTTACGATGTTATCTTCAAACTAGAACAAATAATGCAATTTCCTTGTGCAAAGAAAATCTCATCTAGAACAAACCCAGGCATGGGAAACAGTATGAATACCAACAAGATCTATCACATTGTACTTCATTTGGATGCAAAAAGACTGCTATGGACACAGGCACTTGTATTTGTTAGCAAAGAAGGAAAACTATTGACAATACCCAGTCCTCTTCTATAAATTTGTTTTTGTTAATTTACATCGTGATAAACTTGAGTGGCTTGAAATTTGCTCACTTGCTGATTCTGTGGCAATTTTATTTATTCCACTGGCACCTTTAGTCACTGGTTAAATATCTCTGCATAAAAAGAGACATTCCAAATTTGTTTTCCACGTACAACTTAAGGAGAGATGCTGCCAGTATTTTATCTTAAGGGTGACCTCCCCCTTTGTCACGGAAATAAGAGGGGAATAGAAAAAGAGGGGGAGGAGGAAACAGCCATAGTTCAATATTTGCCTAACACTTCAATATCTGTTACTCTCTTTCTTCCTTCTCCACTTTCTAAGAGCTCTACTGAAATCAAAATCTTTCAAAGATGCAAAGATGACACCTCAAGTTGTATAAGCATTAATCTGTTAATTATTTCTGATCATACTCTGTTCATTTTCAGTGTATGAATATTGTTCTGTGCTTCCTGAAAGAGCACATACATAGCAAGCTTTCTCAAAAGAACTGAAAATTGCATTCTACTTATTAAGTTTATTTTAATTAGGTTTTGTATTCCATTGTGTCTACATTTAATTTTGAAATACCCCTGAAAGGGAGCTTGACCATCTTGCTGTCTAATTTCGTCCATATAAACTGTACATATGACTCGTATTTAACACCATTTTCAGGCTCAAAATCACTCACTGGTATTCCCCGCTTCAATAGTCTGATATGCTTCATAATTTTAAAAATTACCGTCATCATCACTATCATCAGTGAGTATTTGACGAACAAAATTGTAATCTGAACACGAACCACGCCAGGAATTGGGCATTTTGGGTTTTCTAAGTAGCCTTTTTTTAAACATGCATTTAAAAAACGTCCTTGATGGAAGGTTGAAACTACACCCTAATGCTTATTCCAGGGTATAATGTGTTACTTGAATTTAGTTTCACAATCATTCATGTAATGCCAGAAGAACCCAGATGTGTAAACAGTTGCCTACCAGAAACACAGATATCGCAACAAGAAATGTTACATAAAGCTTGTATTCAATGAGCATTACTTTCAACTAATCTACAGAAGTTATTGTGCATCACTGTTCTCAAAGTGTGTGAATCTGTACAAATTCTGCACAATTATCACAATCGCACACCCTAAGAGCATCTCTGTTTTATGAACTTTACATATCATTTAGTGACTTTCACATGACGTTTCTCTGCTGCTTGCTTTCAGCTTTGTCATGCAGGGAAAAAGCTACATTAATTTTTTATTGCTAGTTACTGTTTAATCTAGACAAGAAGAAGCAAAAAGCACCAAGAAGAGTCCAGTGTAACATATTTCACTGTGTTCTACACCACTAGTGTAACTTTCAAATCAACTAAAGTAGACAAAATACAATTCAATATAGACACTTCACATAAAATAGGTTACAAAATGTTGAGTAAAGTACTTCAATATACATGTGGGACACATTTGGAATGTATCCTTTATGCTGAACATGCTGCTGCGTTAAGATTATTAGTGGGGGTGGAGTGGATCATATATCATATCCCTTTGTGTTCATTTGTAGATGGTGAGTGAATATTCTCAAGTCTTTTTCACTTCCACTAACAAAAGTGAGTGCCGGCGACTGCAAAAACTGTTTCAGATGAATTCTAAATGAATTTTAAAGAATAACAAGGCAAACTAATAACAATTATTCATAACAGCTAAAGACTCAAACAACTTGCATATGGTAAGTCTCGGTTTGTATCAATTCTCCATCTCTTGTATCAATATGTATATCGTTACAGCAAAGGTATCAATGCTATATCAATGAATCATACCACCCCTAATTAATTGCATTTTGCTCTCCAACCATTTTGATTTAATGTATTTGATCCATATTATAACAAACCAGTTTTCCTATGTCTTATTCATGAAATTTTAAAATTGATTCTGCAAACTGAATTACTTCATGTATCTACAATGTTGCATATATATTGAAATACTGGGGGATGGCAATAGGATATACTGTATCATGATACAGGAGGATGACAAAAGTATATATTGTATCATGATACAGAGGGAAGGCGGGCAATAGGATATAATGAATTATGATTAAGGGGGAAGGCAAAAGGATATACTGTTATCATGATACAGAGGGATGTCAGGCAATATGATAAATGTATCGTGATGCAGAGGGATGTCAGGCAATATGATATACTGTATCGTGAAACAGAGGGATGTCAGGCAATATGATATACTGTATCATGAGACAGAGGGATGTCAGGCAATAGGATATACTGTATTATGATACAGAGGGATGTCAGGCAATGCGATATATTGTATTATGATACTGGGGGATTGCAATAGGATATCATGTATTATCATAGAAATATAAATATTTCAGACACATATATCTGTAGTTACCCTCATATATAAAAAAAATGAAAAAAAACCCTCAAAATCAAAGCTGTAAGTGGCCTCTATACAGTACTGTAAGGTTGTAAGTGGCCTCTATACAGTACTGTAAGGTTGCCTAATCTCTTATGATGTGTTTTGTGCTTGTAGTAATTGAAGTCCCATCATCAAGAGTGGTTAACAGAAATGTTTTTTTTTTCTTCTGATTTAATTTTTTATTCTTTTCTTCTGAATCAGATTTCAGAACTTTGCACAACTTATATATAAAACATAACTTCTATTTTCTGAAAATAATAAATGGTCTCGTCCACGTGTTCTTCTGAGGCTGCCTATTTTGCAATACTCAGATTTAGTTCATTATCAATAATGGCAATATTTAATGCAACATCAGGCACACTGGCAAACAGAAACATCACTGAAAAGTACAATTTTTTAAAAACATTCATTGAGTCTGTCTGATGATTTGTTGCCGAGTTTCACATAACTTCTTACATGCCAAAACAAGCCTCATTTATGCCACTTCAGTTTTGTTAAAAATATGCAAGCGTAAATATAGTTTCCATTAAAGGTGTAAAATGTACATATTTGGAAAAATGAGAATAATTTGAGAAGAATAAATGAATAAATCAAATAATATATTGTTTCTGTAAATCACAGCATGACATAAAATTCAATATGTTTCTGTTTTTGCCATTTTTGTTATTTCTATTGCTTCACTCACCTTTGTTGTAATAAAAATGAATATTTACTGTTAAGGACAGGATGAATAAATATCACTAATTAATTAATTAAATTTTTTAATGAATGTGTTAAGAATCCATAATGCTATGAAACAGTCACTCAAAATGTATCTACTATAATGATGATTTCTGCCCATACATAAATTGAATAATTCTTTTTCTAAAAATTATAAAATTTAAACAAAGAAAACAATGAACTACATTCAGGGTAATCTTGCTTAAAATAATATCAAGTCATAACAAAATTGTCCCTAGTTTTCAAAATATCGAATGATAAATACTGCTTTGTTTTGCAATGTTTGTTCATAACAAAATAATGCATAGTTTGCAATGTCCAGTCATAACAAATTGTGCAAAGTTTGCAATATCCAAAAATAAAAAGGTATTATTAAGCTTGCAATATCTGGACATATCAAAATAGTTTCATTTGCAGCATCCAGTTATATATCCAGGCACAGAAAAATACTGCTGATTCTGCCATATCCTACCATACCAATATACTACTGGATTTGCTATATGCTGGATAAAACATTGTAAAATTAATAATATCTCAGTTTATAATAAAGTTCATTTATTCCCACCCTGCATGACAAATCACTACAATTTTCAATAACAGAGAATAGTTTACCATTATCCTTGATAAAGATATGTAAGATCTAGCAAGCAGGGTATGTGTTATTTCAAAACATAATTCATGGTCCCTGATCCATTATTGCAAATCTGAATTTCAATGGATTTGGACAATAATCTGCAATGAAAGAAAACAATTAGGCAATATAATGGAGACTTTTCTTATATCATGACATCATCTGTGTCATTTCTTATTTCTGAACTAATGTGTCATACCAAGCTGTTGTACTGTAATTTAAGTTACATTGCAAATTATTTCTGAATGGTTTATTCCATAAAACAGAAGTGCATTTCATCATTTAATGCAAAGAATCTTGTGACATTTCTTATTTTAGAACAAATGTGTCATACCAAGCTGTTGTACTGTAAGTTAAGGTAGAGAATGAATTATTTCTCAACGCTTTATTCCTCCATAGAACAGAAGTGCATTTCACCATTTCATAAAACAATCTTACAGTTTTTGCTAGTTTTGTAAGGGAAGACATGGCAGCACTGTTAGTAGACTGCTGACTCATAAATCAAAAGTTGTTGGTTCTATACACATCCAGGCAAGCCCAGCTGACTCTTTCAAAGTGTCTTTGAGAAGGTACTTTGGCATGATATTGCAAATCATGTCTTTTGAGAAGGGACTTAACTGCCATTTCCTTGGCATGATATTGCCAATCATGTGTCTTTGAGAAGAGACTTAACTCCCATTTCCTTGGAATGATATTGCAAATCATGTGTCTTTGAGAAGAGACTTAATGCCCATTTCCTTGGCATGATATTGCAAATCATGTGTCTTTGAGAAGGGACTTAACTCCCATTTCCTTGGCATGATATTGCCAATCATGTGTCTTTGAGAAGGAACTCAACTCCCATTTCATTGGCATGATATTGTCAATCATGTGTCTTTGAGAAGAGATTTAACTCCCATTTCCTTGGCATGATTTTGCAAATCATGTGTCTTTCAGAAGGGACTTGTCTGCCATTTCCTTGGCATGATAGTCCTAAGCATGTGTTAAGAGTGCTGTGTTAGCTACCCCAAAATCTAAAAAAATAAGGAAACCTGTTACATATTTTGCTTTTTCATTTCACTAATAAATTTCATATTTTTAAATAACTTTTATCTTCAATCTCAAGTCAAAGGCCATTATAGTTCAGGTTTAATCCTGTCCAGCACAACTTATATCATCCTCACAAATTATTTTCCTCTTTATATATTACCTATCATCCAACACCACTCCCTTGGGGCCATGACCCTGGGGTCATGATCTGTAATCTGCAGGATCATTTTATCCTATGACTGCATGCATTAAGTGTGGTTGAGAAATGCTCAACAATGTTACTCTAGACATTTTACTTAGGATCCTTTTTACCCCTAAGAAGTTAACTGAAAATTATATCCCTTTTACAAATGGCCATATGGACAAGGAAAATGCTAAACTGATTAAATTCCACCAAGCAGTTCATGGTGAGACAGAATAAGGCAAAGATATATCCATGGACGGTTAGACAGTGGATATCACAATATCTTGAACATTAAACATGGGAATAGCTATACAGCTGAGAATTCTGCTCCTGATCGGATGGATTTGATCCACTGGAGTCGTTTTCCATGCAGTGTAAACCTAGTCCAGATGAGGAGCTGAATGAGGCCACAGAAAAGTGGGATGTACACCAGCATGTTGAAAAAGCCATTGCGTTGTAGCTGCTGCACTGAGCTGTCGATACTACCGGATGCAAGCTTGATGGACCCAAAGTCTCTTCCTGATTGGAATATATCATGACCTGAAAACATGAGTAACTATTGCTTCATAAATAAAGATAATATTAATTTATCTACATTACTAACTTAACTCGTTTTAATATGGATAGCATTCAGTTTCAATGTTAAGTCCTATGTTCTAACAAGAGGCTAATTTGGCACCATATTGCTCACCTCGTTTACATAACTTTTTGTTGACCATTCACTAAACAGGGATTTTTAGTATCATAAGAATACAACCTCATTAAAAAATATCCCGAACTTTATATCATGTCAATTATACCTGTTTTATTAAAATCTGGTAAAAATTATTTCCAAAAGTAAAGGGATAATTAATTTACATGACATAACCAAAGTCATCCAAAATCAGGATGATATACACCTGTATAACAAGTTTTATCAAACTGGATGAAAAATATAGACTTGGAAAGGTAGCAGGCTCAGCTGGTCACATGCTGGACATTTCATTAAGATATGCAGATTTCACTTATTATGAAAACTAAGACAAAGATAAACTTATAACATTTATTTACCGAGCTGGATCAAAATTAAACTAAATTTCAGGCTTCAGTATGGTTAACAAGCTAGGACAATAAGATTCAAAGTCTCATCAGAAATACAGCTATTGTAGGCTGACAAGGTCAACTATAACACAAAATCACCCAATAATATGCACAATTCTTTTCATTACCAAGTTGAATAAAAATCCAACTAAATTTGTATCTCCAGTATGGTTAACAAGCTTGGACAACCAAATTCAAAGTCTCATCAGAAATACAGCTGTTGTAGGTTTATAAGCTCAGCGATTCATATGCAACATCACCCCATTAATATGAACAAATCTTTTCAATACCAGACATGGCCATGACCTTTATGATATAAGCATACATTCCAAGTTTGATCAAAATCAAATCAAACATTTTGGCTTGCAAAATGGCAGCAAACTTAGCCAATATCATACAAAATCATCTCATAAGTACAAGCCCATTTTCCAAGCTTTATCAAAATTGGATCAAAAATATGATCTCCAGAGTTGTAACAAGTTCAGTCGATCAAACGCAAGTTCCCCTCATTAATCTTTGTGGATCTAGCTCATCAGCAAACCAGTCTGAGATCCTGATGATATAAGCCCATATTCCAAGTCAGAGAAAAACTGGATCAGAAATATGGTCTGCATATTAGTAACAAGTAATTGTTGTTGGACAGACTATGGATACAGGACAGTCCTCTATTAAAGTTCACTTGACATATCCTAACCATCCTGAGAAGCCATTTAAACTTAATCCTATATAAAGTAGTACTCCTATTATAAGGCCGCCCCTGCGGCAAGAAAGCGGCCATATGAGAGGGGTGGTATTTTCAGAAGGGTGTCACACAAATCTGAGTCACAATTACATAGATAGTATGAAACAAAAACTTTTTATATTTAATATTTTCATTTAAAAATCACAGGCATGCTATGGAATCAATGTGGTAAAACTTATATTAATGACATTTTTTAAAAATTAGGAATAATCATGTTATCAGTTAAAAACATTTACTTGTAATTATCATTAGCCATCCATTCTATTTTCTCACTGCAGTGGAATGTACCACTTGCAATGTTTATTTCAATCACTCTAATATCAAATTTCTTAGATGTGATCTTCCTCTTTTTATGTGTAGTCAAAGATCTTTCATTTTTTCTTCTAAAATAAGAATGTCTGACATCATTTCTGTCCCTGTCACTTTGTAGCCTACATGAAATGACCTGTGTTCACAAAGGAACTGAGCTTGTCACGTGATCAACTGGTTTTAGTCGGATACCATTTCAAATACATTTTGCAACCTAGGAGAAAGAATCTACCATAGACAACATATCATTTATGCTGACCATATGTCATGCTGACTTGAGGTGAAAAACAGTTTCTGAGCAGTTATCTTACTGGTCCTAACAAGAGAGAATAATCATCAAAGTGACAACACCTATGATCTAAGGAACACACTGCAGGAAAAATAAATGGATTGCTTAGCTCTCTGTAGGAATTATGATTACAGTCACTTTACTGACATGTCTGAATAAATGTCAATGTGTTGAATTTATAAACCAACAAATATTTGTGAAATTTATTTCTGTAAACCCGATTATGTGGCTATTTGTGAGGGGTAAATTATAAATTTTCACTCTAATATACCAGCTGCTTGCCACATTAGGGGGATGACTTTCCTTGTAGGGTACCTTTGAACAGACATTCTTCAGTGCCAAGGGATTTTGGACTTATATATTCTATGTCTACATGTTATGGGAGACCCTAAAGAGGGGAACCACAGTACAAATTTGCTCCAAGACATTTATATTCACTACTGGATGCTAAATATGTAATTTTTTATACTGAATTTCTAATTACTTACCATTTTATATTATTTACAACTTGTGAACAAAAATTATTTCCAGCTGCAAGCCAGGAAATAAGCAAAAGTCTGCTCAAGGCAGAACTTGTCTCTATATAATACTGATACTTACCAATCTGTTGTGATAGAAGCCAAGTCCCTATCAGTGGAGCGAGAGTCTGACCTGGCTTGGACATGAGAGCGGCAGTACCAAACATCAGTGCTGACACTGCCTGGTGCCGCTGATGGAGCACAAAATCCTCATCTACCAAATCACTTATCACTAAATTCAACAGCTTGCATGTGCCCTCAGTGAACACACGATTACTGAAAGAAATAATGACTGCCTATAATCATACAATCTCACACTGTCAATAAGTTTATATGTGCATGACTTTAAATTACACTTTCCATCACAAAATAAGCAATCTGATAACTGGAAGCTGAACTCTCAAGACTGAAACTTGCCAGTGGGACACATAAATATTATATATATTTTTGTTGACAGGAGGATATTTAGGAGATATCTGAAGGTCAGCCTTGGCAACCACTTACATTCTTTGTAAATACTTAAAACTTTGAAGTGTTGGTTGTACTCACCTGGCTATAAACAAACACAGCAGCCATATCTGGTTTGGTCCCATGATGAACATAAACAGACTGAGTCCCATCTTAATGGCAAACAGCAACCTTATCACAGTGTACACACCATACTTCCTACACAGCATCAAAAAGTACAGGTTGTTGATATGGGGAGCTACAAACGAGATGCCTGCAGATAAAAGAATACAAAGATAAATATAAATCCATTCCAAAGGTAAATACAAATCATTTTCGACATACAAATCCATTTCAAAGGTAAATACAAATCCATTCCAAAGGTAAATACAAATCCATTTGAAAAGTAAAATATATTCCAAAGGTAAATGTAGCTGTTAACTTGAAGGATCTGCAGCAGCTGAAAGGTTACTGCTGTATAAGTGTGTGTTTGTGTGTGATTTGGATTTTTAACGTAGCTTGTAGCAAATTCAGTCATATCGCTACGATGTCTGCAGTGTGGCAGTTTATAGTGATGTCTAGCATGGGGGGATCATGCCGCAAACATGCAGCATTATGTCCCACCCAGTCACATTATCCTGACACCAGGCTGACCAGTCCTAACACTAACCTCTCAATGCTGAGCGCCAAGCGAGGCAGCTGTTTGTACCATTTTTTATAAGTCTTTGGTATGACTTGGCTGGAGATCAAACTTATGACCTCCCGCATCTGAGGCGGACACTGTAACCACTAGGCCACATGATCAGTCACTATGTATGACACAACAAATGTGTATAATATTGAGTCCTTTAAGTAAATCAATCTTGCTTAAAATGAGAAAAAAAATGTCAAATAATATTTATGTAATACATTATAGTTAAGAATTGCATCAAATAAGCTACAGTACTGACTCAATATTTTTCTGCTTATGAGAGTTGTAACATGTACAGCACCTCACTCAATGTCATGCTGTTTAAGGGAGTTATAACAAGTACAGCACCTCACTCAATGTGTACTGCTGTTAAGGACTTCAAATAAGTACAGTACTCACTCAATATATTACTGTTTAAGGATGCTATAACACGTACATCACTCACTCAATATATTGTGGTGAAGAGGAGTATATCAAGTACAGTACCCAATCAATATATTGCTGTTTAAGGGAGCTACCATATTTACCTTATATATTGGGACACAATAAAATAATACATTTTTTTCAGTCCCAGAAATTATGATGAAACATTTTTTTCACCTAAGTTATATGTCTCAAGACTTAATAAACAAAATAAATTTGTGTTGAATCTGCACCACTACCCCACACACACTGCACAATGCAACAAGAAATATAAACAAGATGCTTTTTTTGATAATCAAATGAAAGAAAGAAACTAACCTTGTATTGTTATCACTTATTCCTCTTTTTTTAAATCATGAACATTAAAGATAAATTATATCTACAAATTCTGTATATGTAGCATAGGCATCCATACTGTAGCATATATCGCTTATGTCAGATAACAGTACACAGTGTTCACTGATATCAACATAAAAACAAATTGTCTTTGGATGTACTCAAAGGATATGTTATTTGACTGAAAACTGAATCCAACAAAACTGCAAGCAAGAAATAAATAATCAACCAAAAATAATCAACCAATTGCTTGAAGGCATCTGCCATTCATGCATGACATGGTGTTAGGTGCAAAATAGCCAAGATTGTATTATATCCAGATTAACTATATGACAGTATCTCGCAAATAAAAATCAGTATTTGAAAATACATTAAGCAAAAATTACAATCTTTTCGCCAGCATAGGTTACAAAAGGTATTGTTAAATCAAGTTATTGCTGTTTATACTATTTACCCTGAGACATCAATGCCCATTTGTATTAATAAAGACTACATATGCAAAGTAAATAGAATCCCGAGTGGTGAATAAACTCAACTGGCAGCAAGCAATAAACTCACTGTTTGAACTTGCCAACAGGTTATCATATACAAAGGTCATTTTTATCAAAAAGCAAGCCGACCTTGCAAGTGGACTTTGGATAAGTTTAAGAGTGCCAGTTTTTTAAATTACAGGATATCAAATATAAAGATTATTTTATTACAATGCAAGCCAACCTCGGAAGCCGACTTTGGATTCTTTTAAGTGTACTGTTGGTTTTTTAAATACAAAGTCTGACAATGTAGGGAAGCTAACTTTGGTTCCATTTCACTGGTATTCATGGGAATTTTGAAAATAAATTGAAACAATGAAACAATTTTAAAGTGAAACAGTATAATGCTTATGCACAGACATCAATGACCCAGCATTGCACAGAAGATCTGGAGAAAAGAAACATTTGATGATTTAGTAAAGGCAATAAGATATGATTTCACCAACAATATGATCATTAACATGGATGAAATTCTAGTGTACTTTGCTCTTATTCCTGGATTGACTGTTGATAAGATGCGGGTTAAAAGTGTGAGAATTAGCATGACTAGCTCCATTCACTGATGCTCATTACAGGAAAATGCTCAAAGAAAATAATTTGTTAAACACAGTTCCAGGGCTGGTGACTTTAAAAAATCACAAGCACTGACTGAAATTCCACAAGACCAAAATTTCCCCTTTTTTACTATTATTTGACACAAGAACCAAGATAATATATGTCAATATGTTGTTTGTAGTATGTGCAAACAATTAACTGACTCTCTCCCATATTAATTTTGAGGTTGTTTTTTTTTGCTGGTATAGTTCATAAAGTAAAACTCTGTTGACCAGTTCTGAAATTTTGTTTTCTTGGGCTTTGCTGATACTATTGATAGTTAATTACTTCCTAAATTTGCTGATACTATTGATAGTTAATTACTTCCTAAATTTGCTTCGAAAATGAATGACACTTGAACAATATTCTGACAAACGAAGTGATCATGCCTGGCATTTTATGTATGCAGTAAAATCTGACTTCAATGAATCATTGCCACTGTTCACACACATAAAAAGACTATAATACATATTACTTAAACATTTTAATTAAAAGCAATAATAAGTAATAACTATTGTTCTCCTACATGCATCTAGCATTTCTTTGATTTACTTATAAAGGGTTGTCCCTGTCCTGATTGTACCAAATCAGTACAATGGGCTCACCCACTGCAATCTTCAAACACACCTCACTAGCCTATTAAGTAAAAATGTGAAATGTTGGTTTATACCTAACCTCTTCACCTTTTAATTACCACTTTTCAAACTGCCCAAAAGTTAAAACCATGACTGTTTACCATTTATATATTTTTGAAGGTTACTGAAAATGGTCTTTTCTCAAAACACGAACATGTCAGGGGGATTGGGAGTGCAAAATTGTGTTATTAGCATCACATGCCATGTTACATTTTGATTAAAATAAGATCTCCAGTTTAAACAGGACAGTGTTGATGTGATTTTTATCAGACTGTGTCATGTTATGGCAGGTGTGTCAACATCATCAAAATACATTTCCTCATTTCATCAGCGTGATCAAAGTTTTCTCTGACAAATTTGATTATTTATTTATTTTTTACATGCCCGACAGGTACTGCTTTTAGAATAGAGGATGGACCCCATCAGAAATTAGAGGGTAGCAGGCATCAGAGTTTTGGAAGCACTGCAGGACAGAGGTCCCAAAACTATACTGGCTCATCTTTGTTTCAACATTATTCTTTCTGGATTTGCTGTTGCTTCAGTTTTAGTATTATACTTGAATATTTCACTTGGTTTTTCCCCATTTACAAACAGGACCACAGGTGGCCAAATAATCTAAGGAATTTGCCTTTACAGATGACAGACATCTCACCTATGTCTGTGGATTTGAGTCTTGGACTCAGCCAAATTGGTCATGTGAGAAAGCTTGCCAGTAGCTTACCATGACCCAGGCTTTTCCTGGGTTCTTCCTCCACCAAATATACCAATAGCCATGATGAAAAATAACAATGTCAACCAACTTTTACGGATAGGTTTTGAGTACCGAATTGCCTTAACCATTATAACATGTGATGTAATATATCTTTTTTAAATGACAAACGTTCTTTTCAGAGGTAGCTTTTATTCCCAAGAAAATAGATGAAGATATCAAACTACACCTGTCATACTGGCACAAATGATGACTTTCATTTCTGCTGTGATAACTACTTTTCCCACAGTGAAAAAATTGCTTCGATCCTTTACTCTAATGACAAAACTACCTCCCTTTAGAATCTGACATAGTGATACCTTTGAGTTACACTATCAACATGACTGGAGTTACGAGTTATAAGTTAAGTGACATAAGAAATGTTTTGTTCAGCAGTTCACATAAGATTTCTTTATCAGAACAATGAACCCCATGTCAAGCAAATCACTAGGCAGTCACTGCTGTAGATATCCACCACTGCTAAGACTGGAGGAAATTGTTGTCTTTTTTATGACAGTTTATAGTGATGTTTAGCACTGGAGCAACATGCCGCAGACATGTATCATGATGTCCCACCCAGTTACATTATCCTGACACTAGGCCGACCAGTCCTAACACTAACTTCTTAATGCCGAGTGCCGAGTGCCAAGCGAGGCAGCTGCTAGTACCATTTTTATAAGTTGTTGGTATGACTTGATAGGGGTTTAAACCCACAACCTCCTGCATCAAAGATGGATGCTCTAACCAATAGGCCACCTGAGCAACTGCTAAAGAAAACTTAAGGAAACTGAATCAGTCATATTTGCTTTCTAAATATGACATTACTTGGATATTTTTGACATCATGTTAAAATATTATTTTGTTATATGACGAAAAAGAATACATTTCTGCTGGATGAGGCTTTAATTGCCTTTAGAATGCAAACTAATTAACCCATTCATCTTTCAATTTATTTTCGTTAAAAATCAAATCTGTCCTGAATAAAGATATTTTATTTAAAAAGACAGTTTAATTACATCACATTTATCACTTCACATTTTGGACAGCACAATATTCAGTGATGAAGTACAATATCTCAACATCATTAACATCATCATAGTCCACACGGGCCTCAAGGTACCAAATTCTAGAACCTTCACATTCTATCCAACGAATGCCTTTCATGTCTGCTAGTGACTCCTCTTGATTACAGCTTCTGCATACAATGCTTTTTTCATGGTTTTTCTTAACTCCTGTGCCATCTGCTTCATTCATTCTTAATTTCTTTGTCATTTCTATTACAGTTTCCTTTTTTCTTCAGCTTTCTCTTTATCTCCTCTTCATCCTTCTCCTCTAAATTGTTATAAAACTCATCTGAGGTTATGACCTCAACTTCTGTAACAAGTTTCCTCATGGCTGACTGGGGTTTGGCTGATAATAGAGGAAAGATATCCAGGGGCTATGGAGGATGCCAGCCTCTTTTCACTAGTGGGTTACCACCAAGGAAAGAACAACATGTAGCCCATTTTATTAATAGCCCATTTTATTAATGTCTCCATAAGTCTGAGCATAGTGTGCTGCATAGATGAAGTACAAGGTCAATTTTCAGCTGATTTGCATTTGTATCAGTTGTGTTTTGTCAACAATATCAGGACTGGGTACATTCCAGTTTTCTGAAGGCTTTTTTATTTTAGCTGGTTAACAGAATTGATTAATTGCATGATTTAAAACTGCAGGAAGTTTGGCCTTGTTCAAGACTTGTTTTTGTGTGAAAAAAGTCAATGTACATAATTTATGTCTCAGTGGACTAATATTGCCAATGTAAAAGGCTGTAAGATGTGTTTTGTATGGGATGGAAGGCTGATCAGTTCAATTTTCCTTTCAATGACAAGTATGACTGGCCACAGTCTGGAAGAAAAAGATCTCTGAACCAGGACAGAAACAGTTCCAGACTCCCTACATGCAATGTGCCTATTGTTGGTTAACACACTAACCCCTAGTGACGACTTAACAGGGCAGGAGGTAGTAGCCTACAGCCAAACTCTGTAGCATCATGGTCATGCATGATACACTAAAGTGGGTGGTATTATAGAAAGATAGACAGATGTAGCTCTACAATGATACCAAATAATCTGGAATATCTAGTTGCACTAAAAAATACAGATTAAAAAAAAATCATTTTTTGGACCCGACATTTTTCTACCGAAAATTCACCTGTGGTCGGAATCCGATTTTGTGTCAGGATTTTAGACTTTTTGGTCTCAGATATACCGGTAATGCAAACCAGTATGAACTGCAAACAGACAGATGAGCCTTTGCAACAACTAGGATAATAGGATAAGATGGGGATTTGGAATAAAGAGTGGTCTCGAAACAAAAATAATGGCTCCGTTTAGCAAAAAACAACAACTTTTACCCTTCTTCTCATGCGTAAGTCAAATAGCCAGCAAAAAATGATGTTTCTAACACAACTAAACTAGGCAGTATGTTATTGAAAGATCATCAGGGATTTGGTGTTTTCAGATCTATTCAGAAATAGCTTTCAAAATGTGTTTCCTACTTGATTTTCAGGCAAAAATGACAAAAACCTCCTGGGGTTAATGTGTTAATACACTGTATGAGGAAATTATTTTTCAAACATCAGAAAGGCTGGCAGAACCCTTCCATCAGCACAAATACACGAATGAGCCATTATATGCAATGTAAGTTATCTTGGAAGTCCCAGCCTGTCCACAGTACTGCTTAAAAGATTAAAGTACTGACCACATTAATTACATTACAGATCTAGAATGAGCTTATCTTTCTTGTTCTTTACATTGATTTCTCTGTGTTTTTACAAAACTTTTTGAAACCACCAATCATATGAACCTGTGGTTAGACTGGACAGCATTTGTGATCCACTTTTCCTGGTTAATGCTATTACATAATGCCTGAATATCATTTGAGATATTGGGAAGCCTTATTGAATAATGCATTCCATATGGTGGACCAATGAACCCTCCTCATCCTCAGATACCATCAACAGTGGTCTGAACCACTGGTTATTATAAACACCGAATAAACGAAGATCAATAATATTTCTGGTGATCCCAAAAATCTCAGGTAAATACATGCTTCCCTGTCATTCTGCCTCTCTTGACTTCAAAAATAGCAGCCTCAACCTCATCCAATTTGTACCTATGCCTTGTATGGATTGGTTTTTATATATAAGAAAAGTGAAAATGTATGTGTATGTGATATTTCACTTCATATCATAAAAAAACATGTCATCTTTCAGGATGCATGATATGGAATATGAATAATTCACTGCTGAGACCAAGTGACGTGTTGACTCCACAGGACATCAGAGGAAAACAAAAACTGACCATTTCAAACTGAATTTTCTGCAAAATACATGCAGCTGAGACACATGTCTAAACTGTTACATTGTAAATTACATAAAGAAAGAAAAATAGCTGTATTTTCCCCTCATCTACGATCAGGGTTAGTGGGATATGAGTTATAAGTAAATACATGCTCCCCACCTTCCCAAGAGGCCTTTTACATTTTTTATAAATCTGCTATCACCATTGTCATTAGGTCATAGTAAATACAAGGGACAAAACTCAAATAGGTTTAAGTTTATGACAAGGGGGAATACTCTGTACCAATCACTGATAAAGACAATATAACAGGAAACGATGCAATTAGTATGTAAATACAGTGGGACCCCGCTATAACGCGCTCTGTTATAACGCGAATTCGGATATAACGCGGTTGTGGCGTGGCTCCCAAAATTTTATATACATGTATTTTTCTTCTGCAAAAAAAATAATCTTAAAAAGTATGAAAAAAAACGTAAAAAGTTGCTTATCATTTTGGGATAGAGATCACGTATGAATAAAAAATGCAAGACGATTGTGGCTTGGCTCCTGAAATTTTACATGTATTTTTCTTGTACACGAAAAAGTACTTTTTCTTTCTTCTTAAAAGTAAGAAGAAAAAACTGCATAAAAAGTTTATTCTGGGATCGTGTAGGTCTTCGCCAATGTCGCAAACTTGGATTGTTTTTCCTTGTTGGCTGCAAAACATACCATGTGGCTTTTTTTATTTGTTGGCGACATTGTTGGCTGTTTAAACTTTTATATACAACCATTGGTTTGGAGTGCAGAAATTCAGAGGCCCCATGAAAGGAAGCCACAAACTGGATATAAAATGCACTGAAATTTATCTATTGTTACATAAACAAATTCTTTGTCTATACTGACAAACCATCTAAACAGTGCATTGTTATATCATAATCTGCTTATCCTGACATTTAGAACGAGTTCTGTATGTTGTGAAATATCTGCTTGTTTTGTTGTTGACATTTCTGGTAACGGAGATTAACTGGACGAGGCATTCTCTCGTAGTCTGTCTTTCATCGGATTTTCGGCCGCTCGCTAGTAATTAATATATTTACAAAGACGCATTTGTGTGTGGATGGTAAGTAAAATTCCTCTTCTTTTCACTCAGAATTAAATCCTTCAGAACACTCACGTTTCTGTAATAATCCATGTCGTCAGAACACCTGCGTCTCTATCTTCCGTTGACCCTTTCTTAATTTTCAGATGCATGCGTAGAAGGCAGCATCATGCTGCTACTACAAATATTTTTTAAAAAATTTAAAAAATTCTTATTGGTTTATTCAGTAGGCATGGAGGGACAGTAACTAGAATAGTCTAAATGACGGCCAATTCTTTTAAAAATGTATCCAGATAAAACAGTTTGCTAAAATTTCAAAGGAAACAGATTACCTTTGAAGCACCGACTGTTATGAAAACGTACTCAGCAAATGGAGAAAATGCCCGTCTCAATCATACAATACAATTATTTGATGTTGCCGCCACAATAAGAAATGGGAATTCGTTTGGTTCTCCAAAGCTGTTCTTTAGCAGCGACTTCAAAAGCGCATGCAGCCTTCATCAAAGAAAGCCGACTACAATCTTTCAATAACAGCAAAGACGTTTTCTTCAAAGGAAGTCAGTACCAAACTTAAATAAAAGTGATGGAATCTGATGGATTTTTGCATTTTCCAACGTGACTGGAGCACTTTAACTGTGCTGTGAACGTTTCCTTTTTGAAGGGAAAAAGTTTATACCAACAGCGGCTTAAAACGCAAACTAACTTTTACCGACTTTGAATGTACTTCAAAGTAAATGTGCTTCGTCATTCATTACGTGATTGTGCCATGTTTTTCCACTGAATTCAGACCAATATGACCTGTTACAAAGTTAATGAATATTTTAAAGCTGTATATGCATATTTTCGATGGAATCACTTGTATTGTGGATTCAATGTATATGATGAGGTTCGCAGGTGAGTACACTGCGTTGATACTCTGATCATGTTATACATTAGACATTTATATATAAACAGTATTCACGTATATGTACCAATTCATGGTTCTCTAAATAAAGTATGATGTCTTCTCTCTTTTCTCTGCAGGTGTATTTCTCATTTAATATGCATTAATTCAAGATAGCAACTGTGCCAACGAAGCACGTATTTTACCTCCCGCATGTATTACCCCCCCCCCAATTTTTTTTTTTTTGGGGGGGGGGTACATTTTCTTCAGCTACTGAGTTGGTTGCATATAACATGGTTCGGTTCATAACACGGTCGGATTCTATGGCTCCCAACTACCGTGTTATAGCGGGGTCCCACTGTACTGGGTTACAGAAGCAGACAACATGATAATTGAATCTGGAAGTTAACAAATAAATAAATATCATTTATTTTAGGATATGGCATGGTTATAGGTAAAAGAGCTATCTTTTGTTGGGGTAGGCAGGCAAATATCATGCTGGATGTGACAGCTGCAAAACATCATCAGACCGAACAATTGCATCAAAGGTCATGACTGTCCTGATTATGACAAACTTTGGGAATACGGTTCAGTTTAGTTTTTTCTCTTTGTCAGCATACCTCCTGAACTGGAACTATTATTTTATTCTCAGCATCTATTTCTTTCTTCTTCTAAATATTACTGATCAGAAGTGATGTAATGCAGGTGTTCACATGAAACATGAAACTGTCTGTCACTGTTCCATGGCTGTCACTGGTCTGTCTCAAGTATATACTGTATTGTAAAATAGTGCATATGAATTCACTATCAACACAAATTTGAGAGAGAATGTATTACCTATCAAAAATGATCCAAATCCTGGGCTGATGGAATCTCCAAGTAACCTCTCCAGGAAAAGAGGAAAAAAGTTGCTGTTAAAATGGCAGTGAAAAACCTGAAACATAGAAGAAAATTAATGTTTATATGTGCTTTCTTAATTTTATGTGATCCTTATCTGCAAAGTTACTTTTAAATTTCATTTTCGTGCATCAAAATATGTGCCTGGTTATGGAGATAAAATTAATATAAAAATTAAAACTAATCAGGGCATGAGCAGCTTTAATTACTATTATTATTATTATTATTGTTATCATCATCATTATTATTAGTATTATCATTCATCTGAATCAGATGCATACATCATGCAAGATTTATGAGTGCAATTAACACAAATAAACATCATCATAGGTACAAACTGATGGATTTCTTCTGTTACAATGGATATAATCATTAAAGAACTATGTGTATAAGACTTTCTACACCTTTTCCCCATGTCTTTCTTTTTAACTTTAAAATTTCACACAATGGAATATAAAACAATGGTAACAACTAAGTACTTATGTTATGAGCTATAGAACCAGCCCATGTGTGGTGATATATCAAGCACCATATTTCAAAGAATGAAGTCAATGACTGGCTGAAAATAATTACTTAGGAAAAAGTGAACATATTTTGTCCAAAGAAGCCTATCCATGGGTAACTTGTAGACAACTACAGTAGGCTTGAAACACAACCCATTTTAGTTTTATCCCTGTCAACACATAGGTACTAATGGACATAAACAGAGAGATCTCACTGGACTGGATTTTTTCCATGGGCATACTGTCCGAAATGAGTCAAGTATCATATCATTTTCATTGTATAAAAAGCTTTGTTGTGGTTAAATCATATATATGATATACATCATCCAGAATTTGCCAATCTTACTATGAAAGTATAGTAACTTGGCAAAAAAAATAACATTACAGTCAAAAGGAACTGCAATAATTGTTTGTGCCCTACAGCAACAGACATATTCAGTGGAAAAGGACATGTATAAAATATACAATCCTTTTCCAACCATTCTGTAAGTCACTTAGAATGAATTTGTTTGGTTTGGTTTGGTGGGATCATTGCCATTGTTCAGTACATGATATACTTACTATACATGGTGCCCAGGTGGAGAAAAGAACCTGAGAAAACTGCCAGAAAAACCATGGTAACCTATGGACTACTGACCTTCTGACCCATGCTGACCTAGTCAAGGCTCGAATTGACGTGGACATAGGTGAGGTGTCAGTTATCTGTAATCTGTAAAGGTGATTACCTTAGACCACAGGGCCAAGATTGGAACGTAGAGTTTGCAATTTTAAGGAGCAACTTGCCTGCTGTGCATATTTAAGACTTTCAGAAGGTTTTAGACGTGCTGGAATTTACAAAACATATCTCTGCAGTGCTTAATAAAATGTGGTGGAGTGCAGTTTGTGGTGGAGTGTAGTTTCTCAGCTGCACCATTAAGAACACTTGACCCCTAAAATCTTAGGTAATAACTTTGAGCACATAAATGTATGCTTGCAATGTTTTGAGTTTTGAAAGAGGAACTGGATGATTGCCCTTAATAAAGTTTTGGCAAGAAATTTACAGTTTTTATCCTGAAGTTTTATTTAGAAATATTACGTTTTTCTCTTTTTAGTAAATCCATGAACATCCACCTGGCTCACTAAATCAGGTAACACGATCACTATCTGTTAAGTTTAGTACCCTGCTTCTGTAATCTGGAAATTAATTTATTATCTATTGGAAGAAAAATCAATAATTTTTTTCTAATTTTTAAAAACAAGTTTTTCTGACTTTATTACCAGTAGATATGTATCAGCCCTGGATACAATGAGGTAAATGGTTGATTAAACACCTTCCTTAAAAGACTGCTAAAATATTCAACTTGCAATTTCATTGGCATAGAAAATGACCACTTGGTTCCTCAAAAGGTGGTAAAAATTGAAGTCTGTAAAGGAGAAATGGTAGCCAAAATTTACTTCCCTTTTTCTATGATAAACAATGCACAAGCACTCCTTGTATATAAATAATGACCATATTTGCCCTTCAAGAGAGAGAGAGGTAAATGCTACTCATTTTATTTGACCACATCTATTGATGCTGAATAATTATCTGATAAACCCCAAAATACCAAAATACTTTTTTTTCATATAACAGGAAGTTTTATTGGTAATGTTAGTAAATTATCATTACAGCAGGTCCGAAATTGAAATAAATTTGTAAGACAATTATGCTCTTGCAGGAGGTTTCAAGGAAACCTGTTATTGATTATGAACAATTATTATGAAAGTTAAATGTGATTTTATGTCAAAGAAAGCTAATTATTTTATGCCTATGGAACCAGGGTATATGTAGTGACAAAAACCCAAACCATAAATACCTCTGTGAAAGCAAAGGCATGTTACCAATAATGCTGACTTTATTATGAGTCTAATCTCTCTCTTAAAGATAATTTTGTTTGGTTCTGATATTGTACAGGATGGAGAGAAAAGCATCTCTACACGCTCACCACACATAATAGGCTTACTTAACCAGGAACCCTACAGGCACATATATGTGTGAAATATGCGTCGATTATAATGGCATCACTGCATGTGACACAAAGAATATGTTTTATGTAAGTTTAAAAGCCAAATATTTGTATTCTAAATATTTAGCAAATATATATTTTTTTTAAATTTTAAACTTGCATTAAACATTCCGAGTTACTGATAACAATCATTACAACTGTCATCATTAATGTCAAATCAAATGTAATAAATCTGTTCCTATCAAAAAGGGTCCAGTCTACGATTTATTTTTCCGATACAAAAAAAATTGTTGATGGTCTGCTTAAATATAAATCATGTCCATGACTGTGTATAGGACAGGGTACAGCGAATGCCTGCAGTAGAAATGGCCATTGTTCTTTTATGCATGAAGAAAATAATATGAGCCAAACTATATTTTTATCCTGGCCCAATGTTTTAATTTCAGTAATGATAATAAAATTGGTGATAGGATATGAAGCACGTGTCTAAATTTGGCTAATCAGAAAAGATCTACTGTATTATGCCAGGTTTCCCTGTATTTCATTGTTTTGCTTTTTATTATTGATCAAATGTCATAGTAACTGATGTTACTGACAATCTTGGCAGGTATTCAATTAATAAAATATACAGACCAATTTCCTTTTAATGGAAACACCACTCCATATTTTGTTACATGCGTGCAACATAAAACCACCTGTCAACCTGCAATGGTGATTAGCCTAATATATTTATGAGGGCTGCTGTTTTAGTGATCCATTTTCAAATTTAATAATCTCAGATTAATGTTGATTTAAGTCCGGTCTTTAGGAAGTTAAACATGGAAGGTTACATAAATTTTCCTTCAAAAAGCTGGAGTAAAAAATATACAGGACTGTAGACTGCAGACTCCATCTTAAAACCTGAGAGTACAAAACCAGAAAATTAAGGTCTTGGAAGTCTAGTCTTCATGAGAGCTACTGAAAACATGGCATATATAGCTTGTTTTGTTCATCTATATTTCACATTGCTTTAAATTTTCTTATCTGAACTATACCTGTACAAGATTCATGACTGAAAACCAGATAAAGTTTCTCTGAGATAAAAGCTGTTTTGCAAAAATCCTGAGTGTTCCTTTATGGACATATCCTTCAGCTTCCATGACTGATGCACTAAAAAATATAAAAATTAACAACAGTATCATTTCAATATCACAGCAAAGATCTGACAAACATTTTCATAAAAGGATGCACTGCTTAAGCTGCAAATAACATACTGCAACTGAAAGCAAGCATTTTACCATAAAAAACTCATCTTTTTTATTCCATAAACAAAATGTGATATATAAAAAAAAATGCAAAAATGTGGCATAACGATACTTAGCAAGCAAAGCCACCTGTGTACAAAATTACTGCTATTCATTGGTCTGGGCCAGATTTTCTCACATCATTCCAATACAAACATCGATTTGACGGAAAATCAATCTGAATGTGCAGATAGCAAGGATTCTATATGCTAATAACGGCACCCTGACAAAACAGCGCATGATAAAAAAGCACAGACATAAGGGCACCAAGAAAAAAAAACGCTCTTTAATTGCTGACAAAAAATCGCCAAATTACCCGACAAAACAGCGCCAGACACAATAGCGCAGGTTATACAAATAATGTAATATATATTAA
Source organism: Sinohyriopsis cumingii (assembly GCA_028554795.2). Classification (NCBI taxonomy): domain Eukaryota; kingdom Metazoa; phylum Mollusca; class Bivalvia; order Unionida; family Unionidae; genus Sinohyriopsis; species Sinohyriopsis cumingii. The sequence continues at coordinate 76,460,868 of CM068830.1, forward strand.
AACTTTCTAAATAACTTAGATGAAGTGTACAAATTTTGAAGATAAGAAATCACTTAAGTAACGCATACATACTTTGATTTATGGTTAAATTTCTAAATTACCTGTGACTGGTCTCCAGTCTTTAAAATCATAACAGTGAAGTAATGATTCTATTGAAGACAATATTCCCTGACTGTTTCAACTAAATCTATGTAGGGTTAGAATGGACATGAAATTACAATAGAAGAAGTTATAGTGTTACCTTGTTTTCGAGTCCTCTTTCTGGGGTAAAATGGGGTCCTTGTGCATCTGCTCCTTAAAGGTCTTTTTCAGCAGAGTGACGCTAACTGTAAACCCCAACAGCGAAAAAATAGCCAAAACTGCACAGAAGGCACGGAACTGCTGGAGATTATCCTTGTTCCAAACAGCATAAGAGAAAAACACTGATCCTGTTCCAAAAATGCTGAATAATGATGACCTAGAATTAAGGTGTGTACGATATTCTGCTGAAATGGCCAGATCAGCCAATAAGGCTGAATGGTGAAGATCAATCACTGTCAAGAATCCATCATAAACACAAAGACATATCACAAACTGTATGGATGGATATGTCCAAGAAATCCAAAATGTCATAAATGCCAAAGCAAAAAGGGGACCATTCAGTGACAAGGCATTCAGACGTTTTAGTACTATCTGAGATGGAGCATGACCCTTCAGGCGCTGAGATAAGTAACTACTATCACTGATCCAACCAAATAAAGGATCATTGAAGGAATTCCATATCAAAAATACTATTTCACCAATCCAGAAAGATGTCTTGTCGATCTTGTAAACAGATACAAACATATCAACATGGTAAAGGAGGAAAATGTTGTGCAAAATAGTAGTGAATAATGACAATGATCCATAACAGAGATCAATTGGTATTTGCCCTCTAAAAATACTGAAACTCATTTCTGTTTGGATTTTAACAAGTAAAACTACATAAAAGATAGGGTAAAAACTATTTTTTTAAAACAAAATTATGCTAATGACAATAAACATTTTCAGGGATATTTTTTTGTGTCAATTTTCATAATGTGTTCTCCTAAAACATGTCTTGGCTGATAAAGAAATACTTGCTATTATCAACATTTTTATTAGCAAAGACACGACAGGATATTATGCCATCTTTACAAATACTGACTGCAATTTGACTCCAATTTGTTTGATGCTCAGCAAGCTTTTTCATGAAAGTCTTCATGTTCCCCTCCTTCACAAGTACTTCAATTATGTCGGAGATTTGTCAATCTAGTAAAATACTGAAAAAAGACATGTTAAAATATAATTTTTACTATTGTACTGCAGAATAATTACATTGAGGTAATATGCTACTTAATAATACACAATTGCTTACAAAAATACATCAATAACATTGTAACTGGAGATCACTCTGGTGGCCTAGTGGTTAGCACATCCGCATTGGATGCAAGAGGTTGTGGGTTCAAAGCCCAACTGAGTCATACCAAAGACTTATAAAAATGATATTAACAGCTGCCTCACTAGGTGCTCAGCATTAAGGGGTTAATGCAAGGATTGGTCTGCCTGGTGTCAAAATATTGTGACTGGGTGGGACATGATGCTACAAGTCGGTGGCATGATGCCAAAGTGCTAGACTTCATTATAATCTGCTACACTGCAGACATCGTAGTGATAAGACTGAAAAATTATTAAGGCTTCATTAAAATTCAAACACACACACACACACACACATTGTAACTGGAAGTGGGTGGGGGTATAATGTTTTATGCCACAGCAACACAAGAGGGGTGAGTGAGTGATTCAGATTTTTAACGTAACTTCACAAAATTTTCACTCATATCACTACAATGTCTGCAGTGAGGCAGCTTATAGTGTTGTCCAGCACTGGGGCATCATGTCTCAGACATGTAGCATGATGTCCCACCCCGTCGCATTATCACCAGGCCAACCAGTCCTAACACTAACCTCTTAATCCTGAGTGCCTAGCAAGGCAGCTGTTAGTATCATTTTTGTAAGTCTTTGGTATGACTCAGCTAGGGATCGAACCCACGACCTCCCGCATCCGAGATGAATGCTCTAACCACTAGACCACCGGAGCGGTAACACAAGATGGTCATATAGTGCCAAGGCAACTGGAATAAACTGCCTTGCCAAAGCACACAAAATGGAAACTGACCATGATTGATCCAATAGAAGAATCCTAACAAATTCTGAAGACAAGCATGCTTACCTGAATAAGTCACCAAAATTGGTGAATCTGCTAGTCGCCTCTTAGTCTAAAGACATACAAGACAGTATATCTGGCCAATTCTCACATAATAAAGGTTTTCTAGTAGAGTAAAGACACTATAACCTGTATCAGATGCTCTGAAAGTGAATACTCCATCTATGTGACTCAGTATGTATATTTCAATTGTTTATTAGAGGATGTGGTATCCTTGGAGACAGAATTATGATCCTTTGATCAGGTTATTTCAGACAAAGGCACCGTTTGAGCAACTTAATCCAGTCCATCCTTTCAACAATTCTAATACCCTCATAATAATATTGTTCTGGAGAAAGATAGGATGCTTTTCATGACTGTAAAGATGCAAATTTCTGTCAATCTATAACGAACACGTTAAATTGGGCTTGAAGAACAATTAATTAGATTTATGGGGACAGGTGCTTGTTAAATCACTATACTGCAATGATTTCTAACGTCTGTGTCGAGAGAGGAAGTGATTCTTAATTAAGCCTTCCTTTACTTAACCGTTAGATGTCTAGAAAAGGGAAGGTTAACTTCGATTTTATATGGAAGTGTCAGCAGCTAAGTTTTTCCACATCTGTTGTCTGTAAATCTGTAAGTCTGGCTGACCAATTTTGGTTGTTGTTGTTGTTGTTGTTGTAGGGTTTAACGCCATCCCACAGCACACGATAGGCTATACATGGCAGCCAGTATTAATGGTGGAGGAAGAACCCGGGAAATCCCCGGAAAGAACCATCGACCTTCGGGAAGCTACTGGCAAGTTTTCTCACATACTCACATTGGCCAAATCCGAGACTCAAACCCAAGCAGACAGAGGTGAGATAGCAGTGATCCGTAACGAAGAGCACTTTAGACCACTCAGCCACGTGGGGCCCCCCAGTTTTGGTGCCTAGTTAAAAAAGGTGGTAGATATATTTAATCCTGATTAGTTATGCTAAAAAGGGACGTGGTTCCCACACGTAATTTCTTGGGGTTAAATTGCCCTGATAAAAATTAAAAAATAGTCTAAATTTTTCCTGCAAGAGTTACAATATAAAAAGACTCCGAGATTGAATTTGGAAGAAATTCTCCAGTAAAACATTTGTCAAAGGGACCGGATGTCTGGAAAGTCAACGAACACAATTCGAGCAGCAGAAGCAAACAGAGCTTGAGGTATTTGCATCAATCTCATGTAATTCATTGATACCAATATATTGATATGCTTGAATTGTTTATATTTGCATGATGTGTTTAAATCATTAGATCAATTCTCTTTATATGAGTGTAACTGTGTTGAGTTCATCTATCTCAATTTGTACAATGATCTTCTTTATTTAAGTCTGACGAAATGTTTGAATTATCATCTTGATTGTTATAGGAATCTAAGGATTTCACGCATTACTAATTAAAGTATGAGTTACGAAAATCTATTTGAATTCACCGATCTTAGACGATTTCATGTATGCTAAAGACTCAAATGTGTGTGTTCGCTGAAAATAATGTAGTTAAGGCATGCAACGAATTTCATTCATTCGTGTAATTGAGACAAGAAACGGAACTGTTACATCTCGTGTAATGTTAATGGGAATCAGTGATGAAATAGCCACAAGGAAGTACATTAATCTTATGACACTAGGTTTGTTTATGGTCTTGCATGTTTAGCTTGACCAGATAGCCTTTGGTATCTGTTTGAATTCTGATAGAATTATATCTGACATAACGAGATTGGAGTAATGATCTGTTCCCAGTAGGACAACTGAGAGAAGATTTATGTTCCTTTTCCGTTTATTTTAAAAGAGGAAATAGCTCCATGGACATATCCAGGTACCTACTTATCTGAGTATCTAAGTATCTATGTACGTACATATCCACCTACCCACACGAAGTTTGAGAGCTGAAAAGAGGCGAGACAGTAGGGAGGTTGGAAAAGGGGAAAAGCGAAAGGACCTAGGGGAACCACCATAGTGAAGTTGGAGTGGACCAGAATAAGCAGGTTATTAAGTTATACAAGGCTATGACTTTGATCGTTCAATGAACAAATTCTAATATTTTAAAACAAAACAGCTATTTATATAAATATATTTGTGTTTGAAATTCAGTGAAAGATTTATTTCAAAAAGAGGTGTATCTTCCTAATGTAATGTATTATCACAGTTGTTTTTGTAACTGATTAAAGTTTTGTTTTTCCATGTATGGGGGCTCGGGTCATTCTGTTCTATATATCTGCTCAGACCTCTGTTTATTCCATCTATAATTTCACACTTTATTTTAATATTTACTCGATCCGGGCAACAATACCGAGGGGGATCATCATCTAGATAACAATAGCCAAATAAAGCAGACACCTTGTAAGAAGGTACAACCTTGCAACACCACCACTAGTAGCACTGCTACAATGACATCAAGTGTCTTCCTGATGAGGATTAGCCCTGATCAAAGTGTTGCAAGAGCCCTACTCCATCTTTATTGATAGTATACAGACACCATAACTTTGACAGAAAATTCAAAGTACTATATAATGATTAATCTCCATAAGCATGCTAAAATTTTGAATAAAAGGCATTGAATAATACCATTAGAACACTAATGAAGCAGATGGTTTGGTTAAAAGTGCAAAATAACTCCCTAAATGTTATGATAAAATTCAAGCTTCCACCTAAGCCAAATGATGAATCACTTCCAATTACATGGCCGAGTGGTCTAAGGCGCTCTCCGTTACGGATCACTGCCATCTCACCTCTGTCTGCGTGGGTTTGAGTCTCAGATTCGGCCAATGTGGTTATATGAGAAAGCTTGCCAGTACCTTCTCGTGGGTCGGTGGTTCTTTCCGGGCTTTTCCTGGGTTCTTCCTCCACCATTAATACTGGCCGCCATGTATAGACCATCTTGTGCTGAAAAGTGGCGCTAAACCCTACAACAACAACAATTTCCAATTACATGTACATAAACCCAAAAATTATTATTACTGCACCCTGGATGTAGGTACTACAAGGTCAAGCTGAGCTTTTTGGGGGAGATAAAAGCTGGAAAAAGTGGAATCTGACCTCCATACCACAGCATGGATAATATCACTTAGGTTGACTTATCACAACTTGACTAAAATGCAATGATTATGGTGACTTTGTGAGTCCAAATGATTAGCAAATTCATTTGATCTGGGATTGTTTCCAGATATGCGGAATTAATAACTCGTTTTACCCAGGACAAAAGTGTGGGTGATGATAAGGTAATAAGTGTTATCTCTGAAGCAATTTTCGCCATCACTTGGTGGGTAACTGTTCATGTGGGCTTGTTTAATATGATCCAGACATGCTGGTCCAACAACTATGGATTGAGACAGAAATGCCAGTGTGGTTGCATGAGCAGTGTAGGAAATGTCACTTTTTTTCCCTGGATATTTTGGTCTCTAAATTAACAAGGCTGTCAAGCCATGATTTTAACCACTTGAGCAAACAGGATGAGGTGACACTCTCATTCACTGGCTTTCTGTATCACAATTGGAAAAAGGTTTATTGGAGCAGATATATTTAAACCATTCCAATGTATGGAAAGTGTGTTAACTGCCCAGGCCATCAGATCCTGGGCTGGCGAGACAAAGATTGGGAGTTTTGCACTCTCCTATCACCAACACTATAATTAAAAAGACATGCATGATGATGAAAAACCTAATTGGCAGATTAGAAGAAATAAGAAACTTTAAACTGAAACAACATGCTAAAGCGTAAACCATGCATCACACAGCATTAGAAACATGCAAGTCTAAGAAAATCTCAAGACGAAGCTTGTGAATGATGATGGCTGAAGTGGTGGTGATGAAGAATTCACTTTTATGACTTTGAATTATTCATAAGCAAACTAATACACTGATGGGAATACACTTGTTTTGAATTATTCGACGTATATAAATCAGTATAACTAAGTGAATACACTTGTTTTGATTTATTCATAAATAAATCAGTACACTAATGTGAATACACTATTCAAAACAAGGCCGTAACTAGGGATATGACTGTCAGAGGACCTAACTATTTCTAGCTTCCCAATCTCTCTTTTTTCTTAGATTACGATGGCATGGGGTTTTTACTGTATGTTTGTAAATGAATTTTGACATATTTGAATGCAAAAAAACACTGGAATAAACATTTGTACACATGTTTATGACAATTATACAGCCCATTAATTGAAAACCAAGTCAAGTTTTAAAAGAATTCAAAATTTCATAATTTTTATTTATGCATATTAAGAGGTTTTAATTGTGAACTTATGCTGCTAACCTGTTGGAATTTTTAATATGTGTCACTAGCATCTTATAATATTTCTATCAAATGCAAAAGATTAAACTCACTTAACTTACATACATATACATGTGTGTGTGTGTGCACATAAGTTTGTATATTTTTAGCATGAAGGTGCGTAGATGTGGTGTAGGCATGTTCTTGTCAAGATGTATATGTGAGAAAGAAGCCAGCCAATGAAAATGTGAGAAATTTGGATGAATTTAACCTAATAAGAACACATTTTCAAAACACAGCCATGATTACTGTAGTGCATCATCAGTGTCACAAAAGGATCATTATTTCCATGTTATGAATTTGACTACAAAATATTTCTTATCTATTAAGTTAGGTATCATTTAAGCACGAAAATATTCTGTAGAAATGCATTTATAAACACATGATACAGTTTTAATAAAGGTCCAAAATTTGTGTGAAATTTCATGAAAATGAAAATGGGGTGGGATATGGATTCCTTACACAAGTGCAGGACAAATGTGGCTTGCTAGTGTTTTCATTCTTTGTCCTGATTAAAGATAAATCCATACACATGTTTCGTAGCAGAATCGGGAGATTTCGATTTTATTCATTTGATAAAATTAGTGGGACTGTGCTTTTCTGCAAACTAACAAATTACAAAATTTTGGAATTGCACACGCCCAGATTTCATTGGGCGAAATCACGCCTAGTAGCATATCAGAAACAGTTCAGACTTGATTGTTATTATTTTTATCATTCTTGGAGGCATCTTCACTGAAAAATAGCTTGATTTATTTGCAACAGATTGTACTTCATAATTCATGTCCTACATCTATCATAACTATTTCCAATATTGATAAAGTTTCTGCGAATCACTGTGTGATCCAATGTGATGGTTCAAATTTTCGTCCCCTGTCCGCCAAATGTCAGCGTGCAGTCAAAAAGTATACCATTCTGAAAAACAATATCGGAAAGAATTACAAATATATCACCTTCTGGCTTCTTTTTCCCGGTATGTAATACTAAATGTTTGACAACAGCTGTTTCGTACACGGTTTGACACTGGTGGCTATGACGTGCAAATTCACACATCCCTGTTCGCTCTGTATATCGGTGTTCATTGATAAAGTTTCTTTGTCACTTTAAATCCCACAGAAGTTACGCCACTTCTTACAGATATGCGTGATCTGTTTTCAGTTTTCTAATCATACAGAAACAATAAATTGTGCCATAAAATAAACAAACATATTAAATAAAAATGTCAGTGACTTCCTGCATTTTAACCTTTGCTTTTAAGTGTTTGTACAGGGCCGTTTTAAATACCGCTAAGAACTACTTAATAAAAGCAAAAAGCAGTCATAAGAAAAGCAAGGAAATATAATGAAAACTTATGTTTATGTATAAAAACAATTTTTATCATGATCCCAACGAGACTAAAATCAAGAAAGACAACTCCTTGTATGAAGTGTGCTAAGGCTGCTAGTAATATTATACAGCATTAGCAGCGGAGGGTCAGCCAACCTGGGGGGTTGTGACAACCACCCCGGCCAAATGCCCCTCCTACAAATTTGGTATTTGAAATGTTGATTTTTTTTTTTATTGACAAAAGTCAATCCGTGCTTTGTAAGGTGACAAGACCCCTACCCCCACCACCCTACCGTCCGCTGTTAATATTTTTGTTGCCCAATTCCAATCCGAGTCTGGTTGGCAAGATGAAATCCTTCACTGAAGCACGATAGTGCCCCGATACGGTCTCGTTGGGCAAAAAAGAATTGTCGCTGCGTCTACTGGGTTTGATGTGTGGGTTACTCAACCAAAGATTATATCGAGACCAATGCAATAACGTGTTGCTGGATCATGTAAATTGATCTAATCAATCCATTTTGTTCTCTCTGAGCATGTGCAACGAAGTTTTTAACTTGTTTATGTCCCTGTCGCCAGGACACCAAGTCTGATGAATATTTCTCAGTGTATGTGTATCAATGCCGTTAAAGATAACCAAAAAATTACAGTTATCTCTGATCATTTTGGGGATCTGAACATAATCGTTGCGTGACGTCAATGACATCTGTGTTTGTATGTCTGCCTCGTGAACATATCCTCGGTTGTTTTGTTTGTTTGTCAAGCATGACATCATCTTGAACCACAGTATTATTAATACTACCATCAAGATCTTCGTCCGATGGTGCATCATTGATGTCGGTGAAAATTCAACAACACTTGTATCATACGACAAGGAATAATTTGCCGCTTCATTGAATTCATTGAGGACATCATAACATCATAAGTCTATACAGTATTGTGTTCGATGTAAGGCGATCACGGACTCCACTACGCTAAGAGCAAAAACGACGAGGAATAACAGGGAGCACATAACTGCAAGTGTATAAAATGTGGCACAAAGCAAGTGCGGCACTCGGAAAATTACCAGGAACACCATGGGCTAAGTACCAGGGTGAAAAAAATCGGCCGGGATATAATCAATGTGGTCCTGGAGCACGATTTTATATCAGACGACGCTCGCTAACTGGTTGATAAGATTGGCTATGAGTGGTAAGTTAACCGTGGGAGGAGACAATTGCTTGTCCGATAATAATGATAATGGAGTAGATTTATTATAGTCCAATAAGGATATTGGGACAGTACTTCAGCAATTAGCAAACTCGCCGATGCTTCAGGGGTCTCACGTGGTGTTGCCGAAGATTGGTTATCTCGACAGGCAATATAGCAAATTTAACTACCACCGTATAAAACGATTCAACATGGATGGTTTTATTAGGACAGAATTTTTTAGTACAAGTAACAAGATTGAAAAATTCCTCTAAACTGAATCAAGAGTAAGTTTTGATTAAATTGTATTAGAAGTAAATTGATAAATCATATTGGAAGCAGTTTTCTACTAAAATATATTGAGATTGAATCCATTTATTCGTGTTACAATTATATACTACTTAATACAGATTACGCTATTATGATCAAGTACGAACCGTCTTATACAAAACATTACTTGTATCTCAGACTCAGCAGAAAGAGAGTACATTCATCAGGTTATAAAAATAGCGAACTAGACAGATTCCAAAAATTCTTATGGAGGGCAAATGTGCTGATCTTGCAGAAGTACTTACGTAATAATGTACATAGACCTAGACAATAATCTGTAAGAGACTACGAAGCCTCACTTGAGATTCTGGCCTTCGCAAGGAGCTAGGAGTTTGGCGTTGTCTTAAGAAAGCTGGTATAAAATCCCCAGCCACGGGCCGACACTAATTTTGCTGGCCAGAACCTCAAACGGGCTTTGTCTTTTGCAGCTCGATCCCGAGTACCTTCAATTCCCCAAGAATGTAGTCACGTCTTCATCATCGAGTGACACTTACATCAAATGACCTGAACTTCCTTCCTTTCTTCTCTCTCTCTCTCTCTCTCGGAATTGAGAAACGGATTGACTTAGAGTTTACGAAACAAACCTTCACATAAAACCTGGTGAAGAAATTCTCCCTACGTAAAAGTTGGAGGAGAATAGAACGAAGTGAAGATAACATGGATAAAGTGTCACCCCGCATAATGAGGATTCACGAGAGAGACTCGCGCCAAAACTTTTGCGACCATCTGATGTCACGCCGCCCAGCTACGCTACATGAACTCCGGAACGATTTGACAACTCTTCTGTGATTTTCGTACTTTTCGCACACAAGAAGGGTTTGTTCTGAAACATCAGCGCCAGAAACATTACAAAGGCAACGAACATATTACAAGTATACAATGTATACATTGCCGGTGAGAATTCTTCTTGCAGTAACACCTGAAATTCCAGACATGTCGAATGCATACTATTCATAGTCCAGCCTCGAATTCGAGCTACCTACAACCCAGTCTGAAATACATCTATCCATGCCAAAAACAGATTTCCATGGGTCCAACAGCGACATCTCCGCCAGGCCCCAAGTCAACGACAACGACAGTTTCGTTTCCAGTGATAGTGACTCGAACTTTTACAATTTGAACTCTTTCTATATTAAAGACAATAAGTGTATTGTTTACTATTCATTTAATGTAGAATTCGTTTCATAAGGAGAATATTTCTGGACTGTGGTAATTCTCACACAGGTATGTTTTTGCTATACCATATTTTGTATCTTGAATTACAAAACAATACAAGGTTAGTGCGTTAATTTCAAAATATTTCCAAACAAAATGATCTAATTTATGCTGTATTTAATGTCTTATTTAGTAACAATAACACTTTCTATTTACCTACTTCAGTAACATTCATCGCGCTAGCTAAGATTTCTACTACAGAGAGTGAATGAACCTACCGACTTTAACTTGCATTCCAGACTAAGCTTTTACATCAAACCTGTTCGTACTGAAATCTGAAACCACCGTATACACGTTTCGTAGCCTACACATATAATAATGTCTTACCGTATTCGCTTATCTTAGGGAGAATTGTAATTTCCGCCTAACCGTCTCAAACATATTGATGCAGATGTTTATTGTGTCAGCCCAATGGGGTTCGATAATGTTGTTGGGAGTTTTCTCCTATGTTTTTATGCGAATCGTATGAATATATACCTTATGGTATTGTGTCACGGCGATAACGCCATAGAAACGGCTCTAATACCTTCAAACCAGTCAGAAGAGGTGCTACCTTCCCTGGTTAGGCAACATCGATTGATGTTTTGTCGTGTTGTTCATTATATATGTATGCTAAAATGATAAATTAGTCAAAGTGTCGGAGCGATTACTCGAAACCGAGTTATCTGCGTTGAACAGCTCTCATAAGACATGAGCAGCTATTGGCCTACATACGGCCAACTTCTGCGTCTACTTTGTTTGAAACGATAACGGCGATACATTCTCTTTGCTACGTCACAGGTAACTTCGGTAATACACGCCCATTTCAAAGTTGTACTTGACCACACCAACCAGTGTACGATTATAATGATAGATTATAATGATATTTTCACTTTTGCTCTATGTTAGATACGATTTCTATTTGATGCATACGCAGGTCAAGGGTTGATTGCAAGTGAATAGACGTTATGGTTATAAGGTAGGACATAACACAACATTAAAATTGTTACTTTCCTTATTCTTGGCTAATACCAAATTCTTATGACATTCTATTCGCAACTATTTTTACTTCATTGTTTCTGTTATTTCTTTGTTTATATTATCTATGCAATAGGAAGATAAACTCAATATCGGCTCACTAGTACTATCCATGAGAACGGGAATTCATTTCACCACACTTGGCTGAAGCAAAATAATAACCGTAGTCACCCAAAAATATGTTATGCTTATGTTACACAGAGTAAATTCTTTACAAAAAAAAATAACAAAAAAAAAGAGTAAAATAACATACAAAAAAGAAAGATTAAAGAACTGCATGTTAATATTAGTGTTATAATTATTTAATAAGCCTAGTCGAAGAAGTAGATTGCGTATAATTCTACTGAGTATTTTTCAGTGCTTTTTCTCATTGTAATTTTGTATTTTACTGAACATTTTGCAGTGTTTTTTTCTCTCATTGTACCTTTTGATATTTTATGAATACTTGCATTGTTTTCCTCATTGTATATTTTGTATTTTACTCAGTATTTGCAGTGTTTTTCTCATGTATTTTTGAACTTACAATATGTCTCACAATGTTTTATTATTGTATGTTTTGATCTGTCACCCTTTGTATTCTATTTATGAATGTCATTTTTTTTTCTCTTGAGCCTCGAGGACTCGGCTCAAATGAACTGGAGGGTATTATTAGGACAGAATTTTTTAGTACAAGTAACAAGATTGAAAAATTCCTCTAAACTGAATCAAGAGTAAGTTTTGATTAAATTGTATTAGAAGTAAATTGATAACTCATATTGGAAGCAGTTTTCTACTAAAATATATTGAGATTGAATCCATTTATTCGTGTTACAATTATATACTACTTAATACAGATTACGCTATTATGATCAAGTACGAACCGTCTTATACAAAACATTACTTGTATCTCAGACTCAGCAGAAAGAGAGTACATTCATCAGGTTATAAAAATAGCGAACTAGACAGATTCCAAAAATTCTTATGGAGGGCAAATGTGCTGATCTTGCAGAAGTACTTACGTAATAATGTACATAGACCTAGACAATAATCTGTAAGAGACTACGAAGCCTCACTTGAGATTCTGGCCTTCGCAAGGAGCTAGGAGGGCGCCATATTTGGCGTTGTCTTAAGAAAGCTGGTATAAAATCCCCAGCCACGGGCCGACACTAGTTTTGCTGGCCAGAACCTCAAACGGGCTTTGTCTTTTGCAGCTCGATCCCGAGTACCTTCAATTCCCCAAGAATGTAGTCACGTCTTCATCATCGAGTGACACTTACATCAAATGACCTGAACTTCCTTCCTTTCTTCTCTCTCTCTCTCTCTCTCTCGGAATTGAGAAACGGATTGACTTAGAGTTTACGAAACAAACCTTCACATAAAACCTGGTGAAGAAATTCTCTTACGTAAAAGTTTGATGTCAGCACGTCCAACGAAGCTCATCAGGGAGATATCTTGTTTTAACCACATAACACTATCACTGGTACATCACGCAGACGACAAACTCGTGCATACAAATACGCGTTGACGGTCGTCGAATTGGCAAGCAGATTCAGTGAAGCAGAACCGCTATCGACTAAAACAGAAACTGAAGTGGCGGCCGCGTTTAAATGAACTTATTCACATAGCGGCCTGCGATGGCCATGATTACTACAGGTTAATCTTGGCAAAGGATTTCTTGGTGCAGTATCATCGCTGATGCAACAACATATTGTTTAAATCAGATCTGGCAACACTACTTTACATCGTGATTAGGAAATCGTTGAGCGATTTCATTGAACACTTGTTGAGCGATTGTTTGGACATCAGTACGCTCAGGAATTACTTAACAAGAACAGATCTCGTGAATGGGTTGCGAGACTCCCGCACGTGATATCCACGTTAACCAACGAAGTCACAAGTGGAATTGCTATGAAACAGGTCGATGCAATCGCGAAGAAACATATACCGGCTAAGTTGCGCGACTCTTTAGCGAAAATTGTGACATGCAGCTACGTGACAGTCAGGTTTTTATATGAACCTGGTGAACTTGAAGGTGGTAAAAAAAGCAAATTTCCAGAGTTGTAAGATCTACAGGCAGGACCGCAAGTCTACAGACTAGATTCGGTGGCTCCTCGTTGTGGATTTGTCTGTAAACAATTACCAGTAATTCCTGAAAATACAAGATTACCACCAGGATGGATTCGCGCTAGCAGTGGCCACTAGCTCATCGATGTCAGCTACACTCAAAACATGTCACAGCGACATTTTCGCGCCTGTGGCCGAGACTACTATCGATTCTGTCCACTGTAAATTGTCGTACGTCATTAGGAACATATAATAACAACATTATCGTTTTACATGAAGCGCAGTGATTATTTTGACATTGCTTCAGAGTCATGATAAATTCATCATCAAGATCAAACTCGCGTATATATATATATATATATATATATATATATATATATATATATATATATATATATATATATATTTATTTATTTATTTATTTATTGATTGTCATTTTGCCAATAGCCAGCACATTTTATATTTAACTTACCGGGAATTTTAGTAGTGGATCCTACCTGAGGTTGATTGCTGTAGTGCACAATTCCCCACGGCTGAGACATTTTTGTAACTCTCGATACAGCCAGATAGGCTAAATTTGACCATTCAACATGCATGATCGTCGACAATCCAAACATTAGCATCTGAGATCGTTAGTCCCTGAGATGATGAGTCCAGCATGATTGTTACGCCAGTGCTTGCTCTAAAAGCTCCACAGGAACAATGATATCATTAAGAACTTGCGTTTGCTTAGTCCCCGTTCCTGCAATATCAACGAGAATATTCTGGCGACGAGTATCAGCTTGACGATAGCAAAGTGGAACTGCCCATGTAGGAAATGTTCCCGTTGAAGCTCAATGTAAATCGCGAACAATTTTCCTGGATGAAACTATTAGATCATTTGAGCGCCATAAGTTCGAGAAATCATTGATCGACGTTTCTAGAATTACGCAGCGCATTATCTCACATTGAATCTTTTCCGACTGAAGTCTAATTAACACTTTTAGCGCGCATAATGGTTCACTGCTGACCCGCTGATCTAACAACATTTCCGCGTAATAATCGACATGTCTTTAGCCAGCTGTGTGGTGATTCTCCTGTAGTCGAAGGAGGTTTTCCTTGATCACGGCACATGATAATTGCCATTTATTTTGTCGACAGCTAATCGAGAATGTTTTCTTGGACAAAGTACCTATTTCGTCCCAAATGATGATTTTAAAAATATGTTTATCACCCATTCGAGTTGGTGTCCGACCACCTCCTTTCTTTCGAAAAATCTATCACCCCTCTGTCTCATCTCCCTGGCAAGCTGGTGAGTTGGGGTTAGCATTATCTCGCCAGAATTCCTAAATAACCAGAACCGGGAAGACCATTAAGATAAACCATTTTATGTTGTGAAATTGGATCATAAAACTAAAATGTCGATGAAGTTGTAATAATTTATCTTTGCAGCAATACACACGATGAGGTTAATGCTCTGCAAATTTAAAATAATTACATATTCGTTGATTTTTTAATTTCAAATGACCCAACAAGCGTAGTCGGTGTTGTCAATATATATCATCAGAAGGTCTATACTTGATTTACTTATATCAAACGAGCCTGTGACGACTCTTGCACTTGGAAATCGGTCAATTGATGCATATATCATCATCGAAGATCTCAAATGAATTAACTGGGGAAAATCGCTGTCGTAGTAGCACACGATAGTACCGATCATGGTTCCATCTGGTAAGTTTGCACGCTCTCTGGACACTAATACACCCTTTGCTACCGTATCTACGATTATAAAACCAGGGTTTGTTTGGTCCATAATTAACATTGTGTAATGGCGCTTGTTAACAGATGAGATTCCCTGGATACATTTGCCAATATTGTTTTGACATATCTTTTGCAAAAGACATCTTGTCGTCCTTTTGCAGCCAGACCTTTTCTGTGGCCTATATGAAATTATTGCCGTGCTCACGGTCAGTGATGTCAGTATCCCCGTATTACGCATAAATCTCAGTAGCACTATTAGAACTCAACCACATTTATTTTTTGCACATCAGTCTATGAAATGTATTCATGTGTGTTGTTTATTAAATTGACCACCCAAACAGGCAACAATAACCGTATGAATGTTTGCTGCAAACTCAAATGATTCAATCTCGACAAGTCCAGTTATCTCCACCGTTATTAGCTGACCGTTTATTAACACACTGGTGATTTCGTGTGTTGACTGACCAAATCGTTACGAAATACGGCTCACATTCACCATCTCAAAGAAAACTATCGGAGTAGCAAGCCAACATATCAACAGAAAATACAACAGCGGGATTATATTTTGTGTTCCAAAGGTTGCCGTGCCCTAATTCAATACATGAACGTGATATATCATCGATATGTTTCCGCGGTATTGGGCGCCATGAACTTTTTTTTATCCAGATACACAAACAACCACAGACGAGATTGTAAAACAATTATTCAGCGATTGATCTATGTCGATGATGGTAAGTTTTAGCACTACAGTTTCATCTTATCATGGAAACATTCTTCGCGACAAAGTTGACCCGAAGGTAACACAATCTAATTAAACCGGGATCCGTTGGATCCTGATTCCGAGTGGGATCCATCGGATCCAGAATCACTCTGGAAAAGCCAGACTGAGACATGATAGCGCTTATTAATATTACAAATTTCCTCACAAATATTACTGTGGTAAAATCTAGTCATTTTTCTCGGCGGAAATATTGTTTCACTTACGGTCAACGCATAAGCGTTTTGGTTGGCTAACACTACAGGATAGTCTTTATTACGGTAGATGCTGAAACTGTGCAAAGCCTGTTCGGTTATTGTTTCTACATCTATGTGAAAATTTTGTAGCTTTACCGATGCTGCAATGTCTTCCATCCGGACTCATTTGTCATTAACATGCTCTGTCCATTCGTTTACTTTTTTATTCATGATTATGCTAATCCTTTTTCCTCGATGGGCATTTATTAAATGTTCTGTGACTCACGGAGCTACACAGTTTAAGATGCCAGCATCCGCGGCAGAGGCAGGGGTGCTTGCTCCCCACATCGGTTGAAGAGCATTAATATTGGGGTCGTTTCAACGATACTGTATTAAACAACAGCATTCGCAGGATATGATTGTTCATAATATGGCTCGTCAATGCCTGTCAGCATTCCCGATGCATAAGTTTTATCTGCAATGGCGATATGCAGGCCATCACAGACGCACTATCGTTGCTTACAATTTTCCTGTCATAACTGTACTATATAATAACTTAAATGGAGAACACTTCTCTCCTTTCTCGCGCGACCCATTTAAGAATAAACGATACGAGACTATGTGCATGCCATGTGCTCGTGATGGTTGAACAAGGACGAGTTTATCTCGGATAATTCATGTTGGGTCATCCTGGCCATCCTGTTCCACAATTAATTTAATTCAAAATAAATGCTTCTTATCACCATCTACAATATCAATAACTATCCCCAAGCGTTGGTCATTCAATGTAGCATCAATGAAAATACCGTCATGATCTATCCGGAACGTTGACCAAACATAAGCTGAACCGTCCGGCTTAAACTCCTCCAACTGCAGAGGACGAAAATAACTTTTTGCTAGAACGTTATTTTGTAAAAAATAAAGCTTCCTACATAAAATGGAAAAAGGACCAATAATGTCAAACCGAAGCCTCTAATTTACCGAGACCTTCTCTAATTGGATTAGCTTTTTTGTTACATTATCTTTGTCGTTTGTGTTTGTCAAAATTTGTGTTTACCTGTCGGGACACTTATTTTTGATCGCACCCTCTCTGCCGCTAGAAATGTATATGAATAATTAAATCATTAATATATCAATAATGGAATCTTACACTAGTCGATTAGCTAGAGAAAGATTAGAAGCAATTATAAAACATCTTCCTGCTCGTGACACTCTTAAACAAAAATTGCAAGAACGCCAAGAAGCACAAGTTGAATATGCAGAAGAAACAAAACGATATCTTAAACCTGTTACAAAGGCTGCTGAGAAAGATGAGAAAGTTACTGAGAGTCTTTTTCCGGCATTAGAACAAACTGCTGACCAAGCTGAAATGATAGCATGAAGAACTAAACAGAAGAAGACAAAAAAAGATTTTAAGAGATCTTCCTGCTAAATTAGCTGCTGATCAACTTCAACCTACCCATCGGCCACCACTAGAGCCTGAAGATGAAGAAATGCTTGAAAGGTGTTGTTGATGAAGAATCAGAATCTAAGTCAAAAAACGATAGGTGAAAAATTTAATCTAGGAATTATTGATAAAATTAATTTTTAAAATATTTAATGACATTGATTCAGCTACTTTTGTATTATTTTATTATAATCACAGAAACAAAATACTTAAAACTCGGGTATGAAAATATAGATTACAATAACTGTTGAAAATGGGCATATCAAGCATATTAAGGTACTAGCCAGGCTAGAGATAATGATCCTGAAATTATAATATATCTAACTAATATAGATAAACTTCGAAAAAAATATACGAGGATTTTCAGCTCAGAAACAAGCTCAGATCGCATCAGAGTTTTATGAAAATTTGATAGTCAACTAGGTCCTTTTAGAAGGATGTTTAAACCTGAAATTATTGAAGAACATAAAGACCCCACTAAATTAATTGATATAGCTGCATATGGATATGATGAAAAAGAAAAATGTACAATGGCTCAATTCTTCAAAACCGACTCCCAGAAAAATGGTTTCCTGAGGTATATGGAGCTGTAGGTAATTTAGATAAAGTCAATTGGAATGATCGAAGTCTAGTACAATTTCAAAAAGCAGTAAAATAATACAAAGGAATGAGAGAAGAACAAAGACGACAACAGTGTGAAGAGGAATATCAATAAAAATAATAAATCAAGCTGCAAATGAAAATACTAGCAGTGTTGGCTAATATACCCCAGTCAGAAAGGAAAAAAAATATAACTGCTAGTCTGATAGCAGGAAGTGGTCTTCCTGTTAGACGATAATAATTATAATAAAAAATGTTCAAACGTATATCCGATCCAGCGTTTGATATAGACGCACCGGTTCTTAACGATGAGAAAAGCAATTGATGATGATGCACTCTGATGTACTGTCGGTGAAGCTGGTTGTTGTTGTTGTTGTTGTAGGGTTTAACGCCATTATTAATGGTGGAGGACAAACCCGGAAAACCCCCTGAAAGAACCACTGCCCCACGAGAAGCTACTGGCAAGCTTTCTCACATACCCACATTGGCCGAATCCGAGACTCGAACCCATGTAGAAAGAAGTGAGGTGGCAGTGATCCGTAACGGAGAGCACTTTAGACAACTCGGCCACTGTGATGCTGGTAAAGTACTAATAACAAAACTTTCGTTGTGGATGCCAGTAATGACCCCATCGCTTGCTGAAGAAGAAAAATTACTTACTTCTATGAATTCGGATGGAAACTCATTTTTATCATGGTTGAAAATGACAACAGGTAGCGTTCAAAGTAATGTAAATTGGTTTAGTTACATGGCATATTTCATCACAGCAAGGAGTTTCTGCACCACAATATATATTAATTCTTTTACAAGATGCTGCACAAGTAAACTCACAAACACATAGCCTTATGATATTTGATAAATTTAATATTAGTGAAGTTTCTTTAAGGATAAACGGACATCAAGAACTATCTGAAGCTATATTGTTAAAATGTGATGTCTCATGTATCGCGTGCATATCATCGTTTATTGACGTAATCAAAATAGAGATACTAGTTTGCAAATATCAAAGTTAGATTTTACAACACTGTATCCGATCTGTTACTTTTCGCTGGAGCATATAGAGTTATTAAACAATCTGTCGTTGATATTCATTTTAAAGCTCCGGTAATTCCTGGTGCTAAGCACAAAGCAATTTCAGTAATATTCAGCATTAAAGCAATGATGCTTGAAGGTGTTGGTGGACGAATGCGAGTTATTGACCTTCCAGTAGAAAGTATGTAATTAGATCGCAAATGATATTTATAAGGTCATATCATCATATTAGCGTTACTCTGACTCCTGGTCAGATTAAAAAATATTAATCAAATTCAGCAAAGAACTACGTAATAAAAATATCACTAAAAAATCAGATCACAGGTATTCAAAATAAATTATCATTGTCAGAACGTCAACTCAGGCATTTCAATAGCGCCAAACAATAGAAAACACGCGTTAAGCTCAATCTTTCTGTCGGTGCGGTTAAAGACTCAATTAAAACAGGCGGTATATTTCCCATTCTTGCAGCTATACCAGCGTTAATAGCCGCTGAAGCCCCAGCTGTTGCAAAAGTAGCTGCACCTGGTGTTGTTGGGACTGTTGCTGGAATGGCATTAAAGAAAGCAACAGGACAAGGATTTAAAAAAGGGGAAGGGGTCTAAGATTACTAGGAACTCTTTGTCGATACGGAAAAGGTATGATACTTCCATAAACGTTAATTTTTCCAATGTCAAATTTTGATTTACTTGATGATGCTAAAAATTTAAAATTGAAAATATCAGAGGTGTTTTTATGCGTGATCAATTACCATAACAACCAAACAATATTGAAACAGGCATTATTAATCTCGATAATAGTTCAGGTTCTGGCACGCATTGGGTGGCATATGAGATTGATTCATGTGGATTTTGTTTTATTCGTATGGGTTAGCTCCACCAAAAGAATTTTTATATTATGCAAACAGAATAATAACTCCAGTCTGGTATTCAACATTACTAACACAGCCAATAACAGATCCGCGAATATACGGGCGCGTAGTAATTGCTGTACTCGACGTTGTGTCATCATCAACATTACCGCCTCATAAAGTCGTACACGATTATACAAGTAGCCGCTAATCGTTTTAAACAGACCTTAAAGTATAATGGTAGATATTTACGGAAGATCTTCTCTGAGTAAGACTCAAGGCGAACCTCAAGCGACTGATCTAAATGTTTAACCCTTGACAAGGTCAAGGATGAACTCGCTAATCCTTTGAATGTAGACCAAAATGAAGTCGTTTTGATCTGGATAAAGAAGGACGATTGAAGACGAGTATTATCCCTTTGACATATATTATTCTACGGGTCCCAGATGCATCGGATGACAACTTAGAGGTGTTTACTAAAAACAATAAAATTAAAAAATCAGATGAATCAATTATTTCTATCATGGGACAAATTGCTGGACGTATCAAAAGAGTTGGTGATATTATGTACGGCGATCTCAGTATGAGTACATATACAATATTAATGTGAGAGAACCAAAATCAGATGATGATGTATGTGGAAACAAAAAGATATGTAGATAGCAACAAGAACATGATCGGAACTGAGATAAATGATCGTTTATTAACCGCAGTTGATACAATGACTGGTTCTCTCAATATGACTAATAATAAGATTACTGGTCTCGGGGAACCAGTATCAAGCGATGACGCTGCAACGAAGAAATATGTTGATGATAGCAACATTCCGATGATGAACTCGTTAATGACAATCAACGACGGAATGGTCGCATTTAGATCTGAATACTCTAATTGTGTACAAACGTTTTTAAATTTTCGTAGAAACATAAATATATCCATCAAAGAATTTTTCGGAAATCCACATCGACCTTAAACTCTCTGACATAATAACAATTACCGATCGTGTGTTATATACAGTAACATCTGGATCAGCATTATGGTCACCAATCAATAAATCCATTAAACATTACGCTGAGTTTACTGGGTCATAAAGATTTTCAATAATCGGCACTACAACATCTACTACAATTTCACGGCGGTTTCCACTAAATGGATCCTCTTAATGTATGTTACTGATGTTAGATAAAAACGAGGGAATATTCATGGTGGAACCTGAAGAAAAGGTAACCCCGTGTTGAATTATTGGTGTCTTGAATTAGTTGTTAAACTATCACCTACTTAAAATATAATGAGCTCTCCAATCAACGTTCACGTTTTACATACAACCAAGCACGTGAACGGCAAACAAATCTAAAAAATATCTTTGAGAAATATAAAGTTAAATTAAAAATATATCGCAGACGTGTAGATGCTGTTGACATAATTGTACATTTTGGCGTATGCTGTTATTGCTGAAACCAGCGTATTATTATCAACAATAACAATGACATCACCAGCAGCTGTAACAATCTGTGTTTCAGCTGCAACAACAGTTGCCGGTATTCTTAATATCATCGCAAAAAATATGCACTTGTACAAACACAAAGTTACATTATTATATAATAAAATTACATACAGCGACTTTAGCATACTCCAAATTATCCTGATTATTATCATGAAGCCTTAATGATGGAAAAATATCAGATTCTGAGTTTATGGAAATGATGAAAACTTACAAGGAAGTAATGACTTTGATACAATCCACGCCTGATTGAGAATATCGCATGTCTTTAGCCGACCATGTTGATCCTGAAAATCAAGAAATTCATCGAGGTTCATAAGATCAGCAAAGCTCATTTTGTGTCACATATTTTGACAAATAAACGTCATTGAAACCGGGTCTCTTAATTCTAGCGAATGATCTTCAGTAGATACATACCATCATAAACTCATGACCTGTTGAAAACGACTGCTAGTGTACTCGTGCACGAGTTTATTCGGCGGTTCTGGTGACCTTGACACAGAGGTATGTACAGCAAGGGCTTCGGAACCGCATATGAGTGGATCCGTTAAAGTCTGTGCTGGTAATGTTGAAAACCAGATGGGGATGGTATACCCATAATGTAACTTAAAAATTGTTTTGGTGGTGCCAATCCATACTAATCAAAATAAACAACACCTAGTGTATCGACCGCATATGCAGTCCACTGAGTACCTGGTCAAGAACGGCGATCGAGATTAATGATACCAGTTTCAACACGGTTCGGTAGTCAAGGCAACTGATCACGAATAAAAACACTTCTGAAGTTTTTGTTGTTTAATTGTTGAGCAGCATCAAGTAAATCAAAATTGACATGGGAAGATTCAGCGAAACGTTCCTGGCAGTCGCAGACCCTGACCGACACGCGTTCCTGGTAATCTTAGACCACGTCCCTTTTTGTGTCTTAAACCTTGGTTTATCGCCTTTTTCAGTGCCATACCGGTAGCGGTTTCAAAATCACCAAGTGCGACGCTACAATCAGCGCTGATATCACCGCTAGAAGTGAGAATATACCACTAGTCTAGACTGTATCACTGACCGCATTTGTGGCAGATCAAGTCGCACACCAGTTTCTGATTTTTTTGGCGTCATTATAGTGTTAGAGCTTACGTTCAGTCAGCTTTAGTACATTAGGGCCTTGCAACGCCGTTGTTCCACAATTCGTTTTTGATGCCAATTGTAGATTTTAATCTGACCAGATATTAGTGTGACATTGACGTGTTAATATGAAATAATAATATTACGAACTTCGAGCTGCATTTTTTGTTTTAGTCTAATAATTCAGCGATTAATCACTAACCACCACGACCAAAAAATGTATATCATTAATAGTAGCACGCGCGTGTATCTCAACGACAAAACTCTGAAGAAATCTAGATGTTCCAATAAGAAATCTAGATTTGATACAACGACGAAAAATCTATCTCTGCAGACCGGCATCAATGTTTCCATCACTTCACATAAATCTCCTCAAACCGTACTAGGTTGTTTTGTTCAAAATTCAGTATTATATCTTCGAATGGTTCCTGTTGTCCGTTTAGTCTAAGTGAAATCGTAGACTCCCTTAAGCCGTCAAACACCATTTGGGTTTCTTTTTAGATATTCAGTCTTGCGTTAACTTGAAATGCAACGAATATATGTCATGGTGCTGAAATTCCCTGTTGAGATGCTACCTGCCATGTCATTGAATGTGCTGTGCATGTAAGAGTCAGTGATCATCGTAAACCATGACAGCGTCGACATACCTTCGTTATCCATGAAAAAAGCAGATGTTGTCTTCAGTGATTGATGGTGTCATCGTTGGCATTCGTAATGCAAGTTTAGATAATTCCACTTTACCAGCAGCTGTAGCATTATCTCGCCAGATTGGAACGTTGTCGGTGGCCTTTCGAACTAACCCAACCATATGTTTGGCCCCAAAGATGACTTTTCTAACATGTCTGCAGAATCCGGATATGTGTGACAGCGGTATCACACAGCTAAATTTACCATCCGCGTTAACCGGTGATCGTCGTACCTCAAATCCAATGTTGAATTATGGATTAACGGCGATGACTGCTTGTTTACGTCGGCGTCAGCGTTGCGTTAAAGATTTGTTTTAGGTCATCCTTTGTTCTACTGTATATTCTCGGAGTGGTCGGTAAAATCCTTTATCATCAATGGACCAGCTGACCTTGAATAATCATCGGAATATCTTGCAAGACCGAGTATCATTATAGCAACATCGACGCCATTGTGACATACTTCGCTTTGTCTAACATCGAATGTTATATCAGGCATTTTTTAATAACGCCACAATATCATTATTAACAAATCCACGTTTGTCGTTTGCTGCATATGCAGTATCATCATTTTTCAATGAATGCATCCGCTGGTAGGAAATACCTTGATGTATCTTGGACTTGTAGTTCAATTCGTCCACGTTAGTTTCGTTATCGTGCTTCATAAAAGTATTTTTGATAATCACGCACCAATTCATCATTGAGTACTGGTGCATTAATGTCAAATTGCGGGATCAGACACACGCTTTAACATTTGTTATCGTATTTGTTGTTTAAAACGACGTGGAGCCAGACCACAAACCACTATAAAGTTTGCAGTTATATTGATTACATCTCGGCAGTTCGTTGTTTTGTCAGTGGCACGCTGTTTGGCGGCACACCAGTTAGTTCTTGGAGTAATTCATTTGAGGCTTGATATATTATTTTACTGACACTTGCTGGCAACATTTCGGTGCTGGCTTTCGTGCCTAATTATTTTCAAATCGGGATTGTTTTGCGGCTATCCTTCTACATAAACCTTCAACATCATCGCCGAGTCCATCTCCATATATAGCTTTATATGTTGATCATCGCTAATTTATAACCCTGACCATAACAGGTCCACATTGCGCACTGTGTATAATCATGTATCCCCGATCTAATTGTTCAATCACTGTAGTAATCGTCGGTAATTTCATCCATTAGTGCCAGATAAAAACGTTGCTGTCCATGATGCCACTTGTAAATAATTGTTGACAGATATCAGCTGCTTCATTGCTGATTTCGTGGGATTTATTGCTGGCACATCTTTCCACCAGTCAGAATTTCTAGTCGATGAAGATCAGCAAGGACATTGTGTGGCCAAAGTTTATCATAAATCACCTTCTAGGTTTGTGTCTTACGACCGCGATCACGAGTGGCATGGCCACTTCCGGTTGCCTCCTTAGGTCACGATTCGTCATGTGGTTCCAGAGCACTGAGGAATTCACCAAAGCTTCTGCTATTTTTTCATTGTTTCAGATCTAGTTTCGTCTGGCTTTCTCCTTTCCACTATGTGTACAACTTTACGCCTCATTACTTTATATTGTTCTTACATTTCTTATCTTACCACTGCATAATATTCATGCAATGTTCGGATTTTTTTTCTCAAAATTATTAATATCTTCCTTAGATCTAATCTGCTGAATATTAGCAGCAACGTGAATATATCCTTAACTAATCGGCAGCTTTTAGAGTTTTAACATATTTTGGTTTTACATATTTATATCTACGACTGTAACTAGACACAGCAATATCAAGTATTTGGCCTTTATCCCTGATAGCGGAAATACCTTCCTCAGTATCGTGTTAGTTCTATCCTTTGGTGGTGAGGGTGGCTGAGGTTGCTGGGGTGATGGTGGTGTGATACGGCCAGCAATATCCGCTAGCAATGTCTCGAGAGTTTTTCGTGTTGCCTCAGTTACTGTAACAATTTTTGTTGTTGGCTCGACTATTGGTTTAAATAACGGTTCTATACATACTGTAAATTCCGCTTGAGCTTCCTGGCGTTGTTTTAGCTGATGTTTGACAGAATCACGGACGGAAAGATATTTCTTATCTGCCTCTAGTCGTTGTCGGGCTAGTTAAGCTGTGCGAGATTCCATAGCGCTGAATCCCTCATTATTATTGTTACAAAAACGATATAATCACACATGCCTAGTCAGCGGATATAATAAAAATACACATCAAAATCAGTAAACGCAGCGACATTATTTTTTTTTTGCGCCCCAAGACCGCATCTATGTGTTGTGCTTCAGTGAAGGATTTCATCCTGCCAACCAGGCTCGGATTGGCTTTTGGCAATAAAGAAATGAAATAATCACCGGACGGGGGAGGGTGGGGGGTGGTCGGGTATCCATGCCAGGCTTGTATTGGCTTTTGGCAGTTAAAAAATCAACATTTTCCAAGACTAAAATTGTAGGCGAGAATTTGGACCTGGGTGGTTGTCGCCCACCAAAAACGGTCACCTGACCCCACCCCACCCCGGCTAATGCATATGTGGGAATTGTATCGGTTTCATCGTCGTCGTTGTCATCATCATAACCAATAAGAACGAAATATAGTCTTTATCATAGTAGTATTATATTGTTTAATACTATTCAAGACAGCCCGCTTAAAGAAAATACACACACGAACGTACGGTCACTTGTCAATTGAAATTTGACCATCGTTTTATTCTTGCCCACGTTTATTGGATATTGTGCAAACTTTGAGAAAAGAGATAACAGACATTTGCTTTGATGCCCATTCGAGGGAAGTCGGAGCCTTTTTTAAATTTTGCCCACTCACGCATTATTTTACCTAATCCGGTCCTGAATACAACAATTTCAGTCTAGTGAAATCGGTGATAAAGATTTTTTCAATGACATCAATTTATAATGAAAGATTTGCAACTGTCCAATTGTATCCTGGCCACTAATACTCAAGACAGTCTTCATGGTCATTTCCTAATTTTTACCTGTAATATTTCTTTTCTTTCATCGAACTAAATACTTTCATTTATCGCTGTTAACCGTCTGTATCAAACATTTCTTCTACAATTTATTTTCTTGTATTTTTCGTTTGTCACATACGGTGTTATGTTGTTTAGTACGAATTTCCATAGCAATGGTCTTGGTCATGGTCATTTCGTATCAGTAACAGTCAAAACATCTATTTCAGTAAACCTCAGTTTAAATGTTTCCTTCAGGTGGCAAAAAAATATATTGTGAAAAATGTTTTATGGTCTAAATTCAACACTAAAGGCCCCAACATTTTGCTTACCTTGCATCAGATCACCTCTGCATTATATGCCATCTTGACATATCAGTCCCTAACCCTCCACCTTTATCTGCTACTAAGAGAAACGTCCGTATGATAAATAGAACCAAACTTATGCATGACATCCAAGCAAACCTAACAATTTGCTTACCTCCTACAGCATAACAACTGGATAACTGCCTGCGTTCATTGCTCGACAAACATGCCTCAGCTACCAAGTGCAGAGTATCAATTCGAAAGTGTTCTCCATGGTATAGCAGTGTTAGGGACCAGCTTCGCACTGCTAAAAGAGACCGCCGTAAAGCTGTGAGGCTTTGGCTTTGCACCAGACTCAATATTCATAAGCAAATCTATGATGCAGCTAAGAAGAATGTCACAGATATAGTCCATGCTGCGAAATCAGCCCACTACACTAATAAGATCATGGAAAGTTCTAGCTGCAAAGAGCTCTTCGAGATTACTAACATCCTAATGTCAAGGAACAAATCTACACCACTTCCAACTACGTTCTCTCCAGTCGACCTTCCGGACATGTTTGCAGATTTTTTCCGTAACACAGTACAAACCATTAGAGATAAGCTTGACACCACAATTTCAATTGACTCATCGTCACCATGCAGTTGGGATACAGAATTTGAGCGGCAACCATTAGCAGCATTTGAACCTGTCTCTGTGGATTTCGTACGTACAATCCTGATGAAGAGTGCACCAAAGTCATGTGAATTGATCGAATTCCAACATCACTGCTGATTGAGTGCTTAGATCCAGTACTGCCTTCACTAACTGATGTAATTAATACCTCTCTCTCATCCGGGGAATTCCCATCATTTTTCAAAACTGCCATTGTAAAGCCTCTGCTGAAGAATCCAACACTAGACCATAACGATTTAAAGAACTACCGCCCAGTTTCGAATCTCCCATTCATATAAAGAATCTTAGAAAAAGGTTGTTCTATGATGAGATACATCCTGAGCTTGTATCTCATCTGAATTCAAACCGTCTTTTTAGCAATGTACAATCTGCATATTGCCCTTGCCACAGTACCGAAACTGCTCTTCTAAAAGTAGTTAATGACATTCTAACTGCGTTGGATAGCGGAAAGATTACAGTCCTCACCCTCCTTGATTTGTCCGCAGCATTTGACACAGTAGACCATGATATATTACTTCACCGTCTCCAGCATGTATTTGACATTCATGATACAGCCTTACTGTGGTTCAAGTCCTACTTGATCAACAGGACACAAATTGTATCTGCAAATGGAATACGCTCCAGCCCACTTGATCTATGTTGTGGTATTCCACGGGGTCTGTTATTGGACCAGTTCTCGCTCTCAAGTGTCATTTATCATCATCCAGTGTCTCACCAGTTGTACGCTGATGACACCCAAATATACAAATCTAGCCACCCAACTGAAGATGATGCTACCATCCAAGGTGTAGAGAGGCGTATTTCTGATGTGAAATCATGGATGACATGTAACAAGCTGCAGATGAATGATAATTAAACTGAGGCCATTCTGATCACAACACAAAGACTTTCTCATTCACATCCTTTACATCAAAGAATAAATATAAGCAACGCCAACATTAAATTCACACAATCAGTACGAAACCTAGGTGTTACTCCGGACAGTACTATCACATTGCACCAACATGTCATGAACATATGCAAGGCTACATATATTGAGCTGAGACGCATCATCTCCATTCGCAAATGTCTTTTAGTTGATGCCACTAAAACACTTGTGTGTTCATTAGTACTTTCATGACTGGACTATTGTAACTCAATGCTGTCTGGTTCAGCTCAATATCTGCTCGAGAAACTTCAAAAAGTTCAAAACACAGCTGCTCAGATCATGCTTAGAGTACCACGATCAGAGCACACATACCCGCTGTTCTGTACCCTACACTGGCTATCCATTTGATCCAGAATCGAACACAAATTGTTTTCTCTGTGCTAAATGTCACTGTCGGACTCTAGTCCAAACTACCTATCCGACCTCACCCATGTGTACACACCAGCAAGTTACTTACGCTCCTCTTCTGACAATCGTATACTCATTATTCCCGCTATGAAAACAAAGTCATATGGACATCGTTCGTTTGCATACCAGGGCCCAGCAACGTGGAATGACTTGCTCACTGAACTTAAACACAAAGACACAGTAATCCCATTCAAGAGTGCTCTTAAAACTCACTTATTTCCACTGCAAGAACAAACTTACAGACGTAATAATGTTTCCTACCTTAAATATTCTCAGCATGTTTTTTATGTTTTCTAATTTCATGGTGTTTGTTTTTGTAATCATATCATTATGTTTTTATCTTATATGTTTTATCCAATGTTGTAAAGCGCTTAGAGCTTCTAAAGATTAGGCGCTATACAAAGTCCTCATTATTATTATTATTAGTAGTAGTAGTAGTAGCATTAGTATTGGTTCCACAGACTCTCTTCTGACAACGTTCTGGCATTTATTGCCATGGATCGTAATATAACAAGACCAAATCATTAATGCTCAGTCGATTCCCATTGTATCATCTTTCGACTACGTAAATGATCTTAAGTCTGCAAGTTGTTCTTCGGTATAAAATATGTTTACTGCTTTTGAAAGATGTCTGGCATGGATGATTTCAGCAGCATAATATTGTTTGTTGAGTATCTGCACCATTTCCAGGTACTAAATTGGAATGTATCTTGTCCACGTTTGCTGATGAATTTACACCTATGTCTGCGTGTCAACAGGTCGGTACATGGTTTGATAACCCACTTTTCTAAACTACACACAATTACACCTTCCCTGATTTGTTTCATTACACCTAATTGGTTTACGACAAACCTCTAACTTAAGATCATCGTCAGTAATGATATTATCTAGATCAGGGTGGTCCAACATCTTCAAAATAGTATTATTATAGAACTGACTTGATGTATGAACGCAGGCCATAAAAAATTACCTGCGGGCCACCCCTCTGATTTAGATGAGTGTATCTGAGGGTAATCACGTCAAAATCATCAGTCAAAAACTGACTTACTTTATTTAAATGCACAAAATTTAATGTATTATATCATTCGATGAGGTAATTGAATTATTGTAGCTGTAGGAAATAGATGAATACGATATAGATAGTAAGACGGATTCAGCTAAATATGTCCAGATAATGTAAGAACCATACACATCCATAACACACATATGACTGTGTGACCATTCGATCAGCAATCGTGGTACACCTGGGATTAATTGTATTATATCTATTAACATTTAGTAAAAGCTACCGATAATTCAACATTGCAATATAGGAGCGGTACAAAGGGAAGCCATATAAACATTATTGTAAGTTTCTTTGCCTACTGTAATACGGAGATTGGAAAATACAACACAGTTACAGCTCAACGTGTTCTTACTGAACACGGAAGAAAATACAACACAGTTACAGCTCAACGTGTTCTTACTGAACACGGAAGAAAATACAACACAGTTACAGCTCAACGTGTTCTTACTGAACACGGAAGAAAAGTCCAATGCTGCTCCGATGTGAAACGGTGTATTTTAAAATTTAACGTACGCGATAGACGGACTTTGAATCGTGCTTTAACTCTACAATAGGACGCACATAACTATCAAATTTAACCTGAGACGCTCAGAAGTATACGAACAAATAGAGGAAGAATAGAGACAACAAATTGTGTGTGTGTGTGTGTGTGTGTGTGTGTGTGTGTTATGAATTTGTAATGTAGTTTTCAACAATCTTTCAGTCATATCGCTGCGATGTCTGCAGTGACAGTTTACAGTGAGGCCAAGCACTGGGGCTTCATGCCGCAGACATAGAACGTGATGTCCCAGCCAATCACATTATCTTAACACCACGCCGACCTGTCCTAACATTAACCACTGAATGCTGAGCGCCAAGCGAGGCAGCTGCTAGTACCATTTTTATAAGTCTTTGGTATGACTCGGCAAGCGTTCGAACCCGCGACCTCCCTTATCCGAGGCGGACGCTCTAACCACTAGGCCATCGGAGGACAACAAAATGAAGGAAGTATCAACGCAAAGACAATGAAGAAAATACTGTGTGACTATAGTTTTTGAAATTTTTTATTGAGCATTATATTAAGAACATCGTATAGAATGCAATAAAACCGCACGAAATGTGTGTGTGTGTGTGTGTGTGTGTGTGTGTGTGTGTGTGTGTGTGTGCGGGGGGAGGAAGAGAGCGTATGTGTGCACTGCACGTAATAAAGCCTCCAATATTTAAAAAGTACAGTGGAAATAGGTTATTATACACACATTAAACAATTTTGAAATACTAGAGCAACGTATTATAAAATATTGTGGTTGCTCTCAATATTGTAAGTTACAGTACATATGTAAGAAGAAAATAGCAATCCCGTATCGTCCTTTTTTGTTCATCGTGTTCTGAATTTAATGTCAATATACATCGAAAAGGTGACAAGAATTGTAAAATACAGTAAATAAATTATCACCATGTCTCTCATGTAACTTTGAACGATAAAAAAGTACCCTTAAAATCTAGTCCAACAGTTTATCTTTAGAACCGGAATAAACTTAAAAATATATATTTCACCATGTCATTGAAGAAAATACGTTCGAATCTGGCAGTGCATATCACTTAATGCAAATTATTTTGAACAATACATGACCGGCCCTTTTTCAACAGGAAAAATGCAAGCTGTCTGGTCGCGTTTGGGATTTCCATCATAAATTCACTTTGATGGCAGAGGATGCGACTCCTATAAATGATTATCAGATTTTACGAAAAAGAATCTAAGTGACGAAACACTTTTTTAAAAATGCAATTCAAGTTTTAATTTTCCCTTAACAAAAATTACATTTGTCAATTACATTTTGTTTAAAATATGCGGTACTTGATCAGCTAACAAAGTAAACAAGCAATATTCTAATATAATATGCAAAGATAATAAGCCCAAAATGAAAGTTTGACACCTGCACCCATGTAATTGTTCACAATATAATTATGAAGAAATACTAAGCACTCCAAAATGATAACCATTCTACAAAACTTAAACACTAGCTGATCACTAATATATATGCAGGAAGTATTTTAATGAATGCTGATAAATAGTATGCACATTTTAACAAAGAAATGAAGCTCAGGGAATATACTGTATTTTTAATATGGCCATTTTGGCATTTGTCATATTTAAAATGTAAAAACTATATGAATTTATAAGATTATTGTAAATAGCAAAAACAAGAATTCTCAGATTCGGAGGAATTTATATGAACTCGAAGGCTTATCATAGTGTTACTTCAGACTAATGGACATAATGCTAGTGTACGAGGCACTGACAGTTGTCCGAAACGTCCGAGTCAGATGTCTTTATAATGAAAACAGACATCGGTCGAGTAGATGTTGATTTCTATTTTGCAGTAAGGAGCGCATCGCATGAAAGTTGCTGGAAATCGGTGGAGATGCTTAAAATATTTGTTTCAAATATACGTTTTGAAAATTTCGCTTCTGAGAAGAAAGGACATACTTATATAGATTTATACAGGCGTTTTCACTTTGACTTCACAAAGCATCAACATAGTTTCAGTGTTGAAAATAGTGGTGACCTGGAGGAAGTGAAACACCCTAAACCTAACAAAATCACACAATTTTGATTTTCTCTGACTCGTAAACTTCTCATGTGTAAGACTCAAAATCATCTGATGAATCAATGGCAGGACAATTTCCCAGCATGCAAATGATACGTAGGTTACTGCAAAATGTTACTGTGAACGTGAATAGCATTGACAAGTCGAGGACTAGATATGAAGCTGTCATTTCTTAGTTGATACACAAACTTTGTCTCTTATTATCTCTTGTCATATATTTAGCAAATTAGTAGCATTAAGAAGAGATCTACACTCTAAACAATATTTTCATTAGTTTTACGCATTGTAATATCTAGCGCATTGCTGTCCAACCTTTTTGACACCATGTGCCACTGAAAAATGTTTCTCTTGAAGCCGAAGGCCTCAGCAGTCAACTGAAAAGCAAGGACTATATAGCTGCTCGAGCTCTGGCGGGCCATTTAGCTCGCGGTCCGTTGGTTGGGCAGCACTGATCTAGCTGACATAATTTACCTGTGTAACAAAACGACATATCAGCTTCCTTTGCGACAAGTTCTCAGATGGACAACAAGCTGGCAAATGGGCAAAATAAGTAGGTAATTGACGCGCGTTAGATTTTAATGGATGTTGAACTTCGGCGCTTATAGATAGTATAAAATGAACACGGATTCATTCTTATAATCCATGTATTAAACTACTTGGCCCAGCGACAACTAGGCAGTACAGTTTTACCCAGACAATTGTTACCTGGTCTGGGGGAACGTCCCCCTCTCCCCGCCGTGAATCATACTCTGTACTTCTGCTAGTGATATATATTTGTCAATACACAAACAAAACAATTTTATAACAGATTGGAAGAAACAAAATGGACAGGAGATGTTTTTGGCAATTTCTTCTTATAAGACTCACTTAAATACAGGTGGATATATATGCAAGTCGTTACAGATTAAAAAATGTTTTTGTTAAGGAAAACATGTCATGATGTGCTGCAAAGGAAGTAAATTTATATTTGTCTCATTAAATATGCTTCAAAATAATGTAATTTCTTCCAAACAAAGCAAGTAAATTAAGAAACCTTGAACTCAATTTTAGTCTTCATTTTGACTCAAAAATATAACTGAAAACCGTACAATAAGGACAAAAGAATGACAGTATTTGTTTTAATGTAAATTTTAAAACATTACTTAAATAATTTTATGAAGAATGGACTGAAATCAATGCAATAATATAATTCATCAACATGTGAAACTTTTTTTGGACCGCACTAACCCTTACGGTGGTACAAACATTTGGTAAAATGGCTAAAAATATAAACATGTATGAAAAAGGTTTCTTCTTCTAAATATGACCTGAACTACCCTAGGTTTAATGAAAATGGAATACTGCACCATCTTTCAGCAGGTTTTATTCATGTCATGCTAACAAAATAATCTCTTCAAATCGCGGCTGGATTTATAATAGGGGAGAAGTAATGATGATATCGTATCTAAATTAAAAGTAATATAGTACTCGGAATCATGCGTACTGCCTCAGTAAACACGTCAGTCAAAACTACCTTTGAAACGCCTGCCTATTCTCGACGACTGAAGAATTGTAATGCTTGGGGTGTAATATTAACAAAGTGTGTCCCCTTATGTTTGTCTTGCTGTTGAATCAGGTGATCCTTTGCATCAAAGGACCTCTTTATCGCCGACTTTTTTGAACACCCCATTACTGGAAGTTTTCATTAAACACTCATGTCCAGTCAACAATGATTTATTTTTAAAAAATAGAAGAGACAGCACTTAATAATACTTTCACTAACTAACTTTCTGAGTGACAGGAGTCAACCTGTAACCATGATACTAACAGACAGATAGTCAGCCAGTGCCAAACATACATGCACATGGGAATAAATGAACATATGCTAGATCACAGCCTATGTTAACTGGCAATGCGACAAATACATCTTTGTCACAAATTAGACTATTTTTTGACTAGCGATGAACAAAAACTTCCATTGAATTTAATCCTAATATTGATATCAACTATTTGTTGACAAACAAAAATATATTTACACTTAATACATGTCACTGGACTAATTAGTTTGTTATCAATTAGGTTTTTGATGTAATCAGGTTCTACTGTTCATACAAATCATCAATTTCAGGTATAGACTTTTTCAAATTTTCAAAGTTTATAATTTTCAAAGTTCATTACATACATGTTGTAACACAGACTTGTCATTTTAATTGGTGACAGGAAATAAATGTCCGAAGTACATATTACACCTTTGGAAATCTTTCATGGCATAACATAAAGCATGGATAAGTCTAAATTTACATCTAGGCATATTTTATTATGTTGTGTTGTTAAACACAAAGCTTGAATGAGCCTAAATTAACATCTAGGCATATTGAATTATATTGTGATGTTGGACACAAAGCTTGAATAAGGCTAAATTAACATTCAGGCATATTTTGTTTTCTTTTGTGTTCCTGAATTAAACATTCAAGAGATAACTTGTTGTAAACCTTTACAGTGTATATACAAGTGTACTGAAAGTTTTTGCTCATTAGCACATTTTATATTAAAATATTTCATGATTCCAGCTTCACTGAAGGCTGTTGATATTTAAATCTTATTTTTAAATTAACTAATTTTTAATTTAAATACAAACTCATCAGATACAAGCATCTGATTTGAAAAGTCTATCTTGGAGCTAAAACTTTATTTACAGGAACTTCCATTACGATTGATATTTGTAAACAGAAAGACATTTTCTGCTCTGCTCAAATGTTATAAAAACAGAAAAAGATATTTTAGCATATCTGCACACATAAACTGTGAAATCCCTATTGAAACTTTGGTCCACAGTCATCATACAACACACTGTAAAAACTCTTTCTCTAGAATTTAGTAAAATAATCTATTTATTTAGTAAAATAATCTTTTTATTAAATAGAAATACTAATTCATGATATTTTTTGCACTGCAAAATTGTACCGTTTAACCATCACAATAGAGGGTATTAAAGTGAACCCATCTGACCGCAACAAACTGATAGCTTAGGTTTTGACTTGGACCTTGGATTAGCAGTCTTACATGGTTGACAACACATTATAATTCAGGATTCATATCAAGACATTCATGTAAAGTCTAATTGACACAAAATAATATACAATATTCATTTCAAATTTAATTATACAAACTCACTGTGGTGACCTAGTGACCTTTAACCCTAAAGAATGTAACAAGCAATGAAACTATTTTCTTGTGTTTCCAGGCATTGGGGCAAAGTAAATGTAAAATGCAAATATCTCTTTTTTGGCTCAAAGGTTGTTGTGCAGCCACAATGATGTACTTATAAAGGTGATATGACAGTACAATTTCATGACCACTGCCAATAATGAACACAACAGATATAAGCTGACGGAAAGCATATTTGTGTTCTAACTGATGCAAGATACTTCATTTAGCATGGATAGTCTAGAAAACATGAATTCTGACCCTTTATGAGCCCTTTAACCGATGCAACATAAAAATTAAAACACATTAAAAATGGATGGGTAGAACGTATTTACAATGAAACAATAAGGATCAGGTCTACTGAAATGCTAACAGTGGCTTACAAGATACATGACAATGCATACAACATGCAGATATATTCCTATATATATATATATGATACATCACAGTGTACATACATATGAACATAACAGATAAAACACACATACTTACATAGAGGCTCTATGTTCAAATCAGCCACTGAATTCTTCGAAATCAGATAGTATTCTTAATTCAAAGAGCATGCTGTTGTAGATTTGGAAGTCTCAATAACGTTCTTAAAATGTTCTTTGTGCTCTGTTTTCTTGGTTTTGTGGAGAGGTTTGTCCAACTGCATTCACTTATAAACAATTAAACAAGCAATCCCCTTAAAGTTTAGAATCCAATGAACTCTTTGATGTCCATGCTTTGTCCAAGTTGTTTTTTTAAAGCTAGTATTAGCTTGTTTTCAAGATTTCAATGTTGCATATCCTTGTCTTTGCTTAATGAAAACTTGAATATCTAGAAAAAGATTTTACATATTTTATATTTCAAAAAAGTTTACATGAGAAAGAAAAGTTGGAATACATTAGCATAGCTTAGACTGGTAGTGTTAAATTCATCTCAGATATAAAATATTTCACTGTAAAGCTAGGAAAACTATGGACGTGATATAATATATAAAATAATTTAATAAATATATTTAATATAGTCATTTGTCTAAGCATAAGATAAAAAAGTCTTGATTTGGTAACACTCTTTTAACATTTTCATTTTGAGCTTGATTCTCATTCTTAGTTATAAACATTTTTGAATAAATAAATTGTATTAATGTATAAATATTATCGCACTGAATGTAACTTAGAAAATAAAAACTAAATTAGTAAAATTATGGAAACGAATATAAAAGAAAAGTTATTAAATCATGTTTAATCTGTTAAGGGAATGTCTCTTGTTAATATCTATATAAAGCAAATAATAAATAAATGAATTAATTAACAAATTAATATTTATATATCTGTTCCTAAATAAAATCAAAAGGAAAGAAATTCTGAGAATTTATGCAAATGTGTAGCAAAGATAAATAGATGTTCATTCAAAATTTGTGTAGATGTGACAATGTGAATTGTTAATCATGTATACTATAAACTGATAGACATGCGAAACTGATTATAACAAACCCAATCACAAGTTGATAATAGAACTGATTACATATTCATAAGGTACAAGTATTAGCTTGAATGAATAATATTAATTACATGATTATCTATCTATACTTTTAGGAACTACAGGTAAATCTACTATTACTATAAATAAGATGTTTTATTTATGTGATACATCTCACATGCATACATAATAAAGGTAATTTCACCAAGAAAGACTGGAACAAAATTACAAGAATCACGCTGCTTCACATTCGTACACTTATGTAGATACACCTGCAAACATAAGAGAAAATGAATTATTTAAAAGTGTCATAACTAATAAAGTCTTTAGCAGTAACTCAATTTGTGTTAGATCTTCATAGATATTTTTTAAATAATTAAAAAATAATTCATACATAAGAAGTATCTATTTCAAAACAGAAATATCTATTTTCAAAGTTTCGATTTTAAATGATACCCAATCACTTACTTCTTTTCAAGTCATTATTTGAGTCTAACATGAAAATGAAAAGCAATCTGGACTGTGTACTTGGACTGGACTAGTTGCCCCTGTTCTTCAGCAAGTGAATGTCTTTTACAGTTTTTGACTGCTCACTTCTAAGATAATGATGATGCACTATTTTGTAATTCTAACTTTTGATTCCACAGAGGAGAGGGAAAACCAAGAGTTTGAACACTGCTTCTATTGTATCATAAATATTTTATATTTCATGTAAGCGCTGCATGTAGAAGTATTTATTGTTAACTGCTTATCAATATAAATATTTGATGAACATCAACATGTATATACGAAAATATGAAAACGTTACTTATATAGATTTTACTAAACTATCTGAGTATGTAGCTCATAAAGTACGAAATGTGCAAGAAACAATAAAACCTATATGGATTTGGGTTTCACCTTGACAATATTGGTGAACTGTATTACCACAAATAGCAGAAAAATGTCTTCCAATATTTCTCATGAATAATATACATTTCTAGAAATCATTTTAGTTCTAGACAATGCAGTGACAAAATAATCTGTTTTGAATCTCTGCAGTCCATGAATAAAATTCACTAGCCAGTTAGAATAAAATTAAGCTTGTTGTCACCCCTTTAACTGCAGACTACAGCTGTTTACTACGAGTGTCTCCATCTCTGAGATCACTTTGTGTAACCATGTGTTCCTTCTGGAGCATTTTTGAAGTATGTTGTACCATTGAGGTAACATAACTCTAAAGCTTGTAATTTTAACATTGCTACACAAAGCAGCATATTTTAAGGCATTCACATGTGAAAACCTCAGGCAAATCAAGGGAAAATAATTCGCAAATAACCATTGAAACATCTAAGCCTGATCTTGGTAAATTCAGTATGATGTGAGTCCGAAATGTCCCTCATATCAAAGTACATTGTTCATAAGACACAACATTATCACAATGGCTGACATGGTGTGGCAATGTTGAATGCCAGATATTCAGAATGTATATATAGTGCCCTATTGACATCATTTGGTTTGAGTTATTTTGTTTTATAATTAGTTGCTACAGTCATTAACCTCATGTGATCATCATGAAGAAAAACAAGGATTTGGGGCAAACAATTTAAATTCACTGAAGAAATAATTTCCTTTTTTCTTACACAGATTACTTGTCTTTATGTCCCAGAAATCCACAACTGAATTTATTTCTTATATTTTCAGGAGAAAACGTGTTCCAAATTTCCTAATACCACACAGTAGTAACTTTTATATGAAATACTTCAGGGTATAAAGTCAAATGATAAAAACTGTATCATCAGAGAAAATCTACTGACATACAGAAACACAAGTATATGAATACATCATTGCATATATATGCAAATTCTACTTAAAATTTCTCAAAAATACTTTGTGATTCAAAACCATGATTGAAAGCTAATCTTCTCACAGCTTTTTGTGCCTTGAGTTTTTCTTGATCATTCTTCATCTTGACTTGTTGTATGTTACACAGATACTGCATGATGCTCAATGGAACAAATCTGGTCTCAGCCTTGAGAAGCTCTTTGAGAACTATTTTGTTGGCCATCACATGTTCTATGGTAAAGACACAATGCAGTTTCTACAAAGGCAGTTTTACCTGTCTTACATCCATCTTTCGTGCCATTTATTTTGGCACTATTTTATCACCCAATGTCAACAATGGGGAGTTTGACAAAAGGCATCACAAATCTTGTCTCCATGACTATAATATCATCATTTTTGTATTGCTTTATAAAATTCGCTCGTATGGGATAAAAATATAGAAAATTATATTGGAGATATTGGTAGTATAAGTAAGCATTTACTTCATTTAAGACATCCTGAAAGAAACCAAACCGCAGCAACAGCCAAGATGCCTTTCATGTTGGGTTCTAAGGTAACTGTTCCAGTATGCTTTTTAAATATCTTCTGGAGAAACTGTGACTGCTGTTGCCCTGGGACAGCCTGTGTCGTGGATTTATCCTATTCTCTGGAAGGCAACATTTCACAAGCTGCATTGCTTTCTCAACTTCTCTCTCATTTCGTCTTGCCATGTCATCCAAGGCTGAATTCAGCCATCTTTATTCCAGCTGCACATTTTCCTTACCTTGTCTAAAACTCTTGCACTCCTGTCTTTGAGGAATTGAGTTGGCATTTTGTCCCCCACTTTGACAGTGCATTCAATTAGTCATCTACAGAAGATGGCCAATTGGTAACCATATTTACATTGGACAGAAACTTTTTAAAAACATCTGTCTGTGCTTTCCATTTATCATGATAAACCTGAGGGTTCAAATCTTAAACTTACCTGGATCTTGTAACTTACATATGGTACATAATATATTAACTGGGGATATGCTTACATAGAGTTTGAGTAATGTTACATAACAACAATAGCTTTTCTAACCCTATTTGGTCCCATTTAATTATTTATACCTTGATATGAAGAGCAATAAGGAAACTCCAATCAAACAAAATAATCACTATTTGTTCAGCTTACCTGGGCTGCCCACACATTAAGATGAATAAGATGACATAGATGGCTAGAAAACATTTTTTTGTACTCCAGACTGGATTTTCATAATTTTGTAATATTTCTGGGTTGCTGCAACGGCCATCTACTTTGGTTAGAAGTTTAATGGTGGTAAATCAGCAAACATGTATTAATTTTGAAGACCGAAGAAAAATGCATCATATTTATAAACATCGAGTAAGGAAATCCTACCCTTGGTATCATAACTCTGTTGGCAGGAACTCTGCAAAGATTCATTCCTGCCAACCATTTCTTACTTTATGGTGGGATTTTCCCATTCCACACCATTCATGCATGCCAACCAATTCTTACTCTAAGGTGTGATTTTCGAATTCTACACAAGTGAACTTCATAGATTATTTTAAGTTTCTGATTTTGATAAAAGGCATTCGTACCTATGCCACATTTTTAATTTCAAGGAGAATATTTAAAAAAGTTAATACCTTCTGTCTTTTTAAAAGAACAAGTCATGACTGTTTCTCCCTTCCAAAATTGACATATACCACTGGACCACCACCACTGCGCTTTGCATTTTCAAAGTACAACTCAACTGTTTCCCTTGTTGTTGATAGAGGCAATCCTGTCAGCTGAACACAAGAAGTAGCTGGGACTCTTATAATCTCAATGAACTGGCCCTCGAGTGACTTTTCCTTCACCTTGTTCAATAACAACTTAACATCTACAAGTACATATCTGCATATGTAATATATGCAGCCATTAAACTGCATCAAAACAGGTATCCATTGCAGCTACATAAATAGTACATACATCTGGCACTATCTGGATACAGAACACACATAATGGATTTTAGATTGGCTGAAACCTGCAAATGTGACACAGTGAACAGGGGCTTATGTGCTCATTATGAAACGTGAATGTCTCGTTCACGTGGTAGATATCCAGTTACTGACAAACTAAACAAACATATCAGAGAAATAACTGACAATTAATTTTAATTAAGGCAGGTGTATATTCCATGCCTTTCCCTGCACCAACTATACAGCAGTTACATTCAATCTCATATAGTATTTATCAATGTTTTGACTAGACATTCACAAAACTGAATGTGCATAACATATACAAAGAAGACTTCTCGGACAAAAGGCAAAGTACCTGATAATAAACGACTTTGAGAAGCTCCTGAGTCTCTTAATATTTAAATATGGAATGGATTGGCTGAATCACCAATAATTGATATAGAACCAGTCAACATGAATGGTTCATAATTCTCCATAATAGAATCAGACTGGGTTTTGTTTGACCACTCAAATGTAATGTTTCCAATATCTGGACTTATGAGAAACAATAGCATTTGGAACTGTTCTGTCTTTACTCTGCTGCCTTTTTTTGAAGCTTTCTTACTTTAATCAATCAGAAATCATATTCCCCATTTATTGCAATAAGTGCACATAGGAAGAGATTATGATTTGTTATCAAAAGTTGGATTCTCATTAGACTGATTTTGTTTCTTATCAACCATCTACTGAGAGGAATTTAATGCACTGACAAATGAAATTTTGTGAGCCAGAAAACAGTCATCTTCTCTATTAGCAACGTTTTCTAAAGCATCTATCTTGTGTTCATAAAGGTACATTTTGACCTCACTATGGATAAAATTCTTGAACTGTTTCACAAAAATGAG
Source organism: Sinohyriopsis cumingii (assembly GCA_028554795.2). NCBI lineage: Eukaryota > Metazoa > Mollusca > Bivalvia > Unionida > Unionidae > Sinohyriopsis > Sinohyriopsis cumingii. The sequence goes on from CM068830.1 coordinate 76,502,651, forward strand.
TTGTCTAAATTTATAATAATTGTTATCAATCTTTTTAAGATGAACACCACCTATCAAACAGTCATTCTTTTTCCCTAGCAAACTCAACATGGGTTTGTCTACATTCATGTTTTGCAATCCTAAGCCTTTGTCAGTATGCCTCAGGTACAAACTCATAACTCTTTAAGATATATTCCTTGACCAAACCATAATCAGCACGTGCTTCGACTGACAATGAAGCATAACTTCACAAGCTTTGCCAATAAGTACATTCTGTAATAACAAAGTCCAATGCTCTCTTGGCCATTTTTTTTCAAAATGTGAAAGATACTGATGTACACCTTTTTCTTTAAAAGAAGTTACTAATCCAATATTTAGTGTAACATCAAACGCTGAACTGTCATGAATGATGTGCTTTATACTTGCCAGTTCTAATTCTTTTAATCTAATTAGAAATTCCCTCTCTTCGTTTTTATCTGTATTTGCAATTTTTGATCTCTCTTTCAGTTTGTATCTGCATTTACTGTTCTTTTTCTGTATTCTTTATTTGTCTTGCTCATACTTTTTCCTACATTTGTTTTTCTCTTTTTTCCCTGCAGATATAATTGCATTTTCAGTTTCATTTCTTTTTATTCTTTTTTAATTGTCTCTCTTTCTCTTCTTTTTCAACCTTCATTAAATTCATTTCATTCATAATTTGCAAGTAAAAGTCTGATAAGGACTTACTAATCAAATCCAAATCACCTTTATCCAAAAGATTCTTTTCTACCAAATAATGAAACAAAACATTCTTTATTTCTTGTTTCCAAAAGATGAGTGCCTCTAATACATATTTTCCGACAAGCTGGAGCAATACATCCTTTCTCAACGACTCTAGCCAGTCCTGGCTAGGACTCTAACCGGTCCTGGCTAGGATTTATAATAAGCTTTTGACTTTAGACAACATTGTAGAAGCTTGTTGGTTTCACTATGTAAAAGAAAAACAGGAACTAAGAAAATAAAAAAAATAAAAATTAATTTAAATTTCAAAAAAATTTCAATTCTCTAAAACATTTATAAAATACATATCTTGGACGATGACTCTATGGTCACAAACTAAGTAAATGAAAGAAGCTAAACCAAGAAGTTTTGTAAAACTTGACAAAGAATTTTAATTAATTTAAAGAGTTAGTTGTTAAAATCTTTAAGGCAGATATGGACTTTAATAATAGCTCTAAAATATGGCACAGAGGCATTATTGATAAATATCACAAGCCATTATTGTTAGATACGTTAGGCATTATTGATAGATATGACAAAGCATTATTGATAGATATGACAGGGTATTATTGATAGATATGATAAAGCACTATTGTCCGATTTGACAGGTCCTTATTGATAGATATAACAGGGTAGTATTGATAGACATGACAGGGTATTATTGATGATAAGACAGGGAATAATTGATAGATATGGCAAGGCATTATTGACAGATATGACAATGCATTATTGGTAGATATCACAGGGTATTATTGATAGAAATGACAAGGCATTATTGATATATATGACAGGCATTATTGATAGCTATAGCATGAAATTATTTATAGATATGACAAAGTGTTATTGATATATATGACAAAGCATTATTGGTAGATGTGACAAAGCATTATAGATAAATATGACAGGGTATTATTGATTGATATGACAAAGCATTATTGATAGATATGACAGGGTATTATTGATAGATATGACAAGGTATTATTATTGAGAGATATGACAGGCCATTATTGATAGATATGACAGTGTATTATTAATAGATATGACAAAGCATTATTGATAGATATGACAAAGTATTATTGATAGATGGGACACAGCAACATTGAAAAATATGATATGATATTATTGAAAGATATGACAAAGCATTGTTGATAGATATGACAAAGCAGTATTGTTAGATATGACAAGGGATTATTGATAGATATGATAAAACATTGCTGATAGATACGACAGGGCCTTATTGATAGATATTACGAAGCATTATTGCTAGACATCACAAAGCATTATTGATAGATATGACAAAGCATTCTTGATAGATATGACAGGCCATTATTGATAGAGATGAAGATTATTATTGATAGATATGACAGGCCATTATTGACAGATATGACAAAGCATTATTGATAGATATGACAAAGCATTCTTGATAGATATGACAGGGTATTAGTGATAGATATGACAGGACATTATTGATAGATATGACAAAGCATTATTGATAGATATTACGAAGCATTATTGATAGATATTACGAAGCATTATTGATAGATATGACAGGACATTATTGATAGGTATAACAGGACATTATTGATAGATATTACGAAGCATTATTGATAGATATTACGAAGCATTCTTTATAGATATGACAAAGCATTCTTGATAGATATGACAGGGTATTACTGATAGATGTGACAAGACATTATTGATAGATATGACAAAGCATTATTGATAGATATGACAAAGCATTATTGATAGATATGACATGGTATTATTGATAGATATGACAGGACATTGATAGATATGACAAAGCATTATTGATAGATATGACAATGCATTATTGATAAATATGACACAGCATTATTGATAGATATAATAAAACATTGCTGATAGATATGACAGGGCCTTATTGATAGATATGACGAAGCATTATTGATAGATATGACAAAGCATTCTTGATAGATATGACAGGGTATTATTGATAGATATGACAGGATATTATTGATAGATATTACAGGATATTATTGATAAATATGACAAAGCATTAATAATAGATATGACAGGGTATTATTGATAGATATGACAAAGCATTAATAATAGATATGACAGGATATTGTTGATAGATATGACAAAGCATTAATAATAGATATGACTGGATATTATTGATAGATAGCACATGACAATATTGATAGATATGACAGGGCATTATTGATAGATATGACAAGGCATTATTGATAGATATGACAAGGCATTACTGAAAGATATTAGGAGCATTATTGATGGACAAAATAAATTATGGGATAAGAAGAAATTCCACCTACATGAAGCTAAAACCTAAAAATGACATACAACAGATAGAGGCTACATATTGTGCAGGAAATATAATCGTATCCAACACAGAAACCCATTTCACAACTAAGTTTGTAAAGTTTAAAACTTTGCATTTATCCTATCAGCAATTACTAACTAACTCCATCCATTTTTTCAATGCTGTTTACTGTTGACTTAATTTCAGTAAGATGACATTGTTTACTGGAATACTGTGCATCCTGTCAGTTGATGGTGACAAACTGTTTCATCTGTGATAATAAGGCTATATTCATTTACATTCCGAAACAGCTTTGCAGCATTTTTGTCATATGAATTATATGTACTGTGTATTTGCATCATTACTGAAAATATATATACAAGTTTATCTCTGACAGAAAATATTTACAGTGATAATGCTTTTTTATCACTTTCACCTTTGCATTGTTACTGCATGTACTAAATGTATCGGGTAATACCTGCATTAAATTCATTGGGTAATACATGTATCAAATTCATTGGTTAATACATGTACTAAATGTATTGGTTAATACATGTACTAAATGTATTGGGTAATACATGTATTAAATTCATTGGGTAATACCTGTATTAAATTCATTGGGTAATACATGTATCAAATTCATTGGGTAATACATGTATTAAATTCATTGGGTAATACATGTATTAAATTCGTTGGTTAATACCTGTACTAAATGTATTGGTTAATACATGTACTAAATGTATTGGGTAATACATGTATTAAATTCATTGGGTAATACATGTATTAAATTCATTGGGTAATACATGTATTAAATTCATTGGGTAATACCTGTATTAAATTCATTGGGTAATACATGTATTAAATTCATTGGGTAATACATGTATTAAATTCATTGGGTAATACATGTATTAAATTCGTTGGTTAATACATGTACTAAATGTATTGGTTAATACATGTACTAAATGTATTGGGTAATACATGTATTAAATTCATTGGGTAATACATGTATTAAATTCATTGGGTAATACATGCATTAAATTCATTGGGTAATACATGTACTAAATTCATTGGGTAATACATGTATTAAATTCATTGGGTAATACATGTACTAAATTCATTGGGTAATACATGTATTAAATTCATTGGGTAATTCATGTACTAAATTCATTGGGTAATACATGTATTAAAATCATTGGGTAATACATGTATCAAATGCATTGGGTAATACATGTATCAAATGCATTGGGTAATACATGTATCAAATGCATTGGGTAATACATGTATCAAATTCATTGGTTAATACATGTACTAAATTCATTGGGTAATACATGTATGAAATTCATTGGGTAATACATGTACTGAATGTATTGGGTAATACATGTACTAAATTCATTGGGTAATACATGTATTAAATTCGTTGGTAACCAAGCTTGCAATAGTAAGTACATTTTTTTATGAACTGTTGCAAAAGAGTACAGCATCATGTTCTCAGCAAAGTCTGCAAATAAGCACTAGGTCTATGATAAAGCTAATACATGCTTAGCACAGAAGTAAAACATAGAAGATGGAATAGAAGATGTATTTTGGGTAGTGCTCTATATATTTCCTGTGTGAAAGCATGTTAAGTAAATAATTTTAAAACAAGTGTCTCTTAAGGAAACTGACTCTCTAGTGTGTGTAAGAATGTCAGGAACACAAGATATGACATTTCTTCCTTTTAACTGTTAAATGATGAAACTGTCTCTGATATTCTTTACCAATAAGACAAATTTTGAACCAGCTGCTGTGGTTCACACACTGGATATCAGCTTGGCATCATTTTCATTTAAGACAAGTGGACATCATTAGAAGTCAGGAGGAGTAGTAAAAACCAAACTTTTAAGATGGTCATCATGGCAACCATATTAGAAGTATGACTGGCACCATTGTTCTTTGACAGCAACTAGGTATCATGGAATACAAAGTATACATAATGAAAACGTTTTTTTTTTAATGAAAACACCATTTTATAATCATATTGCCTTTAAGAGCAGCAGCTGAAATATGATGTTCAAGATGACCACATATTGGATGTCAAATCATCACCATTTTAATTAAAGATTAACAAAACACTATAATAAATCTTTTAGTTAAAAAGCCTCATGATGAAATTATTATTGCATACCTGGCAGTTCAGAAAAGGTAACCAAAGCTGTTCCTGGTAATCTTCCAAACATAATCTCAGTTGGTGTTGCTCCACAGCGGGACTCTAGATACAGAGACAAGCCCTCTTGTGTTACTCGGGGGCTAAGATTTTTCAGGAAAAGTCTAAAGGGATCTAGAGGGGGATGTACATATTCCTGAACTGTTAGCATAATCTTCTCCAAGTGGAATGTTTCTCCCTTTTGTTTCTCCAACACACTTTGCACAACTGAAATTTAAAAAAAAGAAAAAATAGTTATTAAAATTGTGTAAGTAATTAGTTTTCTTAAGTTATATAATAGATAAGATTTTTACATCTAACTGACGTATTAACCCTTAATGTGTTTAATAGTCTTGTTACAGAAGTGCAATTAGATCCCATAATGCTGAATTGCTTCAGCAAAAAAATGTACATTTCATTCTTTCCTAAATCACCCGTGTTTTGATTACTGCACATAACATGATACACAAATCCTGAATGAAATATGATTGTTGAAGATTGGATTCACATTTGGAACTTTATTACATTTGCAAATATAGTTGTAAATACATGTAAAATTAAAAATTATCTTTGCATTTAATGTGTATTTTGTATGTGTTTTGCTTGTGTAATGTGTAATTTGTTTTCATTTTTAATGGGTAATTTGGTTTAATTTTTAATAAGAAAGCCATGATTGTCCCAAAAATACTCTATTCCTTTGTGGCTCAGTGAAATACTTGTCTGTCTGTAACATACTTATATACAAGTTGTCAAGAATGACAGGTGTAAAATAGGCAACAGATAATAAAACCTCCACTTCAGTAACACCATGAGTTATAGTTGTACCGTCAAGTTGAACATTACTTGTTCAGGTGCAATTACCTTATGGTATTAAGAAATATAGCCACACTCAATGTTTCCTAAGTATGGGGTGACATCATGTACTCAGCTTCGATGTAAAACTTAATAGCATATTTATGTACCAAACCCTTGGACACAAAACCTAAGCAAATGAGTTTCAATATGTCATGTAAGATAAGCCTTCATTTTCTATGCAGATGTTTTGAATCAAGTCTGCCACATTTTAATCATCTAATCTACATAATGATTAATTTGACATATGAACATTCTAATGCAGAACTCATCATATAGAAATAGCAATAAATAGTTTATAGCAGGGGTGGGGAAATATGTTATGTGGGTTGAATATGCCCCGTGACTTCCAGTTTTATCCATTAAGTTACATCATATAGAGTGACTTTCAAAAGTCACTTATCTGGCCCACATCCTGAAGGAAGTTGCCCATGCCTTATCTGGCCCACATCCTGAAGGAAGTTGCCCATGCCTTATCTGGCCCACATTCTGAAGGAAGTTAACCATGCCTTATCTGGCCCACATCCTTTAAGAAGTTGCCCATGCCTTATCTGGCCCACATCCTGAAGGAAGATGGTCTATAGTCATGGTCTTCTACATTTCTACATTTCATTTTGAAATACTGTTGCACTTCAAGTCATCTATTTCTGTCCATTTACATCCAACTCGTATTCACCATCATTTTTAGCTTGAAATCATTTACTGTAAATTCCTGTAGCACTTTCCCTGTTCTTTCAAAATCATTCACATCATCAATATCATCAGTACGGATTTGCCACAATAATTCATTTGAAGTTAAATCATGTTGGGAGTCAGCCATTTTAAGTGTTCAAGCTTACCATCACATGTTTTAACCAAGTTTTTGTAAAACTTCTTTGCAAAATCCATGTTAAAACTATGATAGCAAGCATATCCCATGCAAATTTACTTCCACAACCATTTATGTAAAGCTGGAGTACCTGTGTATGCAAGCACTTGCTTATACCTGAAAAAAGCAAATGCCATGGCAAGCACAGTCAAAGGGATTTCTCCAGACGGCACTGCCATGCCAACCCCTTTAAACGTTAAATGATCTCAATATGACTCTTAACACGTAGCCATCTACAAAGAGAATAGACCTCTTTGCAGAGTATGGTCCCTGTCAAACAATAACCACATACAAGAGATTCCAATAGAAAGCCAGACAATGTGAAATTATGTGGCCAGATGTGAACTTGCACAACAGAGCAGAACAAGCAGAAACAATTTAATGTATAACAAATAAAATTTAATTATTTGACAATGCTAATATTCCTAATATTTGATTTGTGGAAAAATATGTAAACCTTAAATTGATTTGAATTTGTTTCCAAACAAAAACCTTGCATATTTAAATAAATTTGAAAGCATTGTCCATTTTGTTCTGAAGGGTAAATTATTACATTAACTAAATAAACATGATAAAAGTACAGAGAGGAAACAATCTGACCTGAGGGATCTTTGAATGTGATAAAAGCTTCATTTTTATTTATCCCCCATTCCAGTATCTCTATATCTCCACCACCACACCTCTTTTTATTCTCGAAGAACAGTTCCAGACATTCCTGGGAAATATCCTTTGGTAAACCCTGGACTCGGATCATCCTTTGGGATTTACTTTTGGTTTCGTCTGCAATGATGTAAAAGAGTTTTTAAAAGACTGAACCAATACATATACAATACAAAATATAGTTTTTAATGCTTAAATCATGTTTCACAGATAATACAGGTTAATAATAAAGTAATAGCAAAACCTTTCTTGAGAAATGACTATTGCGAAAGAAAGTCTGTCTTGAGAAATCATATTTTAAACTGGCTGTTCTGAGAAAACAGAGTAAAGGTGTACAACATTAATCAGTTACTTAGTGAAATGACCGCTAATGAAACACCACCTGTCTTGAGAGACCATGATGTATTTGCAAAGAGGTGGTTTCTTAAGATAGGTTTGATTGTACACGATCAATACTGACATGCAAAGAATAATCTTTAATCAAATAAATGCATCTAAAATTATATTAGAAAGACTGTGTAAGAAATGTATTTCTTTCATATTCACATACATTTAGAAGAATTACAGACTCAAAAGGTAACCAGACTGCATTCCCAGCCAGCAGACAGATGCCAAATGCAAGGAAAGTAAACAAATAATCTGTAGGTAAACTATATATAGAATGATAGCTGTAAACATTTGTATAAACAATCGTCTCTTGTGTTTTGATAAATAGTTTAAATTCTTTTTCCTACCTATGTATTTATTTAATAACGATCCTATCTGATAGATTATTCACATCATTTTTAAATTTTTTGAACGCTTTGATGAAAACTAATGTCAGCTTTTGCTTTAATTATATATATATATATATATATATATATATATATATATATATATATATATATATCTGTGATTGTGTGTGTGTGTGTGTGTGTGCAATGTTTTCTATTTATAAATCTGAAAATAACGAGGCGTCACTTCACCAGATCCGAAGTTTCACTTCGATTATCAATGTAAGCACGAATGTTGTATATGTAATTTATTGGTCAGAAAAATGTACTTTGAGAACGGACACCACATTCTTCAAGTTTATTTTTTCATCCTCCAAAACAATGCTTTGTTCATTGTGGTTTACATGATTCTGCAAACAATGCCCTCTGAAATAGAAACTCACCTTTTCCTTTGCTCTTTTGGGGTCTTACAAATCCGTGAAGATTACGCGAAAAAGATCATTTTCTTCCAAAGACTAAAACTTACGCTAACATGGATGTAGCCTAGAGGAATCATTCGGATGAATATTTTATATAATTTTCAGTCAGACAATGGGACTGCATTGGTGAAATATCCGATTATTGACCGGCGGTAATCTACTACGAGTAACCCAAGGAGACTCGAAATTAATACTGCATAGCTGTATGTCGAGCTTAATCACTAGTCTGACAAGAAGATAAATGAAACCTTTATAGTCTATATAAGCCTGGGTAAGTGATATAAAGAAATTAAAATCTGTCTGTTAAAGACATTATAGTCTTTCTTAACATTATTCTATTTTATAAAGATGCACGGTGCAAACACAGAAATATTCTTAATAGCTTGCATTTCCGCAGACTAGATAGTCTCATACAGATGATGATGATGATGATAATAATGATTGTACTAAATATAGTAATTTTATGCAAATTGGATGATAAAAAAGGTGGTCAATCATTCAATCATTACGATCTATGCTACATTTTCATGCCAAAAGAGGTCACAAAACTAAATATGAAAATATGTAATTCAAGATATTAAAAAACTGTTGATATTGGCAGACTGTTATTCGTAAATGTATACATGATCCACATAAATGCCGAAAGAACTTCCTTGTTCTGAAAGATCTGGATGTGACTTGGCATTAACAACCATTTTCTATACTTAACTGTGTAATTAAAACATCGCCATCTCCCTCTTGTTACACCAAGAATACGTTGAAGCATTAAAGACAACACACGCCATCCAGATGATCGATCACATCATAAAACAGCTGATTAATTGTTTTACTGTTCCGTCAGTCGCAACTGATTTTGCTTTGTTTGGTACCAATATTGCTGTTACGATATATGGTCGATGCGAAAATACTGATATCGTTAATTGTAACTGAAGCAATTATATCGTATCGTTCCCAGAAAGAAGTTTGGTTTCTGCCACAAAAGGAATATTCTGAAGAAGATTCGGATATAACTGATTACGAGAATAAAATAGCAAAGGATCTTGATAGAAATTTTTTTCGAAACATTACACATAAACGACATTGTGCAAGTTTAATTATATATGATGCTGAGTTAGATTTTATAATTGCCGATGCAACGAAAATAAGTACGTTTATAAGTCGAGAAATAGCTTTCTTGCCATATGGAACTAAATTAATTACAATTATGTGTTATATGGACGGCGAGATCTTCAATGCTTGCGTACGTTTCGATAAATCTATTATCGATGACAAATAGAGTTTCTGAGTTTGCTGTCAGAGTCGCTACGGATTCATTTTATATTAGTAAAAGATGCTACTAAATTCCTTGAACAACTAGATATCGGCGTTTATGCATCATGGGGTTAATGGAGAATAAAGCGAGAAGAAATACTTGATTATTCTGAATCCGCTGATGTTTCGATTAAAGATATTTGTCGTAAAAATAACCAAATATCAAAATTGTCATCTGTACCATCTGTATGTGATCTTGTGGCTAGAAATAATACGGTTTATTTCAATGGGCCTGAAGGTTGAGGTAAAACAACCTGTGTGATCGAATTATTTAGAACGAGTTCGCCAAACTCTGTTTATCTAACTGTATTAACACCTACACACAAATTAGAAAGAGAAATGAGAGAAAGAAATATTAAATTGTGCACATATCATAAATTCTTTTGCTGGAAGGAGATAAATGGACTCCTGAACGAATGGGCGAGAAATAGAATACAAGGGGTATTGTTTGGGGTGAAATATGTACAGTGTCGCTAGAAACGCTAAAAATATTTCTTGATTGGCTGTAACAAAAAACACCACTCTAAGAATGTGCGGGCTCATGATCAACCCCCCCCCCCCGGTTGTTTGATTGTCTCCCCACAAATGGTTAAAGAATTTTGTAGATTATTATGAAGAAATAACTGATGATTATAGAGCACTTGATGTAGTATTGAAAGAGTTTAAGAAAATAATCAGACAACAACCGGATAAAATTCAGTGTGAAATAATGCGTACAATATTTTCAGAAACATCTATAAAAGATTTTCTGCCAATGTGGAGACCAAATGATTTGATAGTGGCAGGTAAAAAGACAGTTTGTGATTCACTTCAACAGCTGTTATTTCAGTTGCATAAAGAAAAGTTTTCAAATCTACCCGTACCGTTGTGTTATCAACCGGTTGACACACCACGACATAATATCGACATTGATATAATCACAGAAACATAATCTTGCATTAATGATATTGTCTTAGTTGATGTTAGCGTAGTTGGAAGCGCTTTAGCCATGGAAAAAGACACCATGGACGCTAGGATACGCAATGACAATTTATTCATCACAAGGATTAACTATCTCTGATACGCGAGTTGGGATCGTCGATGATCGTATCGAATGGTCAAACTTGGTTTATCTCGCTGTGTCTCGAGTCAGAAGAATATCTCAGCTGCGAAGAAGTGTCATAGACTTTACATAAACTGCTTGCAACAACTTTGTTGTTGACTATGTTATTGAAAATGATATAGTAAGAAAACAGTTGGTTATAAACAATATGACACAAATATAAACGCGACTTTGATCCCATGCTGAATTTATCATGACATTACAACAACGACAGAATAATCATTGTGCAAGCCGTAACACAGTAATGCTGTGGAGGATTATTCTTAATAATTCAATACAATGTACCGTAGACAGAATTAATAGTAGTATTGGTCATGCACACAAAAATGTGATGCTGACATGTCTTGAGTCTAATCGCCGTCAGAGTGCACGCACCTTACAAAAGTGATCGCTGTGGTAATTGTGTATCCTCGTGAATAACTTCTAATTGTTGACGTGTAAATCCACGTTGAGAATAGTTAAATCTAATCTGTAGATTGCAGGTCTACCCGTATATCTTACCTAGCTAGAAATGCTATGCGTTATAATACTCCAGATAGGATAATTTGCTCTATTTTGCCACCTTCAAGTTCACCAGCTTCATAAAATTATCTTAGAGTAACATTACCCAATACTGGGTGTTTTAAAAAATCGCGTCATTGTATTGGTATATTTTTTATGATCGTGCTCATAGGCTACATGGCAGTTAGAGTGATTTCATTATTTAATGCAGCTATCTCACTTGATAATATTGTAATCCATTCAATAGATTTTATACTTTTTTTGAATTATTCCTTCGCGTAATGATATCCAAATAACCGCTCAGCAAGCGTTCGATTAAATCGTTCAACAATTGCCTGATCACGATGTCTTCGTCTGATTGTTTGTGACGTTATGTTGCTTCATCAACGACGATACTGCACCCTGAAATTCTTTGCCAGGATGAACCTGTAGCAGCTGTGGTCATCGTAGACCACCTTGTGGTCCAGATCCTCGTTGATAAATTCGTTCAAATTAAGAGGCTACATCAGTCGCTGTTTTAGTAGATAATGGTTCTGATTCATTGTATCTAGTTTCAACGTCAAGGACAGTTAACGCGTATTTGTAAGTGCGTGATTGAACTTCATTAGGAGTGCTGACATCAAAATGTTCATACTGAATTCGTTTAGATGGTGGTGGATAAATTTGACATATTGCTTATCGTGCTAACCACGCTGCGGCGGCAGAGCGTGTAACATGCGCTGCGTCAGAGAGTTTACTAATCGTTGTTCTACCCTTCCAATATCATCGTGGGCTATAATAAATTGATTCCATTATAATAATAATCGGTTGAGTAATTACCAAGAACTAATACCAGTTTACCTTTCATCGCAAATCTTACCAACCAATTAGCTAATGATTCTATGGAAGATTTATTTTTATAGAGTTTCACTTATGAATCAACCTCACATCTGCAATATATTTTGCTGAAGATCTTTGTTTTTATAAGCTACATCATGGATATGACGTGTTCTATCAATATAGTTTGTTGGATACTCTCTGGGTCTTGGATGATCTTGTTCATCAATTCGGATATCAAGTCGGCTATCCGGACCGCAATAGTTATGTACTGGATGGTGTTTTTCTCCTGGATATTTAGCCCATATAGTTCCTGGCAATTTTCCCAACGACGTAGTAATATCACCAACTGTCTTCTTGGAACAAAATTTATAATATATATTTTTGTACCACATCGTTCACACTTGCCTGTAACCGCACGCATTTCATTTTTTGTTGTTATAGTTGTTAGTCCACTCGTGGGGGTAAATGTTTTGCATCAACGCATCAGAGATCGATATTATTTATTATATTTTTACAACACTGATTTCTCAGCAACAAAAAAAAAAAAACCAAAAAAAAAAACCAAGAGCCAGTCGAACATCATCCAGCGCTACCAAATTATATTCGAATGATAATAATTGGGCCGTGCGGGTCTGGTAAAACATAATTGTTGCTTAATTTGATAATGAGATGGATCAAATTAGATAAGTTGTATTTAGTAGCTCCGTCAGTTGATGATCAGCCATGCTACGAAGTGCTTAATATTTCAATGAAAATGCAAAAATTGTTAAATGAAGATGGCGATGATATTATTGAATTTATCATTGATATTGATAAAGCCCCATCGGTAGTTGACATTAATGGATTTATTAAAAATTTATACGATTAGATGATGCTTGATTAACAGTCAAATCCAGCTAGAATATTTTCCAAAGGAAGACTTAAAAACACAGAAGTGATTTATGTTACTTAGCGGTATACACCAATACCAAAAGTGATCAGTGACGACTATAATATTTTAGCTGTATTTAACGGAGACTATACACATAATCTGCGAAATATTCACGAGACTTGGTGTAGCGGATACATGGATATAATTAAATTTAAAAATTTCTTTTCGCGTGCACAGTCAACCCCACACGGATTTATAATAATAAATGTACACGATCCCCGACCAAGATATATTATAGGCCTAGATAAATTGTTTGGATAAGACAGAATATTATAGCAGCAGAAGGGGGAGGGGTTCGAGTACATTAAGGTATCACGGTGGGTAAACGCGCGCGCATACTTCTTTAGAAACACAAACGAAAAAAGTAACAAAAAAAGCTAACCCGGTGGAAAGTGTCTTTCGGTTGGTTAGATGTTTTGATTTCACGTTGTTGACCCTTTGTTTTTCCATGTCGTAGAAGGCCTTAGTTTTTGAAGCATGGCGCTCCAGCAAAAATTCTGTTCACCCTCTCTGCTACTTAGGTACTTAAATTCGGGGTTTAGCCTGTCACCGTTTGCTTATTAGTAGAAATTTAATTTGATGGTTTAACTTCTACAAATACCCAAAATAAAGAATACAAAAGAATAAAACTGTGTCGGTAGAAACGGTGGTTACTTTCATGTTTAAAACAATACTACTACCTGTATGAGCTCAAATCAAAGACCTGGCAATTTCAATACTTCCTGTCTTAGACCTTGTTTTAGACCAAGTGAATAACATCAGTCGAAGCTGACGCAGCCAACACTAAAACAATTCTTCCATCTCAATGAGCACAAATGAATCACCTTCGCTATGTTTTCGTTTGAGTGCTCAACACCAAACGAAGCCAACGCAGCCAACAACACTATGCCAATCAGTTATTAAAATTACATATGAATGATCTCTTACTTAAACCACTGACCATCAAGGTACACCATCATTACTTTCTGACGATCATAGCGTTAACACAGTGGTTTAAGAGTAGTAAAATTCAACTTAGACACCCTCCGGTTCCTGGACATCCTATCCCGTATGAAGCTGCAAAACCGGTTTAGGCTTTAGCTTACCAGGTAGCTAATGTTTGTGCCTGACTCTTGTACAGATGGGCTTCAACCATTAGACTTAACAGTAATAAAAAAAGAGTATAAAGAAGATTTAAAATCACACCTCAACGAGTGGTGTGTTAAATAGGTCATGGACGCCATCACGGAAAAAAGGTGTTACTGGTGACGATCAGTGCACAGTATTAGTAGACCTTGCAACATCATTAATCAAGTCAGTTCACGTTGAATAGATAATTGCCGCTCACGCGACAATGAGTGAAAGTTCGACTTAATTATCAATGGGTTTGAGAAAGCTGGACATGTTTAATTCAGCATTTTGTGGATTATTTACCTGAGAAGAATTTATAACATAAGACTTGATTGACACGATGTTGATACAGTGGCTTTGTCCAGAAATATGCGATGCTTGAGCTTTAATACTCTGCTGTAATTAGTGTATACGCATAGTGTTTCATTAGTAATAGGTTGTAAGAAATAGTTATAGTATTTTACAGGATTCTTGTTATTTTGGATTAAAAATGCATGGATAAAATGAAATGTGCTTTCAGAAGGCTTTAAATGTTTGAATCACTCGAATGAGGGATCGATTTGAATAAGTATTAAATTTAATTTACATATACTGTTATTTTGTATTATTTTTTCTTTCGTTTTTAGTATCATAATGTTTAAATACCTTATGCTTTTTATCTATTTTCTCTCTATACTTACTTACCTAAAATATCGATTTAAGGCAGTGAGTGTAAAATTACAGCTACCAGATACTTTATCTAACGTGTGCATTGAAACAATATAAAAATATTTATAATTCTTGTTTCAAAAAGTTAAAAAATAAAAATAAAACAAACTCATATAAAAGCTAATATTTAATTGCCAAATTACAGTATTGGCCTTGATTTATGAAATACTAATAGCTGTGTTAATCTCTAGGAATGAAACGCTGTAAGAAAACGGGGGGTGTATGGTAGGGGTGTCATTATCCTACGTGGCTCATATGGTCGGCTATTGTGTATTTGTGATGGATTATTTTTTTATGTTGTCGATCTAGTGTGTTATCCAATATTCTTTAGTCGCATGATTAATATTTGACTTTAATTGTAGATTGTTCGATTTTAAAGTTGATTATATTGTTGTTGCGATTGACCAAGTGTCCCTAACTGCTGCAGCAAAATTATTGTTTGGAGATGATGTTCCCTTTCTTTGAATTTTGTGGATTATTGTATCAGTACCGTATCTACTGAATCCTTTTCTGCAACATCATGTGTCGTTAGTGTTAGTTGTGTTGCCACACTCATTCATATTTTATTGGGCAGATGTTTGTTGCTGGGTGACAGGTCAAGTTCTGGGATACTTCATTTTCTCCATTATTTATTTGTCCCCCTTTGAACGGGAGATTGTATGATAGTGTCCTTTCTCTTTGTATTTCATGGGGGTATGACATAGTTTGTAGTGATACATTTTCAGTGATTTTACTGTGCAGTCTTTCAAATTCCTCTTCAATGTAATAAGAAACGAGGATTAAAGTGTGGTCTTATGTTTGTGATCTGTATCATATAGCAACGCGTAACTACGCAATGAAATCTATGTCTCTTGTTGATTGATCAACGTGCCCAATTTGATTGACAGGTCGGAACTATCCATTCACTGGACGGACAGGTCTTATAGGAAGAGGGAAATTGAGCATGCTGGCCTTCGTTACGTAGCTGCCACTCTTAGCGATGCACAATGGAATTTTTTAATTAGAAGTGACCAACACCATGGTAATTCCAGAATGTTTTATTGTGTTTTAGGCCAGGTTAAGTATAAATAAATAGAGGTTTTGTAAACAAGCATTCATTTCTATTTCCTTATCAGTCTATGAGAATGTACGATTGGAGTTTGCACTTGTGTTCAAATATAATTCAATAGGAAATATTTAAATCATTCATTTTAATTACAAAAGTGCTCATTGACTGGATGAACACACTATTTTTGGATTATTGAGATAAATACAAGCTATTCCAGATTAGACCATTGTGATACATCAACAAAATCAAGAATATTGGTAAATCAGCACATTTAAGACTACTGTTACATCATCATATTTAATATTGTTGAAATTCACGCAGAACATTGTAAACTTTTGGATTTTATATGGAACATTTAGGATCTTTCTAGATTTAACTATATGCGTCTTATGAAGTTTCATTTTGCATTCTAAGGACATAACAACTTGAGTTTTTCTAACGTTAGTTTGCCTATTTCTTTTACGTAGCTTAAGACCACATGCTGGTAACAGAATATTGATTTAACAATGGAACATATGTAAGTCGAAGCGTCCAGTTGAAGATCACGAATTATTTCTGGTTCCAGAGCTCTCGTCTAATGGTCGAGGAGCCTTCACTCATGGCCCGCCCATCCCTGTCGGCCGAAGGTTCCCTCAAGAGTCCCTTATTTGCTGTAGACTCTTTGGTCCCTTACTGCGAGAAAATCAATACCGTCCTCTGAGCCAGCATCGCCATCGATAGCAGAGTAGTTTATACGCAACCCTACACAGTTCAACGACTACACAATCAAAATCATCTAAAAATATAATTATTAGAGCTGTATAATACACAATACACGATCAAAGATGAATGTAATGATATACGTTACACATGCGCGCATACGATATCACTTCTTCGCATTCTAAACCATTTTGTCAGAATTAATGTACGAGATTATTATTGTATTAACCAGGTTAGTACAAAAATCTGTATTCAGCGATAGTAATCGCACTAAATTATTAAAATTCTAACATTTTCTTGTCTTTAATACATGCAATGCATAAATAATTTCAGTTCTTTTGAGTTATAATATGGCATACTTGAAACATGATATGGTCTGTATAACAGCATAGTGCTATATGACAAGGGTCTGACTAAATGCAACATTTAGAATGAGCATTGGAACGTCTAATATATCGAACAAATCTATCTTATAGTATAATTAGCAAAAATGCAATTTTAAACTGAATATACCTCTACAGGTGAAGATTGCTTCCGTAAAGGGTATTGATATATGAATATTTTCAATAAGCAATCATTACCTGGGTTGGTTGTACTGAGCCTTTAAGGATTTTGTTTTGTTTTGCTCAGGAAGCTATCCATAAAGTGGACAGCTACCTGACGAATCTCATAATCTTGTAATAATACAGTCAGAATTAACTTGTGTTCTAGTGAAATCCACGGCCAGGTAGTTTAAGGTAATTGGATTGATTGCTGCAAGCACTTTGTTAGTGCAGCATTTAGTGAACCGAACTCTGTATTTTGAAACAACTAATGAAGAAAATATACCGCCATCTGGTAACGCAGTATGCATTTTCGTTCATATTTATAGGCGGACTTTAAGTAAATACAATTCCGTGAAAGAAACTATGTAGAAAGGCAAACATCTGGAGACTTTTAGATAGAGCGGTTTTCTTTATTATATCACTCACCACTCTATATATAAAAATACATTCTTGATGTAGCATTATACGTAAAATTATATTTATTCAAAGCTTAACAACTTCATACTATTCCGAAATTTCTGCCATTTAAAACATTATCTCAATTATTAAATATAAAATAAGCGAAATATAACCGAAATGTACATGAAATTCAGTTAGAATTTAATATTTGAATCTCATAAGAAAATCAATTTTCAGTAAAGATAAATTGTTGAACGCTTTACCTTTAATATCGAAATAACATATTTTATAGCTTTAAAGGTCCGGATCTTTCCAATTCCTCCAGACCCACGTTCCTTTGACGACTTATTTCACGAGAGAAATTACCAATAATATTCCTCGGAGCTTAATTCTGGCTTCCCAAAGAAACTTAGACGGACTAATTTCGCTAGGGAGATTATTTTCAAACCTTGAATTTTATCTGGGAAAACAGTACACTTCGTTTAGATTAGCCAATTATGATTATTTTCTCTAACTAGCAGAGGTTTTCAACACTCTTATCACAGTCAGAATAATTCTCCCTAATTCGTGAAAAGATTATTCGGGAGTTTCCTTACTGACGAAAATTACCGATGTACCGGTACAATGACAAAGTTCCGTATTACGTACCAACGTAAAAATACCACTGTAAACCGATACACATATAGCACTGTGCATTTCTACACGCTACTTAAAATTTACCTCATTTTTGTTCTTTAAATGTGATCTTTAACATTTTACAATTAACTGTTCCTTTTTATTCAAGCTTGAAACCAGTTATTTAATTGTGTAAAATGTGTTGTAAATTTCATATGCTTTTCAAAAATCAACTTGCGAACATAGTAAATTTGTAACTTATCTTTAAAAAAATAATAACTGATGCATTCAACTTAAATGTCAAGTTGAAAACTCTTCTTTGCCATTTCAGGATACTCCCTTAATCTAGACTAAGTAAGCCAGCAAATGTTTTACAAAATATAAGTAAACAATGAATGCTCGAAAATAATATGCACACTCGTAAATATGCAGTGTGTTCCTTGTATTATATGAAACCGCAGCATGCAGCAATTGGGCGATGAATCAAGCGTGTTCTAATTATGTACAGTAACTAATTTTGTCGCAATTGTCAAAATTGTGGTAATATAGAGGAACAAGTACCATAATTTTTTTCTGAAAGCGTTTTTCTTCTATTCGTGAATGTTAAACGGGCACTAATTATAAATCTCACTAATATCACAGAGATAAAATCGTTTTTCTTCGCTCGTAATGATAAGATAAATTTAGCGGTTTCTGGCATTAGTTACAATATGAATGCAGGTGATGGATATATTTTTTGGAATAAGTGTAGCAAGTAACTTAAGTGATGGGAAGGTAATTAAAGCATGTCGATACAATATCAATTATTGACCGTCTCCGTAATCAAAAGTTAAATCCAAATCTCCAAGATGCTCCTTGACCATGGCATCCATTTTCTTGTTCAGCTCAGGTGTGAAATAATCTTGCCATTCTCCAATTTTACCTATAAATGCAAAAGAGCATAATGTTAGGACGAATGCATACATTAGCCTCAGCGATTTGACGTTGGACTTTGCTGGTATTAACACTGACAGAAACGCACACGTACACACACACACATACGTTCACACGCACACACAGCTTGGAAGACCTTCATAAGCATAGTGATTCAAATGCTTACCCATTTAAGTTTCTAAATAATGTTAGACTGTTCAGGAACGTCCGGTCATGCAAACGCAAGAAAAAGCCATGTCGTACTTTTGAAACAGTTGTGACGACCATAAAAATGTATGTACTGTGAATATGGTCGTTAAAATGCAAGCTTAGATTTAGTGGCATCGGAGTAAGACATTGATTTTTTTTGTTTCTTTTTAGTAAATATTAATTTGTGCTGGTTACGTGTTTTGCTTTGTAATACCACCTTTCACCCTTGTTCCTGATGATGTTGCAAATTACAATTAGGAAAACACCGACTTGATATTTTATTGTGCAGTGGTACTTAGTCAAAAAAAAGATGAATCTTTATCTGCAAATTGAACACATTTTGTATTCAGAAGTGGAAGGCAAATCAGTTCCGATGTTGTAAATTCCAAAGTGAGGATGGTAACAGTTCACGCATGCTGTATGTGAACAATGAGGTCGTTGAAGAAGGGTGAGATAATATTCGAAATTATAAGTTCGAAGTCTTTGCAAAAAAGTGTAGAAACGGTCTGACAAATAAAAAACAAAATGTTCAAATTGTTCAAATATTATAAATGAATTTAAAGAAGATGTGACAGAGACAAACTTGGGATAAAACGTGCCGATGTAAGGACTCTATCAGAAAAAAGTGGTAGGCTGGGTTAAGTCTCAACTTAAACTCTGACTCCATCGAAGAGTTCGATACTCATGAAAAAAGATAGGCGGGTAGAATATATCAAATCAGAAAATGAAACATCCAGCAAAGTTTAGGCAAACTGAGACATTTTCACAGAAAACAAGTGTCACTACTTAAGAAACATGACAGAAAATAAAACGTTTTGATTAAATGCATCAAGAGTAGTATAGTGGTGTGACATAGCTACAATGGGGAAATGCAATACAGAACCCCCTGGGGTGATATAGCGACGAGATTTATAGCGACAATGGGAATTATCATTACGAGACCTCCTGGGGTGATATAGTGACAAGATTTAAAGCGACAATGGGAAATTACATGACAGAAAAGGTGACGTCACGGTACTGACGATTAGCAACAATGCAGCAAGGGGCTGACCTCAATCGGAGCAAACAGCGGGAGAAAAACAACCTAGAACGCTTGGCGGGAACCAGACTGGCGGGACAGAGATAGAGATAACACAGACAACAGATAATAGACAATATACAACAACAATACAACTAATTAAAAACTGTTTAGGCCAGAAAGCGACTTTTGTCTAGGCATATGAGTGGGCATGAAAAGGTCCTTTGGGTCCTTCTTCTTTTTTCTCAAGGTCTTCCTCACTTTCTCAATGATTACTTTGTTCTTTTTTTTCGCCTCTGGCATCCAGTCAGGATGTGCCATGGATCTAAATTTCTCCTGCACTTTTATCTAGTTTTCATTCATTCTGTCAAAGGTCTATTTTTTTTCTATTTTCTTTATCCTTTCTCTCCTTTAACCAGGTATACGTAATTTTTTTTTCAGTTCTACTTCCATTACCTTTCTCATCATTTCATCTGCTTTTTGTAGCTAGTCTAGTCCCCATATAACAAAAGACCACTCTGTCCAATACACTCAATCTTCTAGAAAGCACCTTACTTTGATCACATTATCAAATTCCTCCTTCAAGGTTCCCACTCTCACATACGGAGGTTGAATACATTATCTTACTTGATCCACTTCCTCCTCTATCATACCTTGTACCAGATCTTGTGATAGAGTGGCTTGATTTGATAGAGTTGATTACGCTATGGGAATCGCTAATGATAACTGCTTTTTTAATGTTTGTTAGTTGGAGCCATTTTAGGTGTCGGGTAGTCATGCTCTGAGTTCTGGTTTTGTTTCAGGGATTAGTATTGCTGTTGCAGTTTTGTTCGGATTTGTAATTTTTGAGCCATCGGTGTATACATTGGTGTACCCTAAGTATTTTCTTCAAGTTCGGCTAATATTTTGGTCTTTTTATCATATGTCTGATCTAGTTTGTTGCCATAAGTAAGGGCTATTGTACTGCAATTTGGAATATCTCCGGTCAAAGGTATTGGGTCGGAGTAATTATATTGAGCAGCTTGTAGTGTGATTAGGATTGGCGCCAAAGTCGAACTCTTTGACTTTAAATTTGTCAAGCACGGACGTGAAGGAAAACATCCTCTACACTCACTTCACATACTATCAACAATCCATACACACGGGAAGAAAAAAAAAACCTTACTATACTATCCACAAAACCATAATATACCATCCACTCACGGGAAGGAGACCCCCCCAAAAAAAAAAAATATAATACCCACATACGGGAAGCAGAAAAAACAAACCCCTTAATATACGATCCACAAATGAAAAGAAGAATAAACTATTATATACTATCCACTAGCCCCAAATTTACTATCCAAATACGGGAAGAAGAAAAAACAAACCCAATTACAATTTCAGCACAGAGGTAAGGAGCAAAACAAATCACGAATATACTATCCACACACGAGAAGGAGAAAAACAAACCTTTACTATACGATCAACATAACCATATTATACTACCCGCACATGGGAAGGAGAAAAAAAACACACACAAATATGCCACCTATACAGAAGGGAAGGGAAAAAATACACTCTACTATTCAGACAAACGTACGCGAACGCTTATAAACCCCCAAAAATCTACTATCAACGCAAGCCTATGCTCACTTACACAATCACACACTCTACTATCTACACAAAGGTACGTTAGCTCATACAAACACACACACATACGCACACACAATCACATTAGTAAAGGAGTTTTTATAATTGCACTACTTCTCACTTTCTCAAACTGGCAATTCTAGAGTATTGGGGTAGCCCTGAGAAGGGATGGGCTTTTTTTAACTCCAGATGAACCGGGTTAATGGTGACACTTCCATGGTCTTGCGCCACAGACACAATACTGGCTTCAGTCATTATCCAAATCGAATATAGCCGCTGAGAGTGCAGTTGCAGCTTTCGTGTCCTCAGCACCCCAGTCTTCCGTCTCTGGGATAGTGAAAACTTCCCTCTGTTTTCTCCTATGCCAGACCAGAGGGTGATGTTGTTGACCTGGTTGCTCTCGCAACCCCTCCACCCAGTTCTCCATATGTGGGAATACGACTCTTGCTACTCTTGGTAATTGCCGTGGCAGTGACTGTAGCGGATTTGGTTGTGCTGCCTGTTGAGGTATCCTCACCTCAGACTTGACCTTACACATAGGTCTCAGCTTTAGGAAAGGTAGGATTCTTTCTTCCTTCTTTTTCTTCTTTTTCCTCTGCTTCTCCTCCTCTACTATCCTAGTTACCTCTGCAATCAACTCGATGTCCAGCTCGTCCAGGAGGCGCCTGGCATACTCCAGATTCATCTGGAGTTCAAGAAGCTTGGTGAGTCTGCTCATCTTCTTTCAGTTGATCAATCAACAATGGGTAGCCAGACTGACAAGCGTTCCCTGTATATCTGTAGAGCACGGATGTGAAGGAAAATATCCCATATCACCAAAACTTACATTGCCATATTATTACCTCAACAAACATGGAACGCGCGGACATTAAAAAAATACCCACTCACGTTTTACTTACAATCACTAGTTACAGTCACAAGCCCCACCGACTTATTTGTCAAGCTAAGGAAACGGAGTGCTTATAGACACACTTCTAACAAAGATAATGAAATGAAGTGCTTATAGGCACACTTCTGTTTTTTTTTAACTTACTAACATGCTACTGACAATTGATTAAGTATGTTTTTTTCTAGACACATTTTTTCAAAACAACATTTTTATTCAAATAACTATCAACCAACAATTAACAATTTACAATCAAACAAACATTTCTTTTTCAAATAACACACTATTTTGGACAAGGTTGACAACGTTGTGAACTGAAGTTAGACTTCCACTGTTGGAAGTCATTGGGTCATTGATGTACACTGCGTTTCCTAGCTAAAGACAAAAGACAACCGTAATGTTCACCAAGCCATCGACCTACTTTGTCGTCGTTTCTAGAAGAGTGTTGATCAAAATAAGTCACTAAATGTTCTAAAGAATAGCCAAGATTGCGTTGATGAAGAAAATACACGCAATATTGTCCACACACCATGGAATCTGTGCCTTGTAATTTCACATTATTGAATCCTGTTCTCTGGACATTTTTTCTCATAACGTCGATGATGTCCTCTTCCAAAGGTTGCAATAAATAGGAATCAAAATACTCCGCACAACCTTGTTTTATGAAAGAAGACAGCTACTCAGTGGGTACTGGAGATGAATGTCGTCCTTGTTGATGACATACGCTTAATGGCCGTGAGATTTGTGATGAGGCAGTTTATTTTTACCACACAAGACAGGTTTCCAATAAGCAATGTATGAACTGTTGTTCGAAAGGTAATAAAGTTCTCAGATATCCATTTTTGTGATGTTCTGTTTTTTATCTTGTTGTTTTTCTTCACAGGTAATGATAAGTGATCAATTCAATCCTGATTTTCTGTTTGAAATCGTCTGACAAGTAACCGTTTATTCGTTTTGTCTCTGCATTCTGAGCTATGAGAGGTTTAATGTGATGGATGTCTAGAGTAATCAGTGGTGGAGAGGAATGTTCACGCAAGTCTTTATATCACTGATTTAACATGGTTTATTTTGAGATAAGACTCCAAACTTCGTACAGATACTCGTCCCATATTTCTTCTTGACTCAGCATCAGACATTTATCGTGTTGAACTTGAATGGGATGATATTTTGATATCCATAGTAATCTTTCTTTATCAATTCCATAATTTTGTCTGCCAAGTATGTTGTTCTTGTTCGGGCTATCTGGACTTCATCACTATCTCCTTTTCGTCTTTGTCTTGAGATTCTACTTTAATGGTGTCCTCCCATGTCATCTATATAGATTCTCCACTATTCAAAGTAGAATTAAAGACTTCCATTGCTTCTAATAGTCTATAATGACGTCTCTCAAACTGTTGATTTCTATGGTATTGTCGAGTTCGGCATACAGGATTACGTTCACCGTTTCATCAGGTTTTCGGTCTGGAAACTGAATTTCCACACGAATCTGGCTGGATTTTATAAGATGGAAATGTCCCTCGTCGCTGCCTTGGTCTGGAGTGAAATCAAAAGCCCCCAAAGCATAACCTCCTGCGTAATCCTCGTATGTAATGCCGTGACTGGTATTAGTTCCTAGCTGTCCAGTGGCTTCGTACAGGGACAAGTAAGATCTCAAGTAATTCTTCTAGGTAAAGTTAGGTTCGAATGGTCTGGTTCACAAGGTCTTGATATCGCGACCGACTTCGATATTAGACGCGCCAAAGTGTTGAATTTCAAAAGCATTTTTATTCGCAGCTCCTTTGAAGGCTTCATTTTCGACAATACAAAAGGATTAAACGTTTGGGAAACTGTCCTTGGAATAGATGATCTTCGATCATGGATTGTCGACCCTTGGGTAAGGTCAAAGTTTCCACTTCCACGCGTCGTATCGGATAACTGGCAGTCGTTTTGCTCAAAGTGTGAATGATAACGTTTTCTACTTTAGGTAGCACTTCCAAGCGTCGTACGTAGAGTCGAGCTCCTTTAATAATAGTTTTGTATTTGGTAGCATTATCATTTATCAAGTGGAAAGCGGTACTGCTGTGATTCAGTCTCAGGCGGACATCCACGTCGTTCAACATATACATGTCTAAATGCAAACGATCCATCGGTTCTAAAATGCTGCTGGGTGGAGTAATATTCTCTCGAGGTACAGTAAATCACTTATTGTCGTCATCTAGTTCAGCGATTTTGTTTGCCGTGTAAGGTTTCTATATAACGCAGGCATCAAGATGGTTTATTTTACTTCATTTCCGTACATCAAGAGATTGTCCAGGTACGCTCGATAAGGCTAAGTATCCATGTTACTGCTGACTAGTTTGTTATTCAAATCCACTCAGCTAAACAAGGAATGCATGAAATTTTTGACGGAAGCTACTTTATTGGTGTCCTCTGGATTAGTATTGTCTTCCTTTTCGGTCACTCGGTCACTCTGACCTTCAAAACAAGTAACTGCTATTCAGATCGATGTAATCTTCGGGCTGTCCTTTGATTTCAAACTCGATGGGAGCTGAATCCGTCAAAGAGGAGACTGGATGCAAATCGACACATTGGAATTCTTGTATTGTGATCATGGTGGGTGACATGGCAAACAGATCCGATTTCAACTTGGAACGGGCGCAAAACTCCCGGTGCATCATTTTTTTGTATCTATGATTCAATAACAAAAAACGCCAAAGTCTCAGACGGTATTTCTTTTCTTAGTCTTTCTAGCTTATGAGTGTGAAGTCCTCTGAGCGGCGTTTTCTTCGTCGTCTCTTTCTGCCTTATCCTTGCTATTTCGTCAGGGAAGCAGCAATCCCTGACTCGGCAGCGTCCATAGCATTTATAGGCGTTTCTCGTCGACCCAAAATGTCTTTGCCCGTTTGCAGCAAGACATTTTTGTCTGCTCTGAAGAAAGTTCTTTCAGGTTTCGTTTGTCGATGATACACTTTTGAAGAAATTCTTTCCGTGCGTCAATGCAGCATCTTTCAGAGCATGCAATCCTTGTGTCACCATCGGTTTTAAAACAGGGGCCAGCGATCGAAAGGCCGAGTTCAGCATGTCTCCTAAACATATCCTCGCTGTCGAGTGACACCTCAGTACACTGGATACATGACATAAGAGTCGTTTGAGAATCGTTTTCGAAAATGGAGCTTCACCGTGTCTTTCCTTTAGTGAATGAAATATTTTGTCCCAGATCTCCTTTATAGCAATGTTGACAGTATCGAAATACGACTTACTGACGGGTAAATAGTGAGGATATACAAATTCGAGGTGTATGTAATAGGTGTTTCAGCCTTCATCGTCACAAAGATCAAATTCAGTCCTTCGTTCAGTTCTACCAGGGATCCAAAAGCCCTGTACAAATCCATATTACTGTTGATCTTTGGGCTCAAATTCTGTGTAACCATTTGTGGTCCACCCATAATTTCAAACAATCTGCTATTAAAAGTAATGCCCAACGTGTCGGTGTTCTGAACTTTCATCAGCAAGCAAAGAGCCAATCGTGACATTTTGTTTAGCTCTGTTCAGGGCTTTGCCAAGCGTTGCCTCGAACCTGTAAGTAATGGTGTCCACCAAAGGTCGACTGCTAAAATAATAGCCTGACGAAATTTTCAGTGTAAATGGTGAATGACGGATTGTTTGTTGGTTCTGCAGGACCTGAAAACCCGATTTTATTAATTTCTTCTTGCAACTGGACGTTCAGAATTTCGAAGTGGAAAGTGCATTGATTTTCAGTGATGTTATAGATTTGTCTAGGATGAACGACCTCCACCAAAATTACTTCTCAATGGGCTTCGTGATCTAACTAAAGGATTGGAGGTAACTTGGTCTTGCAACAACACAAAATGTTGTGGGAAAACACATCCATGAAACTGTCACACAGTAACGTTAAGTAAAATTGGTTGGTGTTGTTCATAATTTCAGAATTCTGCTGTCAGAGGTGTCACTGGAAGTCAGAGGATTGTATCTGCCCAAAATGTTGTTGTTGTTGCTGGTGTGGTGACTGACAATGGAGGCAAAATTCCCGTTGTTCCCGTTCGAGGACTATTTCAGGGAAGGATAGGAAGACGGTAACCGATGCAACTGCTCAATAAAATGGTCTACAGTTGTTCGTCTCCTTGATGCAAACTCAATTTAACAATGGCCGCACCGACGACAAAATATACTACAAAGATTTGGTAGAAAAAGACGATTTGCGTTTTAGGCACACGTTCTCCACACTAAACTAACAAGGGTTGTGTTTGTAGATCTTGCAGAGAAGAACTGGGTGAAGGAGTCGTAACTGTGGTGGTAGCGGTAGATGAGGCTGTGTGGAAGGTCATGATGGTCACTTCTAGTTATAGTGGATGACTTGCGAAACGTTCAGCCAATAATAAAAACTGGGTGGATATCCTTTCCGACGCACTTTGACTTTTTGACACGGCGTTTTCCCACTTTTCGGGTTCTGCGTTAAAGAATGCTTTCGATCTCGTACACGTCGTCTTCTGTTTTGGTGAAACATAACTCGGGAAACTAAAACATTCCTTATAACACTTCCCCGTTCATGTCTTCCAATTTATAGACGAAACAATTCAGTGGTCCAGTTGGGTAAGTAACCTTTGTGGAAAGTGCGTTTCGAGGTGCCAATGCGCACCTATCTCCTACTACCAACACTCCACTTTTCTTGGGGATAGCCACTTTCGGGGACGTAACGAACAGACGCTCGAAAATGGTCACTTCGTTGTCCGGAGTTACTTCGGGGGGGGGGGGGGGGCACGTTCGACGCTTGGATGGTAAGATTGGTTGTACCCTTGAATCAGCTGTGGTAAGACGTCGATGTACTTGGGAGTGGGGTGATGCGTAAAATATTTCCACATGCGTTCTTGCAAGGTATGTTGAAAACGTTCCACGATCCCAGCTTTGGTTTTGGGATTCTCTGCGGTGAAAAAAAATGAATGTCTCGTTTCTTTAATTCTTTTTGGAAAGCTTGGTTCAGAAATTCGGTGCCTTTGTCGGTTTGTCATCGAAAAGGGTTTCAACCGCTTTGTTTCAACATCAGTTGGAGTGTTCGCACTAACTCACTGCTTGATCTGGAAGTCAATGACACGACCCAGGCAAATTTGGAAAAGACATCGATGACACAAAACAGATATTTGTAGCCACGATTGTAGGAGGTCAAATGAGAGACATCGGCTAAATCGGCTTGACATTGATGATCGACTGATGCCCTCAGCTCGAGTGCGACTGCCAGAACATTTTCGACTAATGGGTTTGTGTAAAGTGTATGTGGGTTGTTCTTGTAACCATCGTTGCAGCTGAAGTAAACGGAGACTTTTCAGACGGGTTTTGGCAGCACGATACAATTTCTGAACTCCGTAAATCGCAGGATGGGATGGATCACAGTAAATGTTGCCTAACACCGTCTCTATTTATTAATAAGTCACCCACTCTTCGCTGATGATATTTTGAATGGGGCGAGATGGTGATTTGGAAACGGCTTTACGTGTCCGGTGTGCCACGAGAGTAGAAGTCGAAGGTAGTGGTGGTGCTGATAATGAAACGGTTTTGGTCGTCTTTTCTTTTTCTACTTCTGGCTTCCCTTCTTTCTTTTTTAATTATGTCGAAGGAGGAGTGGACACTTTTTTCAAACCAAGTTCTCAGTTCTTTTCGTTGGGGTGCGGGGGAAGGGGTCAACAAGAACGATGAAATCTTACTACGAGCTGCTGAAGGTGTTTGAAAGACTAATCGTACCTCTTCTTCTTCAGGCATTCGTGGGTGTGCGTATGTCGTGGTCGGTGGGGGTAGTGGTGACAGTGTTTGAAATTGACTTTTCATCAAGGCCTTTAAATTTTTCAGAGTGGAAAGAGCTATTTCGTCTAAATCTCTCTGGTGAAAGAGTTTTAGTCGTCTCAAGAGTTGACCATACTTTTGCGATTTTTTCTGTTTCGGACAAATCGTTGCGATACATCAACGACTGCAATTCGTGTTATAACTGGGGCATCTCGGTCAAATTCGTGTTATAACTGGGGCATCTCGGTCAAATTCGGATTGGGAGGCAAATGCGAGGTCCATTGTTCTTGCCAACGATGGTATTCCATCCATCGTTTGCAAGACACTAAAACCAGTTTTCGTCCATACATTCGATTTCAAGGGTCACGTTTGAAATGTTTGGACACCAGAGGTACCTTTTATCTTCTTAGTCCTTTTATCTTGCGCCCGAGTCCTCCTAGCATGGTTCCCGATACTCCTTTCAGCAAGGGTCCGACAAACAGGGGCAAAATTCCTCTGCGTTGTACCAAATCTTCTTTAAACGAATGAGGATTATGTTTTGGACTATTTGGAGCAGATCGTGACGATGTTTGGCAAAGCATTGTTCCAGGTGTTTAGACAAAGGTATCGTGCCTTTCAAGACGTTCAAACAACATTCCCACACTTTATCGATGACATGTTTGGAAGCTGTTTGAATGAGTTTTTTTCGCATTGATGGAGAAGCTTTGGACAAGACGAACAACATGTCTTCATCTTTGACTCAAAGAAGAGGCAGTCCTTTACTTTTCTTTCATTTGGGTTTAGAAGAGGGATAGCTTCTACTATTGAACATAATGGGCCACCTCTTTGGTCCAAGACATCTTTGGATGTTCAGGAGCACAAAAACACTGATACCCATTCTTCGCCTTAGACCATATTTATACTGGAACGCGTCGCCACTGATTGTCTTTACGTCGTATCAACTTGATAACAGGCATCACGCGTGGTGGAGTGGTTCGCAACGGACTAAATCGGGACAGTTCTTGCTTGAACAAATCCAGTAAAATCTGTAACATGTCCAGTCTATCTGGACTTTGATTTTGGACCAGGTAATTTGCCACTGCAGCTAAAGAGAAGGAGAAGTTCTTGGAGACATGGATTTCCATTGTTTCATCAAATGAGGAAGAACGGGTGTCAAATTCGATTTGGCTGGCATCACCAGCAATGGAGAAGTGAAAGAACCTGAATTTACTGGAGACGCGGTCACCGTCGCTGCAGGTCGTGGTTTGTGAACATATGGTTGCGTCTTGGCCGAAGAGTCTCTTGCGGATAAAAACTGTTTTCTGAGAGCTTTTCTTTTTATGGGTAGTTTTCTTTCTTTTTCTGTGAAATTTTCTTTTTCTGGTGCTGAGACCTGATCTTTACACCGTTGCTCTTTTTCTTCTTTGGACTTCGTATGGCTTTTTTGGTGGTTTTCTCTTGGGGAGAACTTTGGAGCCATTATGATCCCATTTTCAGAGGGAACGAATAATGACACATCCTAGAGAACCGATCCCTCCAGGTTTCAAGATGATTTAATTTTTGGTTTGAGTGTCGATTCGGGTATCGACCAGTTCTGTCAAGGCTATTTTGTTTCTCTCAAACAATTCTATGGTTTGATGAGGAATCTTAATGATGACTTGCAGTACTTCACATGCTGTCACCGTAAGCCATCGTAAGACTTCTTTAAGATTGGCTTCTAAGACACGAGCACGTATTTGTGTATTGTTTTCGCGGCTAACGCCGTACAAGGCGGCAATCAATTTGACGGGAAGATGAGACTGAAGGGACGTCATGTTGACGTTGTGTCAAGCAGTCCCAAAGCGTCCGACGTTTTTGTAGATTTTTTGTTAACTCGATGAGGAGGACGTATACATGACAGGCCGTCCGCCTTGACACCAGTGGTGGAACAAATGGAAACGAAATTGCAAATAATCGGGGTTGGAGGGTTTTAAATCCACGAGTAAATAGGCGTGTGTGGTTTGAGTGGCATCGTCGTACGCATAAGTCAGCCACGGCGTTCCTGTTTGGACAAGACTTGCACTTGCAATTTATCTCTAGGGCTTTTAAATAAGACCACGTAATGAGCATTGATACTAATGGTGCGATGGGCTTTACTTTGTTCATACAAATTGTGAGTAATGTAAATGACACTGGCATTACGATGATGCCCTTTGCGCGTAATCCACAGTTTAATTTCTTCTTAGTCTTCTCCTAACATGTCGTCGAAAATGACCAGATGGAATCGCCTTTACTTTCTCGCAAGAGGATGTACGCCGATTACCACTCTTTGTAACACCACATGATCCGTTGAGGTGAACGGTCAATCAAATGATGTTTATGTTCGATCAAACGTTTGACAAATTCGGTTGTGCTTGAACTGCTAGTTCCGGCAACTAACATGTTAAGGGAATGCGAAGATACACGGCCTCCCAACTGGTATGATCTAAGTGTTCGTCGATGACTTTGAAAGCGGATGAAGAGGGAGATGAGACAGCAGAGGTAGCCATAGTGCAAGTAATGTCACTTTTGACACGAAGAGAGAGAAGACAAGAGTTTTTATACTTTTTCAGGACACGTTTATTGCAAATTAAAATAAAACAACACGAAGGACAAAAATACATAAAAACCAAATGGTTAAGTACAACGACAAAATGCACATCAAAACGATCAAATTGGAATATAAACAAGTCATTGTACAACGCGATTTTGGTAACCAATGTGTCTCAGGGACTGTGTGTAATGTGCTTGCTGTCTGTACATTGGGTACTGTCACACAAGTTTCCTCCCGCAATAGTATTTCGGGAATGTCGATGACAGTCGTGTCCTGAAGGGAGTGGTTGTTCTCGGTGACGGGTTCTTCTAGCACTGTCACTAATACAGGTTTAAAAGTGATTTTTTTTCCTTGGACGTTTGAACTGACGATCACAACTATTGAGCATAATGGGCCACCTGTTTGATCCAAGCCTCAAGACCCCGATTTTTCTAGTCACGTACATCTGTCCAATGAGGGTGTAAATCACAAGCTGCACACACATCGTCATACACACCTTTGGTACATAAAGGTTGACGAATTTTATTTTCCCGTAAAGGTCGAGAAATATCCAGAAGAAAACGCAAAGCATGGAACAAAATAAGTCTCTCGTGGACATCTAAAGGGACCACTATCATTTTTTATGGTAAGTACTATTCGTAAAGAGTCCATAAGGAATCGTCTGGTAAACGAAATCCTCCGGAACTCTTTGTAGTATGACCAACATGTAACAAGTAGGATGAGTAGACACTACTGGAACAGTTTCATCTGAATTAGTCCTCTTATAGCATTCAGGTACCAGTGGTTTAAACATCGGTGACGTAACGGATGCAATTGTTCTTTGCGTTTCACTTGTATTTTGATCAGCTCTTGGTTAATGCGTTCTCTCAACTCTACAGGCAAACCACGAGTGTTCTCTTGTAAAGTATCCATGATCATGTCAATTAGTATTATTTTATTCAGAATCTTCTCTTAGAGCGAAAGTAATGAACATAATGAGTAATTTCTGACCACTGCAATTCAAGGTAACGGTGAAGAATGTCAATAAAATCTTCTGATGTAAACGGTCTAAGGCGAAATAATAGGAT
This sequence comes from Sinohyriopsis cumingii, assembly GCA_028554795.2. Taxonomy (NCBI): domain Eukaryota; kingdom Metazoa; phylum Mollusca; class Bivalvia; order Unionida; family Unionidae; genus Sinohyriopsis; species Sinohyriopsis cumingii. The sequence goes on from CM068830.1 coordinate 76,535,278, forward strand.
AAACGCACACTTGATCCAGAAAATTCTGACCCGTTTGTTGACTTTTTCACTCTCCTGTTGTGAATTTCTCGACACATAAGTTCTACAGTCACCCATTGAGACTTTGCTCTGGCAAGTCCCTGCCAAACTTCCCTGTAGATCTTCTCTTGCAGTTCGTTTGGTAATCCTTGAGCATTATTTTTCAAATGGGGTTTAAATACTAGTCTTGGTGGTGTCCAACGTTTGACTCCTAGCCAGTCTGGATTCTTAAACGGCATGGTATGTCACTACCATCACTCGGTCCCACTAAAGGTAGGTAGTGACAATTCGGAGACCATCGAGCATGTTCCAGGTATGCCGAGTCTTGCTGTTCCCACTGGTGTAGTGACACACCAAAACTGAAGCACCTGACTTTATCCCCTTCGCCCAAGTAGAAATATCTGGCTCTGGCTAAACCTTCGGGTATAAGTTTTCCTAGAGATCAAGCCCATTTTCCGTGGTAGGTTTGGAATCGAATTTCGAAGTTTCACTATTCAGACAAACGCAAAAGAAACGAATATTCGTCTTTCACAGGTTCGTTTTGATGAGGATAGGGTGAAGTCCGCTTAGTTTTGAATGACATCCGTATGGTGGCAGCTGAATGGTGCTACGTGAAGGTTGACATCTACAATGAAAACCAGTAAAGAGTCCACTATAACGAGCGGCATCGCTTTCACATCCGTCTGGTTTGACACACACATCATCACTTTCCATGGTAGGTGTAATGTTAGTAGTAGTTATAACAAAATTCCCATTAAGCTTTTCTGCATCGCTGAGGTTGCAACGTAAGACATCGCTCTCATTGCAAGGTACGCAATCGCAATCCACTTGAGAGTTCCCAAACTTGAATGATTTCTATTTAAAAGGATTCATCTTTCTCGCTTGGTCTTTTGTAGTAACAATGAACTATCGTTTTTCATTTTTATACTAGTCGTAATGAAGTTTCGACCTTGTACATCTTTCCTTTTCTTTTCTAGTTTGGAAGTCTTCCTTCATTTCTTCCTGGACAAGGTACTACCTTCTCTAAGATACCGTCATAACTGTACCGAAGCGTGATGGCTGGAAAGACCATAGAAAGGTAAGGACAGTGCGCAGACCATCGAGTATGTTCCATAATAGCTGAATCTTTATAGATACATCGATCCATTCGCAGTTTCAGCCCACAACTGAAATACTGTACTTCATACCCCAATCCTGCCTCAGGTCCCAAGTAGACAAATCCTGTCCTAGTTAAAACATTCGCAATAGGTAATCCTTCCCTATCTTTGTGCCATTTTTAAACGTTTCCAATCGACTGGCACAATCCCAATAGTCATGCAAGAAGACAGGAAAATGGTATGGTTTGAACTTGGAGTTCTCAGTGGGTCTCTCATTCGGGTCCTCCAGTGGCGAAGTCATCCTACTTGTTGGTGGCTATCCTCTTGGAACCATTGTTTATACCGAATTGTGCGTAAGGAATATTGATGTGATTGGGAAGCCGCACTCGCTTATGGTACACGAGATGTTACACTTTTTTCAAAGGCTGACAGACGTTTTGGTGAGTGGATAAACGTAGAATCTTGTGCGGTTCGTACGTGGTCACTTTAAAATTTCCATCCTCTCCAGACTGCAAGGCTTCTTTCAATACGCCATAGTTCACCACTTGACAGTTGCGATAATTGAGAGTCAATCCTTTCACTTCACACTCCGTGTGCACTTTTCCTTATTTTTCCTGGTATTCGTAGCCGTAATGTTTAGGACCACCATTAGCAAAACTGAGAACCTTCTCTTCCGAGTGTTCGTCTGTCCAGGCTCCTAAACAGTCTCCTTCGACTTAGTCTCGGCTCATCGATGTGGATGCAACTGTCAGTGTCAAAGTACAGGACACGATCATCTAACGGTCATTAATCTTCGTACAATTTTAAGCAAGCTTGGGATGTCACGTAAGCCGCGATGATGACATTTCCAAATTCTTCGGCTCGTACAAAGTCCAGTACAATCTTCGTAATTCACCAGGATCAAGTCCTCACGAAGGACGTGCACATGTTTCATGTATTTGGGTTTGTCGTGAATAATCTGGACGTAGCGGCAAGATTCTCTCAAATACTCTGTCTTGGGTAAACTTAGTCGTTGTGCCATTTTGGTCCAAAAGCAATGTAACATCACCTTGGCAAACTATCGCACGCTATCGGTTTTTCTCTACTTGGTCTAATGTGATGCCTTCCTGCTCCAAATATTTTCTTTTTGAATTTTGTTTTGGGGGGTCTTCGGGATTCTGGTACCAGGAAGGATAGCCGCAGGCTTCTTGCTTCAGTTTTTAAAAGGCATCAACATAGTCTGCCAAAATGCCTTTTTGAGTCTCGTCGCCCATCTGGTATTCTTGTGTCTTGGGAAAGTGGTAAATTTCGTACACTTCTGACAGTTGGTATCCCATGTCCAGATCTTTGAACAATTCTACACTGACCCACGTTCCCGTCAAGGTGCGTCCTTCATGGGTGTGTTGATAAGATCGATTATGGTTGCTTGTTTTGTCACAAGTAAGTCACAAAGGAAACATCAGTTTTCGGTGGGAGCCAAGACTTTGCACTTGATCAACCCTTCGTATTGTCTCATTTTGTTCAGGCCAGCGTGTTTCATCAGCAATTGCGGGTGCCCTGCGGGAAACTGACAATATCTGCACATGTAAGGATACAGCGAACACACGTCCAAGTATATGATTTTTTCTCCTTTCTCCTTGTCAGCCTGATACAGCAAGCAAGTGGCATTTGTCCGTCCTCCGTACAAACTGTCCATCGGGTTTCGTGGGTTCATCAACTTGTAACTTTCAGGATCGGTCTTCAAAAGGTGATCGTACTCATGTTCCCACATTTCCACCACTTGATATCATTGCTGTTCTAACTTCAAGCGCCGCTGACAAGTGGCCTGGTACAAGTCTTCCATGGTCCGTTGCAAAAACTGATTTTCGATGTCACGTTCAGAGTAACAGAGGGGACATCCGTTACATATGCAACCGTTAAACTCGTACACGTTCTTGGAGTTTTCTAAGTCCCAACCATCCACTGATGGTCCTTTCGCCTCCTCCGTTGTGTGTGTGCTGCATCAATTTGTCTTCCTGTCGCACAAGTAATGTAGCCAGCGTTGGGCTTTGACCAAGTACTGACGTTTGACAACTTGGTCTTTTGAGGGCTGATGATAGCCAGGGTGTTTTCGGGCACGAGTCGTTGGCGGTACACTAAGAAACACACTTTAGCAATGGTGCAGGCTTCTTTGAAAGGATCGACCCCTCCGTGTTCCATGAACAGTTGTCAAAATTTTCCACAGCAACGCCGTGAAATGTCCACGTCGGAACGACAATATTTTAACATTTCTTCCTGAACATCAAAGGTGTCCGAGGCGTGAGCCTGGTATCAAGCGTAGAAAGCTTCTGGTTGTTCGGTACGCATGTTGTCAGGGTCATAGTCGTGTTCCTAAGGCAAATGGGGTAGAACGGCATGTTCGTTAGCTTCGGTATTGAAAAAGTGCGGAAAATAACATTTGGCCATTTATTTCATTCCAAAAAGTTTAGGCATTCGACTCAAAAGCATGGCTAAGTAACTCATCGAATTGTTTTAATGAACTTGTCCCACTTGCTAGGGAATGATTTTGGCTCCGTTCAAAGTTAATTTCGGACGTTCGGTGCCTTATTCCGTATAGTGTCTCAAAAGAAAATGTCCATTGTATCCCAAGAAAATGTCAGCCATTACCGTGGCATGGTGATGACAATCTTCGTAATGTTCGATGTCCTCTTGACTCCACGTCTCGTTGATGGGGTCTTAGATCCATTTGGCAAAATCGGCTAGCGTGTTTTTGGTCCCCGAATTTTTTTCCACGTCCTCCATGAATCTTGTTGCAGTAAGGACAATGCCTAATTATAGGCTCTTGGATGTACTTTCCGCAGGCTCAATGACCCACACAGAAATTAGGTACATGAATGCCAGTCTCTTGCTTGCATTCAAAATCGAAAAAGATGAAATTCCCTTTCTTCTATCATCTTCCTAATGTTGCGGTTGGTATTTTTTTAATGTGTTTTTGTGTTCCAAGTCCATGATTTGGTGACAAATGTGACATCTCTTCCTTCCTGAACATACTTGTGCCTTGGCATTATTGGTACGTATGCCTTGTTCACAAGTAGGGCACGATCTTAGGAGCTGACAAGCACTTTTCTGCTGTGAACCTTGCGTCTTCAAATGTTGTTGGTAACAGTCAGGGCTGATAAAAGTGCGTTGACAAGCATGGCAATGCAGTCATGGTTAGCCTTCGTCCAGACAGTGTTTTAGAGGCCAAACATCCTGAGCATTTCGATCCACAATGCTTGTGTTGCTCTCGATTGTTATAACCCTAGTCACAGTTCTCACAGTAATAACTGTATCCCAAGAATGCGGCGATACTGGTTATGACATAGAAATGTTCATCGTGATGATAGATGTGAATGTATTTTCCGTCTTTGAAATCTTTGCCTCGAAACAATAGAGATCCGCGCACTTCTTGAGGGGGTACTTTCAAAGCGTTGCGTTGAGTCAAGACGTCTTGCATTTTTGCATTTCAGGAATGCCAAAAGGTGCGTTTTTGGATATACCCGCTAGTTGTAACATAAGTTCTGCTTCACTTCGTTGTTTGGCTCGGTCCGATCGTTGAATAGTTTTCCAGGCTCTTTTCCATTTTACCGTATCGTTCTTGTCGGCATACGTTCATCCCACCACGATGGCGCGGACTAAACACATATGGTCTTGAGGGTTGTTAATTTGGACGAGGCTACGTTTGATGCTATGAAAATCTTCCACCAGTAACACTTTTCTGCATTGCCCGGTCCCCTGGGGGAGAGAGATGTGAGTCATGAGCAGTGTGGCTTTTCCATCTGTGATGTGAAACTTGTCATTGGATTGTTGCACATGTTGAATCCTGTCCATGACTTTGCAAGGTGGTAATTCTGCTGGGCTGCCAAACTCGATCCAAACGGGAGACTTTAACCTGTCGTGAAGAATGGAAAGTCTCAAGCGGTCGTCTTCTTTAGTTTCACATTGTTGTTTCAGCGTGGTTAGCAAAGAATCCCACACATCGGTGATGAACTCTTCTGCTTTCTCCAGCGGTACGTTGTACTTGAAAACCTTAAACTTCACCGTTATCTTGCAAGCCGTAGTTCTAAATTTTCTAGAGGGGCGCTTTCCCGTCTCTCAAATGAACTTTTCAGGTTTTTCTAATGGTGAACTTTTGCTGGGTGTAGAGCCTCTGGGTCTGGATTCTGGCTCACTCATGTCATCTTCAAAATAACTGGCACGAATTTCTGCCAAAATTTCAGCTACTGTACGAGGCAATAAATCACGTTTCTGCCTCTTACTTTCTTCTCTTTTCTGCATGAATTTATGCGATTGTTTCATCATGACTCTGAAAAGTCAAATGACTAAATTTTCAACGTCATGGGTCACTTTATATCCATGTCAGACCAGCGTATATATATAAAGGGTATGTGACTTCCCTTCCAAGCCCACACAGATCAAACTTTTGATCAGAGCTTTGAGAGGTGTCATAAGAAGTTTATGTTTCAGACAAGCCGACGGACTACTCACCCTCCTTTCGAAATAAAAGTCAAGATACTTGCTGTATCTTTAAGAAGAAAAGGCATTGGTCTTCAGAGTGTCCAGACCGTCAAAAAAGCAAAACAGGTGCTAGAAGAGACAAAAGTCACGATACCTGTTATCATTGTCAAACAAAAAGAACATTGGTCTTCAGATTGCTCTAGAAAACAACGGGAGCATTTGAAGAGAAGGGTTCAGAACAGGAAGAGGAAGAGGTACCCATCCCAAAGGAAGAACCTAGGCACGTTCAGAAAGAGAACAATGAGAAGAAAAGAAGACGAAGGGAAAGTGATGACGAAGTGGAGGAAAAACTTGTGAAAATGAAGAAATTCAAACAACAGAGAGAGTGAACACACAGAAGAAGCCTATGAACTTGTTAAAGTGTTATATTGCGCTGTGTATTGGATTATAAAATTTGGACCAGAATAGACCAGGCATAAAACGTAAGTGTCTATTGGTTTTGAATTTTTGAATAAGAACCTACATTCACGCACTCACTCAAACATTCGCACACGTAGATGATGGGTAAAAAAGGGTTTTTGAGTTTTAATTGATGTTGGCAATTGAAATACTATCTCTTTTCGAGGGAAATGGGTGGCCCTGAAAAGGACAGTTTGGTATTTGTTTGTTTAAAAACAAAATCTGGAACGGGACGTAATCATCTTTAAATGGCTTAAGCTTTTGCCACGGCCAATGCCTACTTTTGGACTGGCTCCTGTCAAAGATTTGGTAGAAATCACTTGGGGTGGTATTGCAGGTGTAGTAACAGGACTGGGTTGTTTGACTCGGGAAGGTCTTTTTCTCTTGGGTCGTAATAAAGAAGCCTGATACATTTGTTTCAGACTCCTTAATTCTGCTAAAATGTCTAACAGTACAGTTACCGTTTCACTTTCACTGTCCTCCTTCCCTCTTTGACCTTGTTTCTTCTCTGCTTATTCATCCTGTCGTTTCCTTCTTGCCTCTTCTTCTTCACGCTGTTGTTAAAGGTGAAAAGCTTGTTCTGCTTCCTCCTCCGGTTGTAAAAATTTCTCCAATTCTTCTTTCTGTCTCTGTTTAAAATCCCCGACGTTTGATAAAGAAGGAAAAGGTGGCGAAGGTAGTGGTACCGGAACAAATTCTTGAAAATAAAGAAAATCGACTAAATCCCAATTAAAACTGATATCTTCTAGAAGTAGGTCTGTGTTGACTTTGGTAGCCGCTGCTATACCATCGCTTCTCGACTCCACAGCCGGTGCGCCCCAATTCATTATCTTCTTAGGTTTGGTCATGTTTGAAAAATGTGTCGCATGGATTGACTTCGCACAGACGCTAGCGCATCGTTATAGGGAATGTGATGTAAAAAACTGTTCTCTTCGGATTGGAAGATCGACTCCGTGTTGTGACTGAATTTTGTAACGCGTGTTTGGATTGGTGAATAAACTCAATCAGTTTCGATCCACTCTTCTACTATAAATAACCCGTTCAGTTCATTCTCTTCACCTGTTCTCGTCACAAGATGTGGACAAACGTAGAATTATCTAATCTCGTATCGTAGATGCTGTTTCGTACGGAATTATAGATGTAGGTGAAATCATCATGGAAAATTATCCGGATCACGGATACGAGTGTTTGTAAAAGGAGAATTTATGCGGAGAGTCAAGGCTGTTTGAAGAGAGTTCTCATGTACGGACCAGAAGTCAGAAGAAATTTGAGGAAGAGAAGAAGACCAATGCGATGCCCTCTATGTTAACGGAATAATGTTAACAAAAAAAACAAATGCCCTTTTCAGGCCATTCATATGCCTCGAAAAGAGTTGCGTTCTTGTCTAAACATTTTTTAGTTAGTTGTATAGTTGTTTGCATGCTGTCTATTGGCTGTTGTCTGTGTTATCTCTGTCTCTTTCCCGCGAGTCCCGTTCCCCCTAAGCGTTTGAGGTTTTTTTTCCCCGCTGTTTGCTACGATTGAGGTCAGCCCCTTGCTACATTGTTGCTAATCGTCAGTACCGGGAATTCACCTTACCTGTCATTTAATTTCCCTTTGTCGCTATAAATCTTGTCGCTATATCACCCCAGGGGCCCTGTTATGCATGTTCCCATTGTCGCTATATCGCCATACTATACTACTATCAAGGATGAAAATATAAAAATGTATAATATCATTAGAGAATTATTTCAAACATGATCTTCTGACGGAAGTTAACTATCAGATTTGTTTTACTAATACACACAGTTCTACCTAAACAATCTTTACCCAGACCCACGATTGCTTGGTTAGATGGTGTTATGCTATCCTGTGTATCTGTATGCTCGTGGGTTGGAGTCTTGTGTTATTTCTCTTTTCTCTTGTATTTTTGGGGGTTATTTGTTTTGTTAGTCTGGTAGGGGTGCGGGTTTCTTTCTGTCTTTGTTAGTTTGTGTCTGGGTTTTTTTTAAAATTATGTTTTGACGGACCCTGAAACATATGAATGTTTCTGTCATTCTGCAGAAATGGATGCTAAGTGCCATTCCCAAAAACGCAACCTAGGAAAGCAATGGACACAACCTAGGGAACCAATGTCCTCAACAAACATGAGGAAATGGATGATAAGTGCCTTTCCCAACGAACGCAGCCCAGGGAAGCAAAGTCCACCAAAAAGATGAGGAAATAGATGATAAGTGAATTTCCCGAAGACATAACCTAGGGAAGCAACGTCCACAAAAATCATGAGTAAATGGATGCTATGTGCCTTTTCCAAGAACGTGACCTAGAGTAGCAACGTCCACTTTAGAAATATTGTTAATCAGACTTTGTAGTCCAAACAATAATAATCTTAATTTTTTACAGATGATTGACACTGCATACTGACGATTTAGAGAATCATTAAAAACAATAACTGTTAGATGCTAAGTGCCTTTCCCAAGAACGCAACATAAGGAAGCAATGACCACAACAAACATGAGGAAATGAATGCTAAGTGCCTTTTCCAATAACACAACCTAGGGAAGCTATGTCCAAAACAAACACGAGGAAATGACTTCTAAGTGCCTTTCCCAAGAACACGACCTAGCGAAGCAATTTCCACAATAAGGATGAGGAAAGGGATGATAAGTGCTTTTCCAAAGAACGCAGCCTAGGGAAGCAAAGTCCACAACAACGATGAGGAAATGGATGATAAGTGAGTTTCCCAAACACACAACCGAGTGAATCAACGTCCACAAAATACACGAAGAAATGGATGCTAAGTGCCTTTCGAATAGACATAACACAGGGAAGAAAAGTCCATAACGAACATGAGGAAATGGATTCTAAGTGCCTTTCCCAAGGGTACAACCTAGGGAAGCAATGTCCATAACAAACAATAGGAAATGGATGCAAAGTGTTTTTCACAAGGACACAACCTAGGGAATCAATGTCCACAAGAAACCTGATGAAATAGATTGTAGTGCCTTTCCCAATAGCACAACAGTTGGAAGCAATGTTAACAACAAAGATGAGGAAATGGATGATATGTGAATTTCCCAAAGACATAACCTAAGGAAGCAACGTCCACAAAAATCATGAGAAAATGTATGTAAGTGCCTTTTCCAAGAATGCAACCTAGGGTAGCAACGTCCACCTTAGAATCAAATTTAATCAGACTTTATAGCAATAACAATCATAATCTTATTTTTTGTACACATGGTTGATACTTAATACTGACGATTTAGACAATAATCAAAAATAATAACTGTTGATGATTGGAATTTATTTCTCGACCCTGATCTAGACTATAAAACGTATATGCGTGTCAACAAATGTAATACCGTGAATGTAGTTTTAAAATTTGATAGGAGAACTAAAACTGGATTATAAGTGAATGGCTCTATACGTGTAGAAGACATGAGCAGGATTAGATAATACTTTTATATCTGGTGACTTTATACCTTACTTCCGGGACATTTTGCCATGATGTGGATGCAATCCTCTTGCATTGTTTTAAAACTTGAGTTACATTTCAAGAAATTTGTAGAGGTTGTTAGCCGTTTAATAATTCTACATCAAAATACAAATAATATATAAATCTATTCTAAATAATTTTAAAATATGTGATATTTGATTATTAGATACCATCATCAAGAAAATAATGAAAACGCATAGCTATTGATGAAAACTAATGTAGGTTTGTTTCCAGATATAACATTTAATATTGATGATCACCTCTCTCGATTTCTGCATATCATAATAAGAGAAAACGTATTACAGCAGGACCCCTAGAAGATACACATATTACATAGGAACTAAAATCAAGTTGATATTGAAAATAATTTACAAAAAAATGTCCAATTGTTTAACAGACACAGTAAGACACTAATAATGTGAAATTAAAGAAGGTAGAGTTATATAAATTGTTGATAAAAAGACAGAAGGGTGAGATAAAATCTAGAGATATGAGCTATGATAGAAAAGAAATACTGACAAAATAAGTTTGATTTGGAAAACAGAATAGCACCTAAAACTTAACCTCGCACTAAGAGTGCATATGGTATTTGTGGATTGAAAGATAAAATCGAGATATCAAAATAAACGAAAATATTTTCTGTCAGATATGTTATACCGATTTAATTTTGTTAAATTACTAATGTTGGAAAATAAAATTCAGTTACTAGGCAGTGAACGTATCTCAAAATATTTAGTTTATTTATTGTTTATCCAACCAGTAGATTGGTTCTACGGCTGTATACTAATTTGTAATCCGATAAATACAAGGTAGAAATTTCAGGTCTAGTGCTTACTACTGACTTTGAAAAAGCTGCCTTCTAGTAATTTATAGATAACTGCTTAGACTTATTTCATTTTAGGAATTATATATATATAGTTAATGTGGTTTACAATGAGGCGGAGTCTTGTATTTTAAAAAATGGATCGTTGTCCAATTTGTTTCTTTTTTAAATTTAGTAGAGGCCTCAGGCAAGATGATGCAGTCTCACCATAATTTTTTTCTGTGAAGTGATGTCATTTTGAAACGAAATTTGTTTTGAAAAGCATAAACGTAATGGCCAATGAACGAAACAAATTTACAAATAGGTCAATACATTGATGGCACACAAGCATATTCAGTCTTGCCAGAAGACTCTAAAACATGCTTTAAAAACACTGGGTCAGATATATGACATTTCTGGATTCTTAACTGTGAGTACTGAATAACAAGTTATATAGTATTTATCAGCACTGAAGATGAAATTATGTGAAAATATAAAAATGACTTGGAGAAACTCGTGGATAAGTTGCAGGAAGTGTCTTTCTCAACAAGTATTTATTATTATATTGGAACCAACTTTCAAGGAAACTTGTAAATATATTGAAGATATATTTAGAATTGGATTAAAAGAGAACCAATATCTCCTAGTAAAATAGAAGATGCAAGATCTGTAGGTTGTTTAAGATTTACCCATTTATTTATTTTTATTTGCCAAATCCACTATTCGATTTTATAAGCGAATGAATACAATTATATACAAATTGTTATAGAATGGTGGCCCACATATAATAAAACGTAGAAGAACTGTAAAAGAAAATGGGTGGATTACAAATAACTGATTTCAGTGTTCTTTTCAACTTTCTGAAAATTATTCCCCTGCGACGAGTATTTAAAAATGAGCCGAAATGGATTCATTTTCAAACTTTAAATGTTGTCACGTTGTGTTTGAAACATTGCTAACTATTCCTGCCTAATATTTACAAATGTCTTCTGATAGAATTCGTAATTCAAAGTACTTTGGGTAATGTCTATACGTGTTATATAATATTTCGACTTTTGATCGATTCTGAGACAAACAAACTACCTGGCTTTGACTTAGCCATTTCATAACAGTCAAGATCGCGGTTAATTCAAAGAGAACCTTGTCACGGTGGTGAGAAATCAGCCAGTAATGTCACCGATCGACTTAGGCTTAGAGACCGGAAAACCAGACATTATAACATGTCAGTACTTCTAACCCAGGCAGTTTTCAAAGAGCACCGGAATCCAATCAGAACTAAGATAGTCAAATCAAGGATGGGTTCCTCAAGCAGCCGGACATTATCCTATTACATTCATTTTGGAAGGGTCAGTACAGGTTTTGACGTGACTGAAGAAACAACACGGTACTCCGAGAGCAAATTGTTTACTCGTAAAAAAAGAGAGAAAATAGAGAGTTCTGGGAACTTCCGAAGAAATTTGGAACAAAGGCTTCTAAGGTAAAATGTCTTCACCCGAATCTGTCTCACTCTCCTAACTAGGTTTTGTAAGATTTGTACATTATTATGTGCGTTTAATTTAGCAGAAATTTAATCTTCTATTTAGAACTGAATTTAAAAGTGAGTTGTGTTAGAGCTCGTACTTGTTTGTATTTAAATATATAGCTGTGGATTATGCAGAGTTAGGCGTTGATGGCCTTGTGCACATATAATTAGGCATTTTCATATTTGTATTTGTCTTTTATAATTTGTAAGGTAGGAAATGCGTAGGAATATTGTTGATGTTGATAGTTTACTATATCGAGAACTAGAAATATGTGTGTATATATTAGAAGTCGTGATATTATTATTGTTTTTATAGCGTTTATTATAGAACAAGGGTGTATGGACTATTTAGATGTGAGTTGACCGAATGATTTAATTACAATTATGCTGTTGACAGGTCTGTGAGAGTGTGTTAACTTTCGTGTGATTGAGCAAGGAGACAAAATTTTATGTTCCTTCTAATCCACAAGAAGATTTCTGGGTGGAATAAGGCGCCAACTGAAGATTAGAGAGAGAAGAAGATGTTGAGAACAGTTGAACGAAGGCACAGGGCTGGGAGAATAAGCAGTTGTGCGAAAACGCAGGGCCGGAGAACGGAAACAAGGGTACCGGAAGTATCGAATTGGGATAAAAAGGCGGAAGTTGCAGATGAGTAACATAGAAGGGACACTGGTGTGAAACACACACCTTTAATTTCGTGTGATGAAATGACTAGCAATTTGAGTAGATCTTTGTACTGATTAAAAGAAATTGCGTCGAAAAATTGTCATATAGTTGTTGAATAGCGTGCTATTGTTTATTAAATCGTAAAACTTTTCACCTTACTTTTGTTTATATTTTCTAGAACTAGGCCGTCGGCTTTGCAGACTGGGGGTTCGGAGCTATTAATTTTTTAACTGGCCATCTTTCTTCGGTGTTAGTCATTATTCCGTAGGAGGCACGTGACCAATGTCTCAAAACAATTGACGCTTGGTATAAAATATATTTCTAATGTTAGTAAACCAATGCAAAATCCATTATGGGAATATGTTTTTAAACGTCAGTCATATTTTTATCGATAAGGCTAAAACTGATTCTTTATATGAGATTCTATTTTAACAACTAGTTACAAGTGTAATTTCTCTATACAGAGAACGGCTTGTTTGAAAATTGGTACTTGAATTAGTATACGACATGTTTTGAATTTGTTAACTGATTACGACCTTCAATAGTCTGAAAAAATAAGATTTAAGATGATAAGCAATTACTTAATCTTTAAAGAAAACTTCTAAAAAAATTGAAACAAAAAATAAAAAAGGAAAACTATATGGTATTGAATAAAACTGTTGATAATAAGCAATACATGTGTCAACTTTAATTAAAATAAATAAAGTAAACAAATCGATTCTGATGCATAGCATATGTCAGAATGTCAAGAATTGTATATTAATTTGCATAACGTTAATCCAAACATGAAAATATTTCTTTACATTCTTGCAAAAAATAAAAATTTAAAACTCAAAGTACCAAACATTTGACGGTATATATTATTTGCGAAATAGGTATAATTGTTTCAGATAAGTTTGCCCATAATAAGCAAATTAAGTGATTTATAGTTTAGCTAATGTATGAGTGTAATAAGATATATATATATATATATATATATATATATATATATATATATATATATATATATATATATATATATATATATATATATATATATATATATATTGCTTGCCTGTTTTTCCTCCATGATTCTGTGTTATGAAAAATTGTATTTTGGACTTGATCTTGTCTACAGTCTAGTACATGATGTACCTGACTAGAAAAACTTATGCTATTTTTCTTATGGTATGCAAAGAATAAATAGTTAAAACTTTCCTTATGAGGGTGGGTTAAATATTAAAATCATTATCAATAAGGTTACAGATGTTCATTTTGGGTTTGGGTCCTTGACTTTGCTATTCCCCCATGAAGAACTTGCTGTACCTCATGTTTACCACATTCTTTATCCAAATTTTAGTAACACACTTTATTTGTTTACAACTTAGAAATTTTTAGAAATGAACTTTGGACCTTTCATTCTGGCTGTTCTTTTGTCTTAATTCGTTTTTATATAATCTTGTTTACTTGAAAAGTTATTAATCCTTGCATTTAATATTTTTAGCACAATCATCTGAATTTTTTATTCAGTATTTGATTTGGGTGGAATTATATATTCACTTTATTATTCTCTGGAAATACAAAGTACTCTTAAATAATATTCTTGGACAGAAACATCAACTTGGAAGTATAGTGAATTCATACACGGACATCCTAGATTACATTACTGTGATTCCTCGAAAGACTGTTGGCACATATTCAGGTCACAAACACATCAAGAGTTTGATTATTTCGAACACCACTGGAAGGTAATTAGAACTTTATTCATTAGGACTGGTGACAGAACTTTGTGGACCTCTAGGATTTAATTCGCAATACTGTAAGGGCTTTTCACATGTTTACTTTGTACTCGAGAAAAATACATTTTTTTATTGAATTTTACAAAACTTGTTGATGTTTGTTCTTTTCTATTACTTAGTTTAAGACCACAGAGTCGTAATATGGTGATAAGCGAGCAAGGCCATCAATAACGTATCTAGTGTATGAGTGTCAAGTAATGTGTTGTGATGCAATGTGATTTTGATTTTAAACGTAGCTTTAACAATTTTTCAGTCATATCGCTACGATGTCTGCAATGTGGCAGTTTATAATGATGTCTAGCACTGGGGCATCATGCCGCAGGCACGTAGCATGATGTCCCACCCAGTCACATTATCCTGACACCACCAGGCCGACCAGTCCTAACACTAATATCTTAATGATGAACACCAAGCGAGGCAGCTATTAGTACCATTTTTGTACGTCCAAAGGATCGAACCACGACCTCCCGCATCAGAGGCGGACACTCTAACCACTAGGCAATGTATGAGTGTAACAGAGTGACGATTTTTGTTACATGAGTTAAATATATGGTTCCTAATCAATTTTCACTTACAAGCTGAAATACATTTAAAGGATAAATTCCAAGAAACAGTACGGTCTTTTAAACTTAAGCTCCAGATAACACAAAATTGTACTTATAAACATTCAATCATTTATAATTCGGATAATTTGTCACTAAGAACAATGACCGAAACAGTAGATTATCCGGCTAAAATATATGGGACAATAAAATATTTTCTTGAATGATTTCTTCTCTGCAATTATATTCAAAGTACAATACAGTATTCCAAATCTCAGATTCAATTAATATTTTGATCAACATGTCAATACATTGAAAACGTTATCTAATCACAAGGTTCTGCTCACATTGCATTCCTCTCTCTCTCTCTCTCTCTCCCTGTTTACAGATATGAGATATAAAACAAACGTTTTGAATATTTGTTATGTTATACCTGCTTTGTTACTTTCAAGTGGTCGATATATTTAATTTCGATGAAAGAAATATAAAATGCTTTGTACTTATAAGTTACTGCATTTGTGTGCGGGAAAAGATGAACGAGTTTTTCTGAGCTATAATGCACAACGTAAGGCGTGAAGTATCGCTCAGAAAAAAAATAAGTTCATTTTTTCCTATATAATTGTAGTAACCATTTTATTATATACTCATTTGCTTTTCTTCCTAAGGCTGAATAACAAAAAGGACACACTAAATAAGTGAATTTCTGCTGTTTTTCTATGCAAATTGACAACCATACTTCATCTAAAAACAGTAACAGTTTTCATGCTCACTTAGCACCGCCCAGCTACCTTTGAACTTTTGTAGCGTATCGCGTGCTCATTATTTTGAAAAAGAATTCACATTTTTGGTCTACTGAAAATTACAATTTAGAGTCACAATGTTTATGAGTGCGCCTTGGAGTAGCTATTCAAGTTTATCTGGAATGGAGAGAGTTTTTATTCTGTCCATCCAAGTTAATTCTACATAGCTAGCTGTGATGGACTTGGTTTTTTAGCTGAGTCGATTCCGTGCTATCTACGTGTGGCTGAAGGACACACGGTACTAATTTTATGGAAAAATGGGACCCAGCCTGGAAATTGTTGAACATAAAATAGATATGGGTTTGGCTTGCCAGGATTGGTTAATTATTTAAGTTATGTTTTAGGAAAAATAAACTTTTGAGAGCTTATCCTAGCTGTAAGTGCAAAAAATAGAGACATTGTTATATTGATGGAACTTCAGTCTTTTAACAGTGTTAAGTTTGGAACACTTATTACTAAAATGAGCACCTGACTCTTTGATGCAGAATTGAAAGTACATGTTTCAAACACTTGCAGGTTCACAAAATGCCGTGGCTCATATCCTTTCCTCTACAAAGAAGCTGACATCCAGGTTTTATCTATGCTGATAAATATAGGTTTGATCATGAGCAATCAGAAATTTTAAGTTATTGAATTTGTAATATCACGGTGTTTGCATAGGTTTACTATGGGGGACTGAATTAGTACCGTGAGTCCTGAAGAACTGGCCTTGAAGCGAAGTGCACACCTGTTTCTCTTATGTCATTGATAGTTAGGAATCATAAAGTGGAATAATATGAAATTCGTTTAAATGGAATTCTCGTGAAGATGCATGATTAAATATTGTTTCTTAGGGAATATCAAATTAAATTCATTATGGAGTTCACTAAATTCTCCCTTGAAATGTGATATCTGTTGGAAATGTAATTTAAAGTGCAGTACAATTTAGAGCTGTGTATCAGTTTTTGGAACACGTGTAATTCTGATTAGCAGAAATAACTTAGAAAGTATTTTGAGAAAATTCAAAATGCAGAAAGGTAAGTACATTTATTGCAATTGTTATTACCAGCTATAACTTAGATGACGTATCTTTATGCCATAAAACATCAACGAACTTGAATCCTTGCTGCATTACCTCAATGACTTGTACTATAATCCAAAACATGGTCTAAGAAAAGGTTAAATGGGGAAAGTTGCGAAGCAGCTGGGGTATAAGAGACCATTTCACCAGAAGAATATCCACCTTAATACATCATTACTAAAAATTATCGTTGGCAAATTATGTGAATCAATATCAACATTTTATTAGCAATACACATTTACTTTTAAAACATAAATCTTCATTTAAAATCGAAATAAAAGACCTAAAAGGATTAAAAATGGGTCAGTCATCTAACGGAACGAGTTAGAAAGCGCATTCTTATTGGCGAAATGCCTGTGATGATGATGTAGTGCAAATTCATATATGACAATAAAATATGTTTCAGCTCAGCCCTACCTATTCACCTATATTAGAGAACAGAAACTCTAGCACATGAAATGTATGCATACATAGATACGTACATACATACATACATACATATGATTTGTTTTTACCTTTCCTGATAATTGAGCCATGTTCCTCGTTGACCTGTCTGTAACGCTCGATCCACGTACCATTAACAAACTGGTTGGTCTTCATCTTATCAAACTGACAATGGTTGACAATTTGGCTGACCTGATCGTCAGTCAGGGTCTTCCCAAAGAAACGGGCTATCTTGATCACAGCTTCTTCCATGTCCTTCAAAACAGAGTATAAGACAATCTAATTTTACTGTCATAATAATTATTCCATGTCAGCAACACTTTTATTTGTGAACCCTGCAAAAATATTGTGGTGTCGCAATTACTCTTTTGAAGCCTGAAAATGATTTTCCACAATTAAAATTTCACTTGGAAAAATTGTGAAAAAAGGCAATATTTTTTGATAAACTTTGGTGTAAAGTCTGTGCATCTTTATTAAAAGACTTCGACAATTTCAGTCATATAGTTCCACTGAGAATTTTTCACTTTAAAAAGGAATTCGTAGATTCCTGTTTTTAAAATCCAGTGAGACAATAATCAGTGGTGTAATTAAAACAACTAGAAACAACTTAATTCTTAAATAACAAACAGATGTAGCCAAAACGGCTGTAAAAAATAGAAATTATTTATGCGTAATTTATTCTGGTCCTTTTTCCAATGAATGCATCTGTTATAAAAGAGAACACGATTCCCAGTGACAGTAGCGTTCTTATTGAGCCATATCACTATACACTGAGGTAATCAGACTTACATGTTAGGAATGGTCTTTCTGAGAGGAAACTGGTTTAAAGAATACAATTATATGCTGCATCCCTCGATTTTTAAAAAAGTTCCCTGGCAGATAGCCACTATAAAGACCACCCCAGTGAGATATCTGTTTTGATCCGGTGGAACCTGCGTGGTGACATTGATAAAATTAGAATGTGTATGGGTTCATATTACCCATACTCAGGCTAATTCTAAAATAAATTTTTTATTGTCTATTAATTATTGTCAGCCAAACAACGACCTTCGTTCTTTTACATAAGGTATTGGCTGATTCTATAGTTTATAAAATATTTAGGTGTCTGTGACCATACCAGCTGTATATTATATGCAGTAAAGTGATGAACAACATTTTCAAATTTGGAAAACAGATTCACAAATGTAGTATTAAAAGCGTTCAACAGATTCTAGTGTTCCTTTGATAATAAAATCAGTTATTCCAATAAGTTTTATATATTCTGATAGACGACATCTGGAAACTCTTGAATGAGGAATGTTGTATAACATACAATAGTCGCATAAAATAGAACTAATACGTTCTTACTTTATCCTAAATCCAGTAAAACATAGGAAAAAGTGGTATACTGATTATCTACCTTAACAATGTCTTCGTATTTCATGATGAGAATATTATCTCTCCCGTGCAGCTTCCAGAAATCTTTAACATGGCGCCACCAAGGTGATGCATAAACTGTAAAATTGCACAAAACAGAGTAAAATATATCGATAGAAAAGAGATGGGTTTAAATGTGAAAACAATCCATCCAAGTGAATCTCAATGACACTTTCGATCGTTTGATATATTAATTCACGAGTTATGGTAGATTATTATTATCATTATTATTATTATTATTATTATTATCATAATTATTATATATATATATATATATATATATATATATATATATATATATATATATATATATATATATGTGCGATCTACTCATAATAAAGCAGCTGCACTGTAAGTAGAATAAGTCGACTTTTGAGACAAAAAATCGAAACTTTTTCATTTGAAAAAAAATTGAAATATTCGTCCTTTTTATTATAAAGAATGAATCCATCAGATTTCACAAATGTATGCATTAGAAAAGATTATCATAAGCATAAGCGGGTTTAGAGCTAAATGAATACAACTATATATATATATATATATATATATATATATATATATATATATATATATATATATATATATATAGTCGGTACATTTTGCCTATAATGAGTGCAGTTTAATATTTGTGATACTATACATGTGAACATATCACTTTATCGCTCTAAATAAGCCCATGAAATTATTGTGCAGTATTTTCTTAACTGATTTACTTTTTTAACCGCATCTTCTGGAATTTTTTGTTTTCATGGAACACTTTTGGCCAATATCTTTTTAATCGACTCGCGAAAGGGAATTTGGAAAAAATGGTCTCGTCTGTTTCAGTATTGCCAATTTACTCACACCGGGGTTTATTATGTCATGTATAACATATTCTTAATAAGAAAAGATGGCAAAATCCCAAAGACAAGAATAATAACAACAAGTAAAACTACCGGTATAGCTTAGATGATAACGAGGGTAGGGGTTGGGATGGCTGGGCAGTATATCTGTAGCATAGAATCCACCCTATATACAAGTGTCGTTTAAATGTGAACTTATTGAAGTGAATAAACACACCTTTGTTCACAGAAGGATACAGACATAAACCTGTCTCCCCAACTGACAGAACCTTATCCAACTACAGCATATTAACGCGGTCAATATGTGATGGCAAGTCCGATTCAAACAGATCTGTTTTCGTCTTCTGTACAGTCTAATGTTCCAAATCAAATACTGCAAATATCCGGTCACAAATACATTATAGTAAATATGTGTATTTCTGCATCCAGTAATCATCTTTTTACAACAATATCGCAACAATGTAATGGTTAGTTTTGGAATTTCAATGTAAACACTGTCACTGCATTGTATTGGCCAACTCAAACCGGTACTGTGTACCGTAGCAAACAATGTGACATCACACGCATTGGACAGTTTTTGTTTTCAATTGTTCTGTCATTTGTAAAATGTTCTATTTATTTGGATGGACGCTTATTCTTTGATTGATAGTTATCAAAAATGTATAATATACTTTTACTATTTTGCCTTTGTTTGGACTATTTTTTACGCAAAACAACTGAAAGGTACATTTTATGAAATAATAATAATAATAATAATATGCTTACAGTGAAAAGAGCATTCACAGATGATATGAGGGAGAACGTGTTTCCTCTATTCATCATCTTCATCATTCTTTCCTTTTTCGTCCTACTCTTCTTCTAATTACACTGTTGATAATTCTATTAAGCAAAGCACACTTTGGCATACATATATTTGAACTTTTTATAAATGTTGAGGAAACGACAGTATCATTTGCCAAAAATGAGAAAACGCCGTTTTAATATTTTAAAAACTGGATGCAAGATTTGGAATAGACATTTCTGCATTAAATGTAAAATCTAATACACTTTCTAAATATAGCAATAACATTGCCATAAACTGAATGATCACTGTAAAATTATCTTTTTGGGTTTCACATTTTCGGGCAAAACTCTAGGACTTATATAGGGAATACTCCTAGGCGTCAGGAAAATATATGTTGGTGGATAAGTACTACTCTATTTGAAACCATCAGCAACTTTTTCATATAATAATTCAAATATTGTTTCTAAAATGTTAATAAGAACATTTTGCCCATACGAGCTTTGGATGAAGCTCTTAAATGTGTACAATTTGTGAGTGGTGCACCAGGTAAACATTATATATATATATATATATATATATATATATATATATATATATATATATATATATATATATATCTTACCGGATTTTTGCTTGCATGTGTGTGCATACTTTGAAACAAAATATGTCAGTTACATGAATGCAAGGTATTTCCACTTATCCATCTTCAAAGTAGTTGGTCAGATAATGGAATAAAACATCGTTTTTTTTGTGCGTTAATGTTAGCGAGTCAAGGAGAATTGTTTTGATCTAAATGATAAAACCCTTTCAAAAGCACTGGACCGACACACTTTGCGTACATCACATCATTTGTTATCACCATTGTTACTTGATAAATCAATATATACACACATATATTTGTGAGCGTGAAAAGAAGGAAAAAGAAACAACTGTACATAGCACATGAAATGTCGATGTTGGAGAACAGCTGATGACACAGAAGCGCATACATGAAACCAGTCTGAAACGGAAACGGTCTAGTCGAGTAAGAATTTACATTGCCCCATACATTGGCATTTTCTTACCTTTCCCCTCGATCCAATCATTGCAAAATGTTTCAAAACCATCATCCGGCTTCAGTTGCTTGAAGTATTTCTGCAGGTGGTAAGTTGAAACAGCCACATCTTTCGGATTCCTCATCACATAGATAATCTTGCCCAAAAACGGAGGGAAGAAAAACAAAAAAGGAAAAGATCTATAAGTCTACCAGAATCAAACGAGATTCGTAAACAGCATATAATATTGTAAAAAGATCATATCACCATTCTGGACTGGGGAAAACATGTAATTTTCGAGTCACATGTGTCGTAAAAAAGAACATGTTGCGCACACCTGAAGGTATACAGAGCACTTGTTTACATTTTTAATCCATAAAACCTGCATATATATTGCTCTTGATGATAAAATTTAGACTATTGATCAAGTTAAAATATAAAGACCAAAGGTCAGGGTCACAAAGGTCTGACAAAAGAAGATATTTGAGCTGTACTGAGCCTTAATTCACCAAACAATACTGGTGTCCTTGATGAGACCAAGAAGTGTGATGATCTAGCATTAGGAGACTAATTATAATGTAATCACGAACCTTACAAAAATGGCAGCAGGTGTACTATGTACCATACTTTAATGGCCTCAATGCCGAGCGAAAAATAATACGCTTTTACTTAATGTGTCTATTGGAATATTACAAGGCAGATGCATAGGCTTGACACACTTACATATGAACCATTGACCAAATAGAGGCTTCTTCAGTATCATAGGCATTCATTGTTTTGTAGGCACTCACTAATATATATATATATATATATATATATATATATATATATATATATATATATATATATATATATATATATATATATATATATATATATATATGTATGTATGTGTGTGTGTGTGTGTGTGTGTGTGTGTGTGTGCGTGCATGTTTGTGTGTCTTTGTGTGTATTGTGTATGATGGTGTCTGTGTTTATTGGTGTGTGTGTCTCTGTGTATTTGTGTTTGTGTGTCTCTGTGTGTGTTTATCTGTGTGTCTGTGTGGGAGATAGAGGTTGCTCGTTTAAAGGTAAAATGCATAATGAGATCAGTGTTTTGCTATGTTTACATTGTAAGGTACTCTTTGAAAGTACTCATCGAGGTGCATTTGCTAAAAAAATACAGATGCGTAAGTAAATATCAAAGGTTTGAACATATATATTGTCCCCTCCTCCCCCCCCCCCCCCGCTCGGGTGGTCTAGTGGTTAGAGCGTCCGCCTCGTATGCGGAAGCGGGATGTCGTGGATTTGAACCCCGGCCCAGTCATACCAAAAACTTACAAAAATGGTTCTAACAGTTGCCGCGCTAGGCGCTCAGCATTAAAAGGTTAGTGTTAGGACTGGCCGGCCTGGTGTCAGGATAATATGACTGGGTGGGACATGATGCTACATGTCTGCGGCATGATGCCCCAGTAATAGACATCACAATAAAAAGCCACACTGCAGACATCGTAGCGATATGTCTGAAATTTGTGCAAAGCTTCGTTAAAAATCCTAATCACACACACCCTCTCTGTGCCGATGACCGTAACTTCAGTACTCGCGGTTCTAATAATATCGAAAACTAGGAACCAGTCTAGAAATGGGTTTGGCTGCCAGGATCACGACAATAAGATTTGTTAAGAAGAAAAGAGTCTTTTGAGAGCTTATCCTAGTTGTAAATGAAAAAGATACATTATTTTATTGATAGAATTGTAGTCCCTTTACAGACTTGAGTTTGAAAGAATCCTTACTGAAATCCGTACCTTACTATTCAGTGCGATATTCAAAGTACATGTTTCAAACACATGTAGATCTATAAAATGCTGCCAGTCACACGGTTTTCTTTACACAGAAGCTGTCAGCATGTCTGTGTCTATTCTGATACATATAAGTATGATCTTAAGCACTCAGAAATGTTAAGTTATTGAATTTTTAATATCATGGTGTTTGCATAGGATTACAATAGAAACTGATTTAGCACCGCGAGTCCCGCAGAAATTCAGTGCATTGCATAAAAGAGAAGATATTTGGAAATGTTTATAATACTCTGTGAAACTCTGTATTTTACACTCGACCAAATAAATTATATGATATCCTATTGCAAATGTAACCAAATCTAAACCGATGGCTTATAAATCAAAACGCACATTCTGCATAAGCTTGTTTATCATTCATTTAAGACAGCAATCGTTGTAATTGCATGCATTAATAACACGTGGGATGGAGCTCTCGTGAACATTAGAAATGTAGTCCATGTTGAATGGCACTGACAAGCATTGCTCACGTAATAAATGTCTTATTTTTTATGGACTTCGGTGTATTTGAAGAAAACAAAAAATATGAAGGAAGAAGAGGTAATTAAACCAAAAAAGCGAAGTCGATATTTTAAATGCAAAGTCAATGATTTTGTTTTAGTTCTTTCCATTATTTTTAAGCGCCTTTTCAGAAATTCATTTCAACAGCAGTGGACATTTGAAGTATTTCAAATTTCACAACCGATATTGCAGAACGTGTTTTATAATAAAGAAATACAGGAGAAATATTAGAATATATCTTCTTAAACAGGGATATAACTATATATTCAGGTGGTTACTATATACACTTGAATATTCATGAATGTATCAAACTTGAGTGAGCAAAGTTGTGTCACAGTATTACATTTTGGTTTATGTCATGTTTATTAACAGACTTTACATAGTGGACACATAAACTGTCCCCCTCATGCTGCCCACAACATCAAAGGTATTGTCTCTCTTAGCCAGCATATCATGCAATTAATTTTACCATATATATATTGTCAAAATTTTGTAGTACACTAAAACATCTTCATATCCACTGGCGTTGTTGATATTGCTGTTGCAGTGTTTAACGCCATTTTTTAGCACACGATAGGCTGGCTATACATGGCGAAAATTGATCCAACACAATTTTACAGATATAATCGAGCATGTGTGTGTAAGTCATTGCTGTGAAAAAAATCATCGGCGAGCACACGACAAAACAAAAAATAAATACCGCAGACTTATAATAGTCAACAACAATGTTGTTTATGCGGAGATAATAATGATCGCAGAAATAACTATCCGATTGAAATATATTATCGCAAACACAACACCGCCGACAACCACGATAATATCAGTGTCGTCAACGCAGCCGGAAATCAATGGTGGTTTTCGAACTCCGATAAAAGCGCCCATTTCACCTGGAAGGGGGGGGGGGGCAGTCGGTCACTTGAGATGGTACTGGCACAATTACAGCTTCATCATATCAGAGTAAAGTCATTTGGTGGAAGGAAAGGGGCCTAAAGAATTACACCAGCGCCAATCGTTTTGATTTTCTCGTCGATGTCAGCGAGCATAACACCAGCGTTCATTCGATTTCCGAAGAAATCAGGACTGACTTGACAAAGCCTATTATGTCTTCTTCGAAGAGTCGTACACGCGCTGACATGAACATCATACTCAGATGGCAAAGTGGTTAATTTTCAATCGTTGTCGTTAAGGCCGTATTCATCGCGGTATCCTTAGCTTTCATCTACTTCTTCGTTGCAGTGTCATCGTCTGATGTCGGTTCTCTCAGAACAACAATTCTATTTTCGTTCGTGTTGAGTTTAGCAGTTCTGATCTCAATGCGGATCGCCGAGACTGACACGTTTGAGTCTCCGATCTTTCAACTATTAGCAAATACCGGGATTTTATCGTCAGAGCCACTTAAACCTCGTTGGATACTGTCCACCCACCTAATAGTCTTGGTTTTTATCTGGTCTGCTGATCTTGAAAAACAACAGCCTCATCCCGGTCAATCCCGGTGAGAGTCACAAGATCAGCAAATTCATCTCGTATTGCATATTTTGACAAATCATTGCCACCGGGGACCTTACTTCTAACAAATCATCCGTAAATATATACCATTTTAAATTATTAACCTGTTCAAAACGACCGCTATAGTACTCGTGCACGACTGTATGCGGAGCTGCTTATGACCTTGACACAGAGTTAAGTACAGCAAGTACTTCTGGACCAGATGGCTCCGTTAATGTCTGCTTTGATAATGTTGAATACCAGACGGAATCACTGCTGCTCAAGTATCTTAAAAAATACTTTGGTGGTCACAATCCATACGAATCAAAATAGACAACACCACGTGGATCAATCTCGAATACATCCCAATGAGTACTTGGACCAGAACAGCCATCGAGATTAATGATCCCAATTTCAACACGGTTCGGTTTTTAGGGCAACTGTTCAAACATCAAAACACCTCTGAATTTTTAAATATTTAATTGCCTGGCAGCATCAAGTAAATTTGACATGGGGTATTTCAGCGAAACGTTCATGGCATGACCGTACCAAATTCCTCGCAATCTTAGACCCCGTCCCTTTTTTGAAATTTTTAAACCTTGTCCTTTTGCTTTTTCAGTGCCGTAGCAACAACTGTTCTTACTGCACCGAGTGTGGCTACTTTTCAACAGCTGGGACTGCAACTGCAATCAGTGCTGGCATCGATGCTAGGTGTGTGAATATACCACCCGTCCATACTTTATCATTAATCGCATTCGCGGAGAGATCAAGAATCACACCAGTTTTGGTTTCTTTGTGTCATTGCAGTGTTTGAGCTGACGTTCATTCAACGATATCATTGTTCCACAATTCCTTTTTGAAGCTAATTACAGCTTTTAAATCTGACCAGGTGTCAGTGTAATATTGACGTGTTGATTATGACAATTTATATAACATAAACGGTTTAATTACATGTTTTCCACGGGTGTATAAACTATTCTCATTCATCTGGCAACATCTTTGAGCAACACATTTGTACATTTGTACTTGTTCGAAAGGACAACTGCAGCGCTGGATGGAAAAGTGAGACTGACAAAACTTATCAGACTTGTTTTGTCTGAATATATTAACGCGATGGCCCTATAAGCTACAGCAGCTACTGGTAGTCGTGCTACATGAGCTCAAAAATGTATGTGAACTACTGACTGTCTGAACAAATCCAAGAGTTTCAGTGAGAAATGAAAGATCGGATATAGCATTGTAAAATCCAGTTGAGATTTCTGAAAACCAGAATTAATATTCTGATTATGCCCAGTGAATGTCATCAAGCCATGATACGCATGAGCAGCATGATTGTTCTCAAAATCATGCAACAGTTATTCAGATGGTTCTTAGTGTCCATTTATTCTCAGAGAAACTCCATCGATCCCGAGTGTGTCAAATACAACCGTGTTTCGTATCTGCGAACCAGATCGGGCGTTTTCCTGAAGCGCTATGAATATGTGTTTTGGTGCTGAAACTCCCCGCGCTGGTGCTACATACAATGTAAATAACCCAGCAACATTTCTCTAAATACTGTGTAAGGTCATCGTCCACCGAAGCAACGTTGATTTTCTGCAACTGTCTATGAAAGTAAGAAAGACAGCATCCGTTGTTCTCCGACAATTTATTGCATCATTGTTGGCATCTTCAATAAACTTTTGTCAGTCTAACGTTTACATTCAGCACTTAAACATTTTATTATATTATTGGTTGTCTAAAACGACATCTAGCCAGCCTCTCCTGCTATCATAATTGCAACTATATTTTTTTTTTCTCGGCAGTTTGTTGTCTTGTGAGTGGAAAGCTAGGTGACGGTACGAAAGCTAAAACCTTTAGTCATTCTTTTGCGGCTTGTTGTCTTGTTAGTGGCAGGCTGGGTGACAGCACGCCAGTTAATTCTTTTAACTGCTCGTTTGCAGCTTGATTTATTATTTTACTGAGCTTTCTGGCATCACTTCGATGCTGGGCGGTTTTATTGGCTGCAGATGCTGTTTACATCGTATTAATCGCCCGAGTCTCTCTCGGACTGTTGAGACTGCTTTACCAGTGGCACCACCAACAGTGCCAATATATTTATCATGAACAACGCCCATGGCTCTCATTCCTCATTTTTCGCAATCGGAATTGCTTCTGAACAAACCTAGAACAACAATACCATCTCCGTAGATAACTTTATATATTGGTAATCGTGAGAGTATCACCCTGACCATCACAGGTACGCGTTGATTATTGTGTATAATCATGGTATTTTGTTACTGGCCATTTAAGTGTTCAATCACTGAAGTAATTGTCGGTAATTTCGTGTGCTAGTGCCCAAGAAACGCTGTTATCCATGACGCCACCGGTAAATAAACGTTGACAAAATGCAGCTACTTCATTCATGGTTTCGGTTGAATTATTGCCGGCGCTCCCTCCACCAATCAAAATTTCTAGTCAATCAACAACAGAGAAGACTTTATGGGGGAAAGTTTATCGTAAATTACTGAAGAGGTGTGTTTTCTTTCGACAACGATGTGCTTGCACATCATGTGTTAGCCCCTTCCATGTTTTTTTTTTTTCTGCTCTCTTTTTCTTACTCTAGATCTAGTTTTTACACCCGATTGTCTACTTTCTTTCGCTTCTTTAAGTTGACATTGCATTCCTTTCCGTTTACTTCCATTTCTTGCTGTGCTCTTTTAACATCTCCCTCTACCTCGTGGTCAAAGATTTTAAAATCTTTAATATCCTCCTTAGATATAAGTGGCTAAATATTAAAAGCAGAGCGATATATGGCTTTGGCCCAAAATATGTTCATGTTTTACATACTGTAACGTCTACTGTATCCAAACGCGGCAATATCAAGCCTTTGCTTTAGACCACTGATAGCGGCAATACCTTTCTCAGTGATTTTATATCATGTTAGTTCTAACTTTTGGCGGTGGTTTATGAGGCGTTTCATCTCTGGGTGGTGGCTGAACAGGTTGCTAGGGGTTCGGGGGGTTGAAGACGATCAGCAATATCCGCCGATAATGTCTCTGACATTTTTTGTGTTGCGTCAGCTTCTGTACTAAATTGTTTAGTTAGTTCCATAATTCGTTTAAATAAATTTCCTGTACCTTCTGTTAATTCCACTTGAGGTTCCTGACGTTGTTCTAGCTGCTTGTTTCACAGAATCACGGGAAGGGGACGTATTTCTTAATTGCCTCTAATTGTCACTCGTTATTAATATTATTACAACAACGATTAAATTACACATCACCGGTTAGTGGATAGACAATATCTCAGTATATATAGTAATGTACCATATTTATTTTTACATACTAAACGACCAATCAGAACCTCTTGCTGGAAATGCTTCGCATTCCGCTAACACTGGAATTTCCAGTGACGTATATCCAGTTCAATGACCTATAAATAACACGTTTTAGCAGCATAGTGGTATAGTCCGACACAAATCGATGCATTGATAAAAGCCAGCTGGTATTTAAATAATGCTAATAAATTACAGTGTTATCTTAATTAAGTCACGCACGATTTAAACACGCCTGTTGTGTTATTGTCGCTGTGGATATTTTTATATATCAGTTCCTAAATATATTTCTTACAATTGGCTCGGTAGTGTAGAGGTTAGCGCGGGTTGGACGTTTGTTCAGCGACCCGTTAGTCGGGTTCGAATTACGTGAATCGTCGTTTGTAAAAACTAAAAAAAAAAAACATTATTATTATTATTGGGGAGACAACTGTGATAGGCTGAGAAGATATTGAAATATCAATGAGAGGGTAATTGACGAAAACGTAACTTAACCCAGGTGAAACTTGCCAAGGCACCCCCCCAAAAATAAAACAAAAAAAAAACAGTAGGATGTTCCTGTCGTACCCATGGATTCACGGGGCGGGAGGGGGGCTGATTACAAATTAAAAAATATAAAAAATAAACGATATAGACAACAATTACCCATGAAATAATATATGGAACATTCAGCTGGGCGTGGTCATCTCCTTTTGCTAATTAATCATTGTTTTGGGGCGCCAACAGGCTTACATCCAAGGCTCGGATGGGCTTTTGGTGGTTGGCTTACCCCCTCCCCCACGTTCTGTTCATGTAAATTGATTACGTAAGTCTTCTGATTTGTTTGTAGATACCAGAAGAGGCCATCATATAGAGAGCAACCCCTGTTTATGATGCCGGGACAAAAACCACCTACTATATCAGTGCTGTGGTTACAGACAGGAGAATCAGAAACAATGACTCAAAAAGGATGGGCAAGTCCTTCAAAAAAGACATTTTGCATCATCAACAGATTTTAAGTTTATAATCTATCTAAAAACATAACAATTTAAAAATTACACTGGAATATATGTTAATCGATTTAACCATATCTTTAACTGTCTTTGGAGATCAGATCAATAATTAAACATGCTGACGAGGGAACTGCAAACAACCAAACCAAAGAGTCAAGCAAAAGATTACATTTGCAAAAAAGTGTCACCCGTTCACCTTGATGAAGTTTAAGACTACGGTATCCAAATAAAAATGTAACATATAGATTTGGAGTCATTTCTATCACTCTCAATACATGGATTCTATTTTTGTCAAGAAGACGGAATGAAGAGAAAAAATGTTTCCATCAAAGATGCTTATTAAGGAAAATTTGCCTGCTTGCTTAAAAAATGTAATGGTTATCAAAGACTGCTTTGAAATATTTATTCAGTCATCTAGGAACTTTGCTGAACAAGGTAGCATGTAATCTTCCTATACAATCCATGCTACACTAAAATGCTTTATTGGAATTTCACCGACAGGACCAATAACATTTTTCTCAGAAGTGTGCAAAGTAATCATTCCGGACAATGATATTTTTGTTAAATAATTTATTTGAGCCAGAAAATGTGGTGATTTCGGAAAGAGGGTTTTTGATTAAAGATTTTTTAATGTCTCGCAGAGTTGATTTGAACACTCCACCATTTTTATGACAGACAGATCGACTGACACCTCATAAGAAATCATGTCATAATGGCTTGCGCGTGTGCGCGTATTCGTATTCACGTTGAAAGAGCAAATAAGCAAATGAAAAGGTTTACGATCATAAGTACTACTCTCCCACTAAGGCTGTAGCATGAAAAGTTGTTCAAATTACTGGATGTTTAGTTAACTACCAAACTCCTCTTGTAAAGTAAATGATTCATGAATATTTCAGGACAGCATGTTATTTACTAATTTATAAACATTTCGACTTTATCATCAGTTTTAGAACTTCTTGTGTGTACAAGTGCATTAGAAAAAAAGAATATACAACATTATATTATTTTGAAATGATACATGCAGATTAACCAAGGTACTAATAACAAGAATTAAAATTCAAAACGTTCAAAGAATATGAATCAAAACTACTCATTCAACATAGATTAAATACAAACAAAGAATCATGTCAGTTACTTCATTATATTTATAGTTGTTTTCTTCCGTTGTTGAAAGCTGTATAATACAAGCAAACAATTACCTTTGTTTTGTAATATATATATATACACACACACACACACACAGATTCAATCAAGGAACAAATGCAGATGGTTTATAATAGGCTCTACAACTCCATGTGACAAAGCTTGTGTAAGCGAATTCTGCGGTTATCATTTACCAAGGACCTAAATTGTGTCTAAGGTGTGGCGTTGGAGTTACAGGAAACGCGCAGTTATGTGTGCAAAGTGGTGGTTAAAACAATACAGAGCTCAAAAGATATTATGATAAACAAAATAACAACGACAATAATGACAAAGTTATAAAAAATAACAATTCAGACAAATTATCATTTATAAAATTATATTATTAAAAACAAATGGAAGAAAATGAATTTGTAAAGCATCCTATCACCAAAACGTATGAAGCCTAAACCAACCAGTTGGTTATGTCATTCATACTGGTTATCTGATATTTAGTACCGGGAATCTTTATCATAAATTAATTTACGAATGTTATCACTGAGAATTCGAAGACAGTCTTGTGATCAATCATATTGTTGGAGCAA
This sequence comes from Sinohyriopsis cumingii, assembly GCA_028554795.2. Lineage (NCBI taxonomy): Eukaryota > Metazoa > Mollusca > Bivalvia > Unionida > Unionidae > Sinohyriopsis > Sinohyriopsis cumingii. The sequence goes on from CM068830.1 coordinate 76,566,319, forward strand.
AACTCAATAACCTTTCAGATAATTTGCGAGCTGTCACGCAAAATCCAAAAATGCAGGTTTGGAAATACTTGGAGATATAAAACAGCTACAAAAATAGCGATTAAATCTACAAATACAGATACTGGCGTCAATCAATGAACTCAGCTGGCAAATATTTTGATATTTGCATGCGCTTGGTTGAGTGCGTCCCAGAACATATAACCAAATCGGCTTTTTCAAACAAATATGAACAAATATTACATTTCCGTATTGTTGAAGGGAGATAACTGGAAGAGTGATTAAGTAGTTATGTCGCTTGTTCTAATACGTTTTACTCCATTTAATATTTTCGTCATCATTTAGTAATTAATTAATTATGATAGAACGGTTATTTAATCAATTTGAGGCTTTTATTGTTTTTGGAGAAACTTCGGAATATATATATATATATATATATATATATATATATATATATATATATATATGATCCAGAATAAACTATTTGTAATTTTGAACCATTGCAAACTTGTAAGTTTGAAGATAGAGATACACTACCAGGACAGTACAGAGTCATAAAACTCATCCAACAAGCTATGTTCCAATTTTTGGTTACTGTAAAAGATATTGAAGTTAACAAATTCGTATCCTCTCAATCTCAAGCGCGGTCGAAAAAATGACGAAGTCAGTGGATAATGCAGTGAGATCGTGGTAGATATTATAAATATTACAAAACGGAGTACTGAAAGCCTTTGGGACAGGTCGAGCTGCCGAAGTTAATAACGCTGGTAAAATTTAAAAAATTGGAATTATACCGCCCGTTTTAATTGAGTCTTTAATAGCACCAGCAGAAAGATTGAGTTTAACGCCTGTTTTTGATTGTTTGGCGTTATTTAAATGTTTGATTTGATATTTTTATTCCGCAATTTTTAGCTGCATTTGATTGAAGTGTTTTAATCTAACCAGGAGTCAGACTGACGCTAACATCATCATAGGACATTTATAAACATCGCGAGTGATTTAATTACATGTGTTCTACTGGAGCATCAACAACTCTCATTCGTCCACCAACACCTTCAAGTAACATTGTTTTGTCGCTGAGTATGACAGCAACTGTTCTTTAATTAACACCAGTGCCTAGATTTACACGAGCTCGAAAGTGAATATCAACAACAGATTGAACAAATCAAGATGTTCCAATGCAAAATAACAGATCGGATATAACGTTATAAAATCCAGTTGAGATATCTGTAAAACAGTATCTATAATTTGATCACGTCCCATGCACGTGCTACATGATTTCGGTCAAAATTTTAATATTATATCTTCAGATGGTTATCGCTCACTATTTATCCGTAACGAATCTTCACTAATTGCAAGTGTGCCAAATATCATATTACCACGTTCTTGAGAATCCAGTCGATTAACATTATGTAAAGCAATAAATATATGTCTCGGTGCAGACACTTCTTGTTGTGATGCTACATGCCATGCAAATAACCCTGCAACATTACTTTGAACGCTGTATGTAGTTAATGTTACACATGATATCAATGCCTTTCCACCTGAATTCATAAAACTAATTAACTTTTTTTTATTCAGCAATCGATGGAGTTATTACGGGCATTAACAGTGAAAGTTTTGTTAACCGTACTATACAAGTATGGGCAGCAGCAGAGCGCCAAATTGTATCGTTGTCATTAGCTTTTCTTATAAGTACGACTGTATGTTTAGCTCCAAAAATAACTTTTCTAACATCTCTACAAATCCAGGAATATAAGACAGTGGAATTGTGCATGAAAACTCTTCTTCACCGTTTAACATTGATCGGCGTGTAGCAAAGCCTAAGTTGAAATTTTCATTGGTTCCTATAACTGCTGGTGTAGCTGCAGCTCCTGCAGCATCTCTTACATTTCCCATAACATTCCTATCAATATCAGGATGATTAGATGTATCTTTTGCGAACATCATTGATGGACCGGCTGATCTTGTATAATCGTCTGAATATCTTGCAAGTCCAAGTATTGTCGTAGGAACATCAACATCTTTTTGAATTATTTCAATATTTCTTCCGTCAAACATGTACGTAGCTGTGTCAAACAACGCATTGCTACCATTGTTAACAAAACCAACTATATCACCAACTGCAACTCCTTTACCATCATCTTGCAAAATTCTACCTTCTACTTCAATAAACGCTTTAGAAAGTAAGAAATATCTGATTGTATCTTGAACTTATAATTTGATTCGACCACGCTGATCTGATATACGTGCGTCGTAAGAATAATATTGATAATCACGTGTAGATACATATTTTGAGAACTGCTGCGTATATATCAAACGCTGTATCAGATATACGCTTAAACATTTTATTATAATTATTATCGTCTAAAACGAAGACCACTTCCTGCTATTAAACTTGCTGGGGGGGGGGGTTCTTTTTCTGACTGGGGTATATCAAACAATTCCGCCAGTTTTTCATTTGCAGCTTGATTTATTATTTTACTGATTTTTGCAGCCATAACTTCAGTGCTGGTAATTTTACTGGTGGCTGTGGGTTTTTTCGCAATAATCGAGCTAATCTTTTTTAATCGCTGAAGAAAGCTTAGTATCAACATTACCAACAGCACTAATACGTTTATCACGAATAACGTCAATAGCTTTAATTCCCACTGGTTTGCGATCGCATTGCTGTTGGAGCTATCCTTCTGAATAAACCCATAACGACACCACCGAGTCCATCTCCGTAAATTGCTTTATAAGTTGGTAATCGTGAATTTACTACCCTAACTATTACAGGTCTACGTTTAGAATTGTGTATAATCATTTTTAAATTACATGCTGAGTAATTAATTGTTTTTTTTTCAGTCACTGTAATAATCATCAGCAATTTCTTCAGTGAGAGAATGATAAACAGTACGATCCATAACATCGCCTGTAAATAATCTTCGACAAATGTCAGATATTTCATTAACAATCTCTGGAGAATTATATCCAGTGAGCTTTCCTCCAATCAGAATTTCTAGTCGGTCAACGTCGGCAAAGAACTCTTTCAGGTCAAATTCCAAATCCACTTCCGGTTTTTGGTAAATCAGGTGCTTCATTACCCGTTCTTGCGTCTGGTTCTGTTTGTTCTTTAGCCATTCTAAGCAATTCGAGACTTTTCATTATTTTTGTCGTATTTGTAATAAATGTTCTTTCACTTCTTTTACACTCTCATGAAATCTCTTACGACGTTATGGGGTATAAAATTCTTTGGGAGCATATTTAATCATAAATATATCGTTGTTCCATTCTTTATCTGTAGTTTCTTTTCCAGGCTTGAAATATATATTACTTTCATCATAACTCGCAGCAATTTTTAATAAATCATAAAGATCCTTATTCCTGATAGTTTGTAAATCAGCAGGTGTAAATTCATATATTATCTCATCTTCAAGAACCTCTGAAGACTCTTTTTTACTAGGCCGTAATTGTTGTTGATGTGTAGGAGGTGGTGGACACTGAAATTCATGTTCAGATGAAGCTTTCTTTTTTCGTTGATGAATTGGAAGAGATAGCGGACGTTGAGAAGGAGGTGGAGGAGATTGTGGTTAATCTTCGGTTATCATTTGTAGTAATTGTCTAGGTTGTTCCATTTCTTCTAATCTTTTAAATCCTTGAAAATCAGGATCATCAGTTTTGAGAGTACTTTGTCAAGAAAAAATGAGATATACATCACTAACCCAATCATTTTTTGTCAAAGAATCAACATATTTAGATCTCACATAATTACCCCTATTTTTATATGTTAAAGCAATATCATGAACTTCTACCGGTTTTGCATTCGCGATAGCATTAAAACCTTTATCGTCAATTTATCTTGAAGATCAATACAAGTCAAGGTGTAGATTGTTTGTTAGGTTGTTGTCCAAGGGATGATATTTTTCTTACTTCATCTTTATATGCAATAAAATTAAAATCACCTGCTCTAGCTTGTTTATTTCCTTTGTACAATCGAAAAACTTTCCTAAGCATCTGTTGAAACTGGTTTATCAGCATATTCAGGTGTTAAAAATCTATTTCTATTACTACAACTCGTAACAGCAAATATAGCTAAATATGATTCTTTGCTTTTTTTGCATTAACAATCTCTTCATGAAATGTTTTAAGTAGTTTAACTCTTCCCTTTTTCGTTTTTGGTTTTACTCCAACAGAACCTTCAAGTTCTTCGTCAAGTTGAGGAGGAACAGGATGAGGCTGAGCAGCAGCTATTCCGGCTGGAAGATCTCTTAAAATTCTCTTTGTTAGTTTAGATCTTTTTGCTACTTTTTCAGTTTGCTAAGCAGTTAGTCTTACTGCTGGAGTAAGAGCCTCGGTATCTTCTGCAATTCTTTCAGTGACCTTCGAAATAGACTTAAATAACGTTACTGTACCTTCTGTAAATTCAACTTTTGATTCTGGACGTTCCTGAAGTTTTTATCTTAGATAATCACGAACAGGCAAAAACTTTTTGATAGCTTCTAATCTTTCTTTAGATAATCTAGCCATGTAAGATTCCGCACCCGGTGCCATTATTGATAATATAATTTTATAATTACTCCACACGGATTTATAACAATAAATTTGCACGATCCCAGAACAAGATATAGTGTAAGTCTTGATAAGATATTTGGTTGATATAATAATGATTTAATTATAGCAGCAGAGAGCGTGAGACCTCAATGAAACGTCTGGTGGGTAAAAAAAGAACATTCATACAAATTCAGAAAAACACTAACGACAAAGACAAAATAACAAAATAAATTAACCCAATTAGAGAAACTCTCTGTAAGTGAAAGGTTTTGGTTTGGCCTCATTGACCTTTTTGTTTCGTTTTTATGTAGGAAGCTTTATTTTTCAAAAATGACATTTCAGCAAAAAGTCTGTTCACCCTCTCTGCTGCAGACTTAGTTCTAACCATTAATACCTACATGGCAACTTCATAATCAGGGTAGTCTATCTCTAATATTTGGGTGTCTGAACCTGAATTGGGTAATGTAGCAATTACGTGGTTAACATACTTTGCTTTATCAATTTCAAAATCGCAAAATGGATCACAGTTTCTAAATGTATCTGCCTTTAATTTCTTGTTGTATGATTTTGAATGGCATGGTCGTGGATGTCATTCTACTTCTTCCCAGCATTCCATGTACAAAGTCTACTTATAGATGCAAATGATTTATATCCAAACTGAAGAGCATAATCTTCCAAAGCAAACAGTAAAGAAATTATTATAAGCGACATCATCCTTACCATAGAAGGAAAGAAAGCGACAAAACAAATTCAGACAACCACAGAGAGCGAACATCCAAAACCACCAAAGGGACCCGCCGACAACAACTTAACAGACCATACCCCCAACAGTCAACGATAGCACAACGGACCAGATGCACAAAACCAACAACAACAACAACACCAACCATAAAGAAAACGAAAACAAGCAACACACCCAAAACACCTAATCTAAATCAACAAAACATATACATAATGCAAACACGAAGACCACCTTTATTACATTGCCACACTAACCCCCCTTTTTAAAATGGATGCTACAAAAATAATATTCTTATAATACTATCAATCAACACAAATGGACTAAACTTCGAAAAGGCAAAGAAACTAATTTACACAGCAAAAACTTTCAACATAATTTGCATTCAGGAAATACGTAACATAGAAAAAGTAGTTACAAACTATATAGAGGACAGACTAAATGCTGTCTTTATCATCAAAAAAGACCAAATAAGCAGGAATACTTATAAGTGCAAAATATCTCAAATACCCCAGATTTTCTGAAGGGAAGACAAATAAACCTAGTACAGAACAAAATTCATATTGAAATGTCTATGTACCATCAATACGCAAACGCAAGAAAGATTGTATTCTTAATTTAATGGACTATCTAAAGGATATACTGCTAAAATTGACAAAACAAGGGAACTCACCCAAAGGGACAAAGATATTCTTCCCCATATTAACAACTTTACAATAAACAGTCAATTAACCGATTCTTTTAGGCACCTACGTAGAGCAGTCTTCACATATACAAGAACAAATTATGCCTCTAGAACTGAGTGTGTGTATGTGTGTGTGTGATTTGGATTTTTAACGTAGCTTTAACAATTTTCAGTCATATCGCTGCGATGTCTGCAATGTGGCAGTTTATAGTGATGTCTAGCACTGGGGCATCATGCCGCAGACATGTAGCATGATGTCCCACCCAGTCACATTATCCTGACACCGGGCCGACCAGTCCTAACACTAACCTCTTAATGCTGAGCGCCAAGCGAGGCAGCTGTTAGTACCATTTCTTTTTGTAAGTCTTTGGTATGACTCGGCCGGGGATCGAACCCACGACCTCCCGCATTCGAGGCGGACGCTCTAACCACTAGGCCACCGGAGCGGTCTCTAGAATTGACAAATTTTACATGAACAACAATCATAAACAAAGCATAATAAATTGTGATATATAAAAGCAACAAATAGCGAATCATAAGGCCATAACATTAAACTATATGATCAAACGCCCTAATAAATGGGGCAAAGGACACTGGAAGCTAAATAAAGAAATACTAGATCTCCCAAACTACCAAACTGAAATTACTAAACTTCTAGGCGAACCTCTGCACTCTATACTTCATATCTACATTAACTGAGAGAAAACCCAAAAGAAAATAGCAAACACATCACAAAAATTCTCCAGACTAAGAATGGAAAACCTCAGAATAACAGAAACACAATCCAATATCATATCAAATAATACAGAAATTGACGATGAACAAAAGAAAATAACTAAACAAATCCTAGAAAAAAATGCAGAAATTAAATTCAATGGTGCACAAATTAGATAAGGGAAATACGACGACATAAATAAAATAGAAAAAAGAATTTACCGGAAAGAGTAAATTAGGAGAGGAAATGAAAGGATTATCTTCCAGTTAAAATAAGGAGACAAAATTAAAGAAAGCAAATAGGAACTCTTCACTCAAATAGGAAGTACTACACCACCTTACGAAAATCACAAACATCTCCACCAAAACTCTATAAGAATATTTAAAGAAACTAAACCTACCACAAATAAGACTTTGCCAAAAACAACAATGTGAACAACCCATATTAATTAGCGAAATACGCCAAGCAATCGAATAATTAAGCAAAAATATGTCACCACGAGTAGATGGTATAACTGCAGAATTTTATCAAAAATTTCAAAAACAAGTAGCTCCTGTTCTAAGTGAACTTTACAGCTCGATTAATGACAACGATGAAATGACAGAAACAATGAAAAAGACCTTATAACATTCATCTACAAAAACAAAGGAGATATAATGGAACTCATAAACTAGAGACCCATGTTTCTACTTAGCACAGATTATCAGATCTTAAACCAGCCCAGGCCAATGAAAGGGAGTGCGTAATATTGCCAGAGCTTATGGGATAGAGAAACTAAAACAATATGATGAGCAACCCAAAAAGCAACCCTCCCTGCACAATTCATATATTATTTATATTATTATTTATCTAAAACATATCAACACCAAACACTGTATGGGTGGACAGGGAATCACATAAAAAACACACATAGTTAGAGACACAGGGTGTCCTAAGGAGCAGGAGATACTATGAAATGGCTAAGAGGTGTCATAAAGTGGTAAACCTCGAGGGTGTATCTATTAGATTATTTTAGAGAAATTAAAATTTCTTCATCAGAGTTGTTTTTACTGGTACGATATTTCATTTTTTATAGATGTTTTGGTTGATTTTTCGTTGTTTTCAGGACGTTCAAAAATAATATTTCCAAAAATTTTCGATTTCTCTAACAGAATTAATTAAATACTCCCTCGAAGTTTGACCGTAACAATTTTAAAACAAATTAGACCAACAATAACAAATTCAGCCATACATTTGCATGAATATATTACTAAACAATATATTCATACCTTCGCAAAAAGCAATATATATTGTATCATTATTACTGGCCTGATCAGCATCCTAGTATATGTGATATATCCATTTGTACCAGATTTCACGACTCATATTCTGATCCAAATACTCAGATCTCAAAACTTTTTCTCTATTATTAAAACTTTGCACGACAAACGCAGATTATTTTCCGACGTTGTCAAAAAAAAAATTATGAAGGCAGTGCTCTTTTCTGTAAATTTATCGTTCACTTCAGTTTTAACTTTTGTTTGTTCATGTTCTGGTTCTGGTATAAGATTCTTTATATCGCTTATTTCAGCACGAGTTTGGACAATACCTTCAACTATTTCTTTTACTGGTTGAGCAGCAGGTATCCTACGTAGATGTTTTCGTAGAATCTTTTTTATATATAATTCTTTCTTCTATTTTTCCTGTTGCTTTAGCGGTTTCCTGTCATGTGGGAAGAGGTCCTTAGGTAGCCTTTCTAACCGGTTTAAATAACTGTTCTGCACCTTCTGTAAATTACACCTTAGACCCCTAACGCTCTTGTAGTTGTTGCTTCACATTATCACGGACTGGAAGATATTTTTTAATTGTCTCTAGTTCCTGTCGAGCTAGTTTAGCTGTGCCAGATTCCATTATTGATATACTAATGGTCTAATTATGCAAATACCTAAATTTATCAGAGATAATTACAATCTGACGGTTGTATATAGCGCAGTTGATATCCACATACTCGTTAAGGCCGCCGGAGTTGTTGCCGCTTGTTTGACACAAACACGCGTCCGCTTCACACGTATATATATATATATATATATATATATATATATATATATATATATATATATATATATGCCGTATACAGGTAAGGAACAGCTCGCGGTTTACAGTTTGGTTTCACATAGCGGGGGAGGGGGTGTCGACAAACAGGTAGGTAAACAAGAATACATACAAATTTGAAAATACAAGCGTAAAAAATAAAATAACAAAATGCATTAACCCAATTAGAGGGAAATCTCTGTCGGTTTGCGTTATTGACGTTTCTATTTTTATTTTCGTAGGAGGCTTTATTTTCGTGAAATAACCCATCCAAAGTTTCTCTGATTCACCTCTCCCTGCTGCTTCTGATATTTCATTCTATACACTTAAAACTAATAAAATGAAAGAAGAAAAAAATGTTTTCAAGTATGAATGCACAATATAAATGTAATCAAGAACAAAAACAAATGTGTGCAGTAACAACGTTAGCAAATGATTTGTTATCTGCATTTAGAATTTTACAAAGTCGTAAAAGTAGACATTTAGTTATTTTTAAAAAACGAAAAATTCAGCTGTTAAAACAACAAAATCTATTTGTGAACATTTCAAAACACTATGTGACCCCATGCATATTTCTGAATATACTTACCCATTTGCTTGTACCCCCATATCAATGATAATGGAAATATGTAATGTTATAAAAGGTGCACAGAACTTAGTCATTTCATTCACTGATTTATAATTTCTAACCTGACTGTAACCAGAGCGGCCCTAACACAGCGCCTTTTCTATATAACGGATCTTCCATACAAGCACTGCAATATATCGCGTACACTATGGGCTAGTTTGCTTTTCCTCCAACAACAAGGGGACGTAGTTCATCCTATTCGATAATTACCTGATAATTCCATGGATGAACATAATGTTGACAATTTAGAGTTATATCCCTTTGCATACATGAACAAAAAAATTACACCGATTGTTAAATCCACGAGAAAGGCAACTATGCAGTTGTCATTCTTTTCCTTTGATTCGACATTGTAAATATCTGTAGCAGATGACAAAGTGTTTTCCTCCTATGTGCGTACATGCGTAGTAGTACATACACCCCATCAGTGAAAATGAACTTGTCCAGGAACAGCAAATGACTGGTGAACATGGTCGTCATTTACACTGAAAACGTCTTTTGGGAATGAATCGCACAGATGATAGTGGTGCTAGGGCCAACCTGGGCATAATAATGTTTGGAATTATAAATCAATAAATGAACTAAATTATGTGCGTCATTCATCGCTTTTGTGCTTTTCGATTTTTAAATCAGTAGGGAGTAGAAACAAACGGGGAGATATATTCAGACTAGAACCTGTTAAAAAGTATTGTAATGCCTTCTGCGTGTGCAATAGGATGAATAATTGTGTACATCTTTGTAATTGTTTATGTCCTTATTTATTGTTTACTTACATGTACATATTTCTGTATGTTTGTATATTTCTGAACAACATTGTATATCGTGATACACCTATCTTTGCATGCTTCCCTACCCCTATGATAAATGGTAAATGGCAAAATACGCTACATATAGAGGTCGACATGGACTTGAAGAGTTTTAGTTATCTGTTCCTGCAGTGAAAATAACTTGTTTCTATAGATTGAAGTTTTTTATTTGCCTGAAAAGAATGTTACAATAACAAACTCGTAGTAACGTTACTTACAGTATACATTAATCATTATCGCAATGATTATTCGACTTACATTTTGACTAATTAAGGCTTCTTTTTTCCGGCAACTGTCAATCCACGACATTAAAGCCATCGCTTCAACTAACAAACTGAATGTCCTGATATTCCAAAACAACGAAATTTAGCTCCTGGAACATCGTTTTCCTCTAGCTTTATTGAATATCATCTCAGCTGCTGTCATTCCGTGTCGTACAATTTCACTTTGTCTATCACGTGATACGCATAATACATTTACATGACGTGTCGCCCATCTCTCACAGCCTCCATAGAGTCCGGATTATTACCCTAATTTATGATTGGATTTCATTTTGTAACAATGCAACTTACTTGGATCCGGTTTCCACGACGCAAAAACAGCAGTAGTACATTGACTTATTCTAAGCATGAACTGCGAGGGACGGGACAATTTGTATGTCCTGGCAGCTTAGTTTACGAGAGATCACATATGACACTTTTTCATGTAACATTGCCGTAAAGCAGATGTTCGAACCGACTTACCTATACATGGAATACAAAATCAAACGTTTCGTAAGTCCTAAGTAGAACTGCAATATTTCTAATGTGTAACATATTCTAATGATCGTTTTATTTTTTCATAAAACATCAGTAAAATATTTACTAATATTGCTTGTATTTTAAGAAGTATTATGTAATTTCTACTTTCTAAAACATCCATTCTCTGATAGCAATATTGCATTATTGCATGCATAATGTCTAGAAAGAATTGCTTTCGTTTCCTTAAAATTAACATATAATTTTCATCCCTTGCGCACACTCATCCACCACAAAAGAAATATAAGAGATGAAAATTCTCAGCTGCAGAAGAACATTGAAATAATCTCTCTCTCTCTCACCTTGCAGTTGGATTTGAAAAGCGACTCTGGAAGCAGGTGGGTGTGAAGATGAGATTTGATGAATCTCGGAGATGGCAAGCTCTCAATGTACTTTACGCCCCGGAAGTACTCGTACTTTGGCAGGTACAGATCCAGAAATGGGAATCGTTCGTCAAGTTGTTTGTTTCTTGCCGTTTCAAAGTTCAAGTTGGTTTGGATAAGGTATACCATCTCCTGCATTAGCGTAGTTCCTTTAAAGCAATAACGTCTAGTGTCACTTGAGGTCGTTTACAACATTATTGCTACTATTATAACCAATACCAATATCATCCCCCATGAAACATTACTGTTATTTATCAGTACCGTACAAAAATCACTAACACTTTTAACTATTTTTCACAAAACTGACCCATTTAATGTTATCACGTATCTCAAATTTATTATGAATCTATATTTTAGATTTCTTCCTACTACTATTTTTTTCTGTAAGACCCTGAAACAGTCAAGTATGTAAGTGAACTCATGCTATTTTCGAGTATGCAACTTTGCTCTCTCTCTCTCTCTCTTTCTCTCTCTCTCTTTCTCTCTCTCTCTCTCTCTCTCTCTCTCTCTCACACACACACACATACACAAACACACACATGAAATAAACCGATATGTAATTTCCAGTAGAAAATATAATAATTGATGAGGAATATAATCTCCTTTCTTTAAGTGTGAATGTTGTTCACTAGCTGGGACAAGTGGGCGCCACTCCCAAATTTCAGAATTGGGACAGTTAAACAAATTGAATTCCTCTTGCATTTTAATCATCTTTTTATCCACAGTGGAGTTCACTTTTGCTTAATTGGACTATATAGTCCAACTGAAGCTGCACGTATAAAGACTTAGTGACCAACGACCAGTTTGAACCACGCTGTCAAGTTACAGATTTCGTTTCCCGATTCATTATGTTTAAATATTAACGATACTGGTTGATAATTTGAAAGCTGGACAAAATTACAATAGTCTATTCAACACGATATTCAAACAAACAAACAAACAAAAGAGCATCAACTCGGCTTGCACAGACTATTTTTCTTTTATTTTCGTTTCATACGTCAGTGAAAGTAAAATAAAAATAAACGGCCATTTCTTAAGTAAAGTTATGAACGGTTTTAATCCATTTTGTTTTGTCTCAAGTCTGAACCATGATGCAAGCAAGTATGACGACGTAGATTGAAACAGGGCATTTTTGGTACCTTTGATTAGTGCTCCGTAACCTTATTTTACGCTAAGTCTTAAAACTGACTTAATTCCGTTCACTGTTGCACAAAGTCTATCATCCATTTAGGATGATGAATTCGGCACATTTTGTTAAAACAGTATTTTAGTGTACAGCAGAGTTCATTACATATGTTTTCAATTGTATCATCAGTGTAAGTGTTGAAACCAGTTACTGTTCGACATTTAAATTTAGTTGTTAATTTGGAGAGGTGATTAATTCGTTCCTCAGGTTTTAGAACAGTAATCATTTATCTAAAGGAAAGAGGGATGTGGATGTTTTTCATTATTATTAAAACGTTTTAGCAGTGGCCCCATGTCCCCATGACCCCTTGGCTGGAAAAATAGTTTCCTTCAAGAAAATGTTATCTCCCATATCCTCATATTTCTACCACCAATACAAAATATTGAGGTAAACTGTCTGCTGACCTAGATTAACCAGTTGTCCGTTAAACAAATTCTAACATCTATAATGGGCTCAAACGTACGCCCGACACAACTACAACAATTTTAGGATTAAAGAAAAAGTAACTGCATTTGTGACTTCGAATATTATTAGTCTATGCTATCATTTTCAACACAGAAAATTATAATTTAGGCCAAAGTTGCTGTTGTAGGGTTGGGCGCCATTTTTCAGTACAAGATAGGCTATACATGGCAGCCAGTGGAAAACCACTCAAAGAACCACTGACCCACGAGAACCTACTGGCAAACTTTCTCACATACCCACATTGGCCGAACCCGAGACTCGAACCCACGCAGACTGAGGTGAGATGGCAGTGATCCGTAACGGTGAGCGCTTTGCACCATACTGGCACGCGGGGCCCCTATAATTGAGGTCAAATAAATCGGCAGACATACCACTGTCGCATCTTCCTCGAAATAATGAAATTCCGCATTATGCATAAAAGAAAATGCAAGTGAAAGTGCCTGGGAAGACTTACCAGATCGCGGAAAGCTGCAGACCCAGATGTCATCTTCCCGAGCAACCATCCGTTCGATCTCTCCAAAATCAGTATTTCGAAGAACTACCGCGCCCTTCCAATTCACAAACGGTGCGGAGACGATTGGTAAACCTTCCCCTTTACTCGAAAAGTTTTCTTTGATCTCCATCTTTTGTAAAATGTTACAAAATATTGTGCGTTGAGCGGCAAAGTGTATAGTTTTCGATAGTTGTCAATCACATCGCTAGCCAAGGTATGTTTACGTCACGCCATATTAAACCGTATCTACTTGAATTACACCTCTCGCGTTACGTGACATTGACTATAAATACCAACTGATTATGCAAATCGAGTCTTGACGAAAAAAACAGAGGAAAACAAAAAACAGACGTAATTTATAACGTTAAAGACCGAGGCCCAGTTTTCTCCGAGTATGATTTGTCAGGGTATTATCTTGCGAATGGGGGTACATTTAGGAAATAGTATACATACTTGCACAAGAATATTCGTGAGATCTTGATCTTTCCCCATCATTGCCTGTGACAATGACTGGCACGAGACTAAAATTCATTTAAAAACTTGTCACATGCTTTGATTCTTACAAAATTGAGCATTACAGTGTAGGAAGTACGACTAGATTATTGAAACTTATATTGGATATATTTTATCTCGGATAGACTGAACAAAACTTTGAACCTACGTTAAAAATCCAAATGACACACGCACACACTCACACACTTAATTTTTAATTGCATTGATCTATGCTAGAGAGATGCATGTGGGTAGTAAAACCATATAGGTATCATAATTATTTGTCTCACTATGCATATATTCCTCTTTCCATGATTTAGAAGTGTTCAAAATCATTTGAGTGGTATTACGTAAATAAATTTACCAGGTGCACGGTGCAGGATTTTATGCTGCTACTGATTATAAATTTGTGTAATGTAGGTCTCTTATTGTATCCTAATTTTATATCAACAGATGTAATCCGTCATAGTTTATCTTTTTTTATTCAAAGTTGACAACCCCATTAAATTATAAGTGTGTTGTAGTCCTAAAACTCTCCCCATTTGTTTAATTATGGACATCCCATAGATTGTTTAAACAATACTGGGGTTTTGTTGTTGTTGCTGTTGTTGTTCATTCTTATTTATTCTGGATATAATTTTTAGAGTTCAAGGTTGTGTGGGACAGTTATGGGTTTACTGGGAATTAAGATTAGTCCATACATATGCATTGTTGGACACTTGGGGGGGGGGTCATATTGGAAATCGTATTATTAAAACTGTCCATAGGATTTTGTTTGTTATTGTGGATTAGTTCACAGATTTATTTTTAGCATGTTTACAGCACTGCATTTCTCGTTCACTGTACCGTCGTACCATGCATTTTTGTCCAAAAAGCTTGTGATTTCAGATAATTTTCAATGACATCATCTGTTTGACGTAATTGTTATGCTAAAATGCCCCAATTTTCATTTACAAAACAAAAAAATATTCATTCCTAATGTCCATTACCGCTACGATGTGTTATCCATGGATGCTCTAAGAGACGCCTTTTTAACTGATGGCACATTTCTTTTTAAATACGGCTTGTTTACTTTGCATGTTACGCGTGTCATGAGTTGTATATTTAGCCTTTTGTTTGTAGTAGTTCGTGCATAAAGTTGTCAAATTAATTATATAGCATGTCTCATGCTTTGGATCCTCCTGTTCACACAGAGACGTCAGTCACAGAGAGCAGGAGACCGTTTTTATGCACAGATTTAATGATGCAATCACCGGCCTAGAATACAAAAATCATTAAAAAAAATACAATACACAAGTAAGATTTTTAAAAAAAATGTCAATATTTTGGATACCTGTATAAAAGCAAAGCATACGAATATTTTCCACTTGTCCAGAGATGTCAATGGCAGTTCATAGCAGAAGTTAATGCACCCCAATCTCAAATTTATACATGCAATTTTCACGTCTGAAGGTAATTTTGACACCATGTGATGCTGAGTGCAAACACAAGCCCTTTTCCTAAATTTTAATTCTGCATACACTGTGTAACAGACTATGAACGTGCGAAATCGTTGGAACCAATCGCGTTATTTCTGCCGAAAAATGTGTCACGTGGTCATGACATCACACGCAAAACCAGACTCAGCAGCTGTAAGAATGAACACTGACGTGCACAGTACTTCTGGAAGTACACATTATCAGATGTAACTCAGTGATAGCAATAAACAGGTTTGTATTTCAATTTCTTGGAAAAAAGTTACACCAATATCAGCAGGGAGGGCGAACAGCCTCTAATTGATTCACTCGTATTTTCGCAAATTAAGCCTTCCTACAAAAACACAAAAATCGTTTAATAAAATGTGCGTATCCAGCGTAAAACAACTTCGTTTACATGTTATCGCCGTGGGTTTTCTTCTTTGTTGTAACTTCAAAGGAAAAATGCGCGATTGTCGGTGACAATTTGGAGGCGCGCCCTCCCTGCTCCTTCCTGCGTCCCTTTTCGAAAACCAAGGCCTTTATCGATGTAAGAAAAGAAAAATATTTGAGCGTCTGCTGACATAAATTTCCGGCTATAAATTAAAAATTTAAATTATCAATGCTGGAGAATCACATTCCACTAAATTTTTCCATAATGTTCAGGAGCATTGACCTCCTCGATAAAAATCTTAAAATGTTTATCAAATACACGTATACGATCTCTTAATTTAAGTTCGATTTTATCGAGTATCTTATATAACGGTTCAATCTCGTGAATTTGATCATATCTAACAATTATAATTTCACACTGTGTTGTAAGCATTTTAAGGATTTCCCACTCTGAGATTTTTATTTCTTGGATGATATCGCGTGTACTTTTATCTATCATTTCTAATTCATAAAGTTCATTTTCGAGTTTGTGTATATCTTGCAAGTTCGCCACAACAAACTCCCCTCTCTCTCTCTCCAGTCATAATGTTCGGTCTCTCTCTCGTAGCAGCCGCGCATTACTTCTGCGAGATTGTCAGGCATCTCTTTTACGCATTCGTATATGCTAGTTAGTTTTTCTGGGTCCATCAAATTGAGACAGTATTTGCTGTGTAAATTTTCAAGATGTGTTTTGATTGATGCTGTAATTTTGTCGTTCATATATGTATATGATTTTGTCTAAATGTGTGTTATGTTCAGACAAAAAATGATTACACAAAAAAAACAAAAACATTTGCGCGTCTGTTGTCATAAATTAAAAAATTAAGTTAACAATAATGGCCAACATTGGAGAAGCATATACCACTAGATTAGCCAGAGAGCGACTAGAAACAATAAAGAAATATCTTCCCGTGAGAGATTCTGTAAATCAAAAATTACAAGCGCGGCAACAAGCACAAGTTGAATATGCAATAGACGTAGAACAATTA
This sequence comes from Sinohyriopsis cumingii, assembly GCA_028554795.2. Lineage (NCBI taxonomy): Eukaryota > Metazoa > Mollusca > Bivalvia > Unionida > Unionidae > Sinohyriopsis > Sinohyriopsis cumingii. The sequence continues at coordinate 76,583,183 of CM068830.1, forward strand.
TTTAAACCCGTTACAACAGCTACTGAAAAAGCTGCGGCGATCACAGAAAGAGCTTTACTAGGAGATACCAAGGATGAGAAAGGTATTCTTCCAATATTAAAACAGACCGCTGAGCAGACTGAAAAAATAGCAGCGAGAACTAAAAAAACAAAAAAAAACTTTTACGAGGTCTTCTAACTGATATAGCTGCAGCTCCACCCGTCGGTGAAAAAGTACTTGAAGGTATTGAACAAATTCGTACTGAACTTGCGTCTAAACCAATAAAGGAAAATATTCGACTGATTGCAAAATTTAGGGAGGATTTTGTCGAAGATATTAGAAATACTAAAATAGAAAAATTGCCTGAAAAAAATATTAATTAGTATATTTAATAAATCTAGAATCTTAAAACCCGGTTCTGAAAAAGTAAATGATGATAATCTTATTAATTGGATATATCGCATATATAAAAACAAAAAAAACAAGGCAGAGATGATGATTTAGAATACAGAAGTCTTGATGAAGAAGTAAAGAGACTTTATAAAGAAACACTGAAACAACTAGAACAACAACAACCCTCCCAGCAGGAACCTTCATATCAACCTTCTCCACCTCTGCAACAGATAGAACAACAACAGTCTTCTTCAACGCAGCAAAAGTTGATGTCGGAACTTAAACGGTCTGAGGAGCTACTTAAAAAAGCAAAAGGAGAAAGATCACCCTTAAGACTATTTAAGAAAACAACAGAAGAAGGAGCAACTGGCAGTGGTTTGGAATGTGGTCTTACTTGTCCTAACAATATCATCAATGACGTATCGCGGTTAGAAGTTCTCATAGGAGGAAAGCGAGCTGGAAATAACTCGCCAGAAATAATTAATGAAGCAGCTGATATCTGAAACGCGATTATTTCAAAGTGGAATCATGGATGCTAGCATATACCGAGAACTTATTGATGAACTCGCGGACGGTGTTACCGTCAATGGCTACTACAGCGACTAGTTAAATAAATAACTAATTAAATAAAATGATCGTAGACCAGTCATGGTCAGAGTTGTAAATTCACGAGTACCCGTATACAGGATGACTTATGGAAAGGGATTCGGTGATGTTGTTCGGGGTTTATTTGCGAGGATGGCTCCAAAAGCAATACCAAATCGCAAAACAATTATCAATGAAAACCATTGATGTTATTAAAGATAAAGCTCCTGGCGTTGTTGGTAACGTTGCCAGTAAAGCGTTCTTGGCAATCAAGGACAGACTAGCAAGATTAATACGTAGAAAACTTCCACCGGTAAAATTACCAGCCACCGCCGACATGCCTGCAAATGTTAGCAAAGTAATAAATGAAGCCACAAATCAAAAATTAGCGTCGCTGATAAATCAAAGGATAAATCAAGAAATAAATACAAGTTTGGCGGCGGGAAGCGGTCTTCGTTTTAGACGATAACTTTTATAATAAAATGTTTAAACGGGAATCCGACGCAGCATTCGACATAGACGAACCGGTTCTTAAAAATGAATCAGTGCGCGATTTTCAGTATTATTCTTATGACGCACGAAACCCAAATCAACGAGGACGAATTGAATTACAGGTTCAAGATACAAGTAGATATTTCTTGCCCGCTGAGGCTTTCATTGAAGTAGAAGGTGAAATTAAAATATAAAAAAAACACACAGACTACGGCGCGGGAGATACAGTCGGTTTTGTCAATAAAGGAAGTATGGTCTTGTTTAGTAGCGCCGTATATATGATTGATGGAAACAATATCGAATCGATTCAGAATGATGTCGATGTTGCTACAACAATAATTGGTCTAGCAAGATATTCTGACGACTTTACAAGATCAGCTGGTCCATCAATGATGTTTGCCAAGGACACTTCTGATCATCCTAACAGTGATCTGTTTACTATTAGACAACCACAAAACGGTGCTGATCCTCTTGTTGCTTTGCTGGTATAGAAGACATGATCATTAATAATAGTCCGGGATTTAATTTAGGTTTTCATACGGGTAGACAAATGTCGAAAGAAAATAGTAGAAACTATTCTTGTGCGAATCCGCTGTCACATATCTTTGGATTTTGCAGAGATGTCAGAAAGGTAATTTTCGGAGCAAAACATACGGTTGTGCTTGTTAGAAAAAATGATGACAACGATGCTTTATGGCAACCCGCCGTCGGGGTTGACGCTGGTAAAGTATTAATAACAAAACTATCACTATGGATGCCGGTAATGACTCCGGCAATAGCTGAAGAATAGCGACTGCTTTCTTTTATGGATCAAGGTGGTAAATTGTTGTTATCGTGGCTTACAACAACCACAGATAGTATTCAAAGAAATAATAATGGTTTATTTATATGGCATATAACATCACAGCAAGGGGTTTCCGCGCCGCGACATATTTTTATTGCTCTTCAGGATGCTACACGAATAAACTCACAAACACGGAGTTATATGATATTTGACAAACTCGGTGTCTCAGAAATTTCCTTAAAAATAAATGGACATCAAGAACCATCTGAGAATACACTGTTAAATTTTGATAATAATCATGTTGCACGTGCATATCAACGTTTGACGAAATATCTAGCGCGTGATCTAAATATTGATACTGGTTTGCAAATATCACAATTGGATTTTATCTCTCACTATCCAATCTATTAATTTTCACTAGAACGTCTTGATTTAACTAGACAGTCTGTCGTTTATGTGTACTTCGGGGCGACCGCGAGAAGAGGAGCTATAGATAATTACAGAGCAATTGATGTTATACTCAGTGACAAAGCAATGTTACATGAAGGTGCTGGCGGCCGAATGAGATTCGTTGATGCACCAGTGGACAACATGTAAACAATTAGATCAATCTCGTATTAACTAAAATGTCATATAGTCAAGTTAATGTCACTCTGACGCCTGGTCAGGTGAAAAAATTACAATCGAAAAACGCGAACGCATGTGGAGCAACGATAACACTAAAACACGATGAAATCGCTAATGGTGGTCCAAACAAGTTATCGCTGACTAAAACCCAACTAAAACATTTCAATAAAGCAAAGCAGGTAAAAACTGGAACTCAACTTGATTTCGCTTCAACAGCCATTAAGGATATGGTCAAAACAGGTGGTATATTTCTACTTCTCGCAGCAATACCAGCATTGATAGCTGCTGCTGCCCCAGTTGTCGCAAAATCAGCCGCGTTAGGAGCTGTTGGAATCGCTGCTGGTATGGCATTAACGAAAGCAACTGGAAAATGATACAAAAAAGGACACGGCCTAAGACTTCCAGGAACTGCCCCCTCATGGTACCCAAAGCGGTTCTAGACGCAAAACGTCTCACCCAGAGTGTTTTAACAACAATGTCAAATTTTGATTTACTCGATGCCGCTTAACAATTAAATATAAACAATTTTCAGAGGCGTCTTTATGCGAGATCAGTTACCACAACAACCGAATAATCCGGAAACTGGAATTATTAATCTCGATAACAGCGATGGTCCAGGTACTCACTGGGTTGCTTACGCGATACATCCACGTGGAATTATCTATTTTGATTCCTATGGGTTAGCACCGCCAGTTGAATTTCTAAAATACGTACAAAATACTCCATCCACAGTCCGGTATTCGACGCTACCAACCCAAACACTAACTGATCCACCAATATGATCCATAATTAAGGTACTTGACGCGATATCAAAATCAACCAAACCGCCTCACAAAGTCGTGTACGAGTATACCGCGGGTCGATTTAAACAATTCCCTAGCAAATAATGGTTGATATTTACGGATGTTCTCTCACAACAAAGAGAAAAAAACGCGGCGACGTAGATTTATCAAAATATGCGACCAAAGATGAAATCGACAATCTTTTATCCTTATCCGGGATAGACCCAGATGAGGTTGTTATTTTTCAGAACCGACACGGAAAACTAAAAACTACCGATATCAAATGGCATGAAATAATTCGTAGGGTTATTGGAGTTACTCCGGGTAACATCCCTGTGTTAACTGACAGCGGAAAAATCCGGGATTCACTAATATCAATCGCGGCGTTAAGAGATGATACGCAGAAAGCTGCAGGGGAACGCGTAAAAAAGATCGGCGACACAATGACAGGTGAACTCAGCATGAACGGAAACAAAATAGTGGTTTTAAGAGATCCAACATCCCCGGAAGATGCCGAGATGAAAAATTATGTTAACGCCGTTGACGGTAAATTATCCACGTTGCGGGCCGAGTATGATGTTCACGTAAACGCGTGTGCAAATTTTCGCAGAAACTTTAGAAAACTTAATGAAACCGCAGAGGAATTCTTTGGTACTCCGCCCTACGCTGATATGAAACTTTCTGATATCAAAACTAACATTGACACGATCAGACAAACACAGCAAGATATCGTAACGGGGATTCATAAGATCGTTAACAAAACCAGTTTGATTAAAATCCCACGTGCAGTTACCCCCGGGCATATTACCAACATAGTATACACGGTGTCATCTGGATTCGCAATATGGTCTAAACAAAATAATACTATCAAATATACCGCAACAGTCACTGGCGTGTACAGACTGTCTGTGTTCAGTGCCGCTAAATTTGAGATATTTACAACGAATCCCTGGCAACATTCTACCGACAAGTTTTCCTGGGTTGTGACGATCATATTAAACAAGGGAACCGAAGAAACATTTATACTGGAAGCAGCTGATGAGAAATTAACCGCAACATCTTACTGATGGTGTTTAGAATTTGTAGCTGAAACGCCTCAATTGGTTACCGCGTAATGTAAATAATGGAGTCAGAGTCAACAGCGCAGCAATATAGATACGATCAAGTATGCGAATGGCAATCAGGGTTAAAAAATACCATTGACAAATGCACAAAGTTAAAAAAATACAAGCGACGTGTAATCGTGTTAGATGTGTTAGTATACTCAGTATCCGCGTTAGTTGAATCCACTGGAGTAGTATTATCAGCGTTAACACCAGTGACAACTGCAGTCGCGGTAGTAATTACAGTTTCATCATCGACGACAATTGCAGGCGTTGCTAATATTATCGCGAAAAAAATATCTTCATGCGCTAGCGCAAAATTACGCGAATATGTCACACTGTTAAACGCGGCCACGAGCGCCTACTCGAAATTATCGTCGCTGATATCAAGCCTCGACGATACAGCAATATCCGATTCCGAATCCGCGCAAATGGCAAAGATATACGAAGACTACATCAGTCATTTGAAAAGACAAAAGATAAATAATGATGGAATTACTTCACTGAGCTCTGCTCAATATAGCCGCAGATACAAAGCCCGTGAAAACTTCTTCGATAACAGTAATCTCAACTAAACCAGAATTTAGTATTAATTTTCCAACTGCGATTCCAGTAAACGAGATCACGTTAGCACAATTACGAGTATATCACAGCTGGCCCAATATCAGATCAAAATCGTTCGGTGGATTACCAGCAAATAATTCGTTTGTGTTTGCAAATAAAAATAAACAAGATGGCACTCCCGACTGGAATGTCATTAGGTTACCAACCGGGTCTTATCAAATCAAAGAAATCAATGGGGATATACAACGTCGAATAAAAAATACCACAGGAAAAGAATCCAAGATAGAAATAACTGTTCATGAGCCAACGCTGTCTTCTGCAATCGAAATAAGCACCCTCCACTACGCTGTGGATATATGTCAAAGTTCGATCAGATCAGTGTTAGGATGGCCTGAGATTCCAGAGCGACTACGGCAAAGTTTCGAAGAACATCTTTTTGATATAACAAGTTTACGCAGCGAAATCATCAAGCGGATTGAAATATTAAATCAGCTTGTATCCGACATAGAATATATTAACCAGCGAGTAATTCAGGCAACAATTGATTGCATTGGAGACATACTCCTCGGTGGTTCTAAAAGAGAATTTGTAAAAGCATACTCGCTAACAGAAGCCAATCTACCGAATTTTAAATTTCCTGGGTACAACGCAACCGAGTTAAGAAAATCAGTCAATGACATCATCAATGAGTTCTTTGACGACATACTTGCACAATGGAGAAAAACACTACTGGAGCCAACTATCCTCACGTACGACAATAGCTCAACGGGAGAAGGCCGACATGTATCCCCGGAAATCGTAAATATAACCCCAGTGGTCGCGATCAATCTTGTGTGATGTAAACGATGGTAGTTACAGCACGGAAAAGACTGTATCAAATCAAGTCCAGCAAGGATTTGTTCTTTATTCATTCACCCCGAAAGAACCACCTGTATTTCTGATTGTGCAAGAGCCGATCAATCCAGTCTAGCTACGATGTCATAATCCGTGGCTGACCAAAATAAATTTCAAACTAACAGACCAATCTGGTCCCCTTCTTGATTTGCGAAATAAAACACTACATATTAATTTACTTGTGAAATCCTAAGGATTTTCGATCCTAGAAGTCGAAGATTTCTCAATTCGGAAAGGTAAAACAATATATATACAAGAAATTTTATTTTTTACTGACAATTAATCAAGCGAGTATTATATAATGTACCAACATGTAAAGGTTTTCATACACGACAAGCAAGTACTTGAAAACTACATCAAAAAGATATTTACACGGTTTATAGTCGGCCCAGTTGATTTAGTTATTGATGTGTACGGTAACGAAGACTTCTTATTGACCCAATCACAGCTGGATAAACTACAGCGAGAACATATTTCTATGGTCACGTGTAAAAAAAATCAAATTCTAAATTAGGCGCATTCTTGCATTAAATCCGATCGACTAAGGGAAATATTATGTGTATCAGATTGATACAAGTCAGATTGATACAAGTTAAAAAATAATAATTATCTGTATCAGATTGATACAAGTAAAAAAATATTTTTTTACCGTCACTGACATTCTACTTTCGATTTCATTTCTAGGTACTTGACTTCATCAAGGCGATTTCATTTCCAAGTCCTTCATTTCTAGGTACTTGACTTCACAATCTGACATACATTTTTTTAGTTGTTTTACGCGAGTATTTATTACCTTCTTTGTTTCATATTCTTCGGCTAATTCCAACCTAATTTTTTCAATTGCACGAGACAACCAAACAAATTCATTTATTTGTGCTTCTTCTACTGTAGCCAGCGATTTATATAACTCTGTCTGGATATTTTTTTATAAATCTGTACTGAGCAGGCAAAATATAACGCACTGCGCATTTATCCTCGTGTAGTGTTTCAAAATCAGACATGATTTTTTCAGCACTTAGTTCATCGGATATATTAATTTCGTTTTCTTCCAAAAAAATTTAACAGCAACAATCATATCATTGATATTTTTGTAATTCATATGTGTATATATATATATATATATATATATATATATATATATATATATATATATATATATATATATATATATATATATATATATATAAGAAGAAGAAAAATGTGTACACCATTATATGAAATCCTACCAAGTCCAGAATAGTGCACACAGAGACAACACAACTCATATGAGCCGCTAGGGTGTCTTATGACATCCTACCAAACTCAGGAGCGGAAACACAACCCCCATGTGAGCCCCTAACCTGTCAAACAACAGTATAGAAGGCCCAGAGGGTGTGTTTGCAAAAGACGTAACATTCCCCATGTGAACCTTTGCCAAATGATAATCTAGCGGGTTCAGAGGAATACATATAAGGACAGCACAGACAGATATACATGTATATACATATCACTATTTACCGTGCCCCCCTAGATTGTTTTATAACATTCTAGTAGGTTTGACGTATAGTAAGAACAGTACAACATATACATATATACATAACACTATTTACATCTGTAAACTCTTAAGGTGCCACCGCATCTTAGCAAGTTTACAGAGACATCACAAAACATAGTATTTACATGTATTTACAGTAGGACATCACGACAGATACAGGGTTATATTCTACTCTCAATAGATTTGCACACCTTCCCCAAAATCAATCCCGCGAAGTGCCAAATGTCACCGCGTCAAGGTGATAACGCGGAAGGTGTGCAACTTTATTGGGATTGGAAACCCCGTACATAATACGGACGCAATAGTATATAAACTTAGTGAAACTTAGAAATTCAATAATAGCTCACTCGGTTTTTCGTACTTCATTTCTTAACTATAATCGCAGAAATAATACAGATGAACCAGAAAACCAAACGAATTTAATAAAACAAGGATTTTATCTGTGAAGAAGAAAAAAATAGTATTTATTGTACGCCCGCCCGTGTTGACAGTTTTTGATAAAATCCTTGATAAAATCAACGGGAAAGTAATTGGAGATGTTTTACTTCCCTGTTGTGATCATACAGGTAACACGGAGAACCGTTTGCCCGTTTGTAGTTTATATACAATAGACGATTCGTTACAGTTAACTGTATAACGTACCATTTGACTTCAGTTGTTGCAAAATAATACTTGAATTTAGTCCTACTTTTCAGGATAATATATTACCCACAAAAGGTAATGACACCTTCTGAAAGTCAAGGGGAGGGAACTAATTGCAAGAGATATGCTTAACGGAGTTATCTCCCTTAAATTTATATTTAAAAAATCTCGATCTAACAATAATGAAAATCAATCCTTTGCTTATATTTTTTGAGAGGGCAGATTTGTATATATTTTCTGCGACTTTTCATACTGAAGGCGGACAAATATCAAAATACTTGCCAGCCTCGTTTATTGAATGAAATATTTTTTTCGCTTGTGTTTAGATTTATGGATAAAATTGTTTTGGCGCTTTTATTGTTACATCCTCTGTTTCCAAATTTACAATTCTGACTTTGTGTGATAATTCTCAGATTGGATAAAGAATTATCGGTTTTAATATTGTTGATGTGATCGATCACAAGACCGTCTTTGATCTCTCCCAAGAAATTTTGGACCACGAAACGATGACAGTAATATATTTTCTTCCCAACAGTAAAACTAAGAAACCAGAATTATTAACAAAACCAACTGGTTTTTTTCAACCTGCAATTTCTGACTATTCCATCGCGATTCGCTTCGTAATTCTTGATGATGGGACGTGGGACAAATTCTTGATTCATTTTATATATAATGTATTTGTCTAATTTATAATTTGTCTGAAAACTTAGTTATATAATCGCGCTCACATTTTAGCGCATCATTGTTATTTTTATTTGTTTGTTATAATATCTTTTAAGTTCACGGTATCATTTTTCCCCGCAACTTGCAAATAACTGTGTTTTACCCCTGACCCCAACACCACATTGCAGACACGGTATTGTTCCTAAACTCCCCTTTCTAATGCTTCGGGAATGTTCAACACAAAATTCTTTCCTGCAGGATTTGTTACAAAAGGTTACAAATCCAACTTTAAACCACTTGCATTGATTCATTATATAAATATAATATTTCTTTTTTAAATGTTTGTCTTAAATATAATATGGAGGAGTTTGAAAGATTATTTGCAATGAAGCCCTGGAAAGCTTCTAGATTCGATCTTGACAGACTAACCCCTGACTCGCGGAGACGAGCCCTGATTCATCTGATTGATATTATTAGGAATACCACAAAAGAATTTCGTAATGATGGAGCATCTCACGTATGGTCTACATTCAAAATTATATGTGACACCGGCTCTGTCAGGGACGCTACAATGAATGATGCACGAGCGAAAACAATTATTGATTACCTTGATATTCAGAAATATTTTTTCAGAATAAAATTTATTGTGCAAGAAGATTCCGATACGTGGATTATCCGTCACAAACGTGACCCTGTCCTTGCTAATGGAAAAAACCGCTCTGTTAAGTAAAGATTCCAAACCAGGAATGTTGACTCGGATTGATAAACCATATTACGCTTGATCGTATCCTGTGACCGCGGTCATTTATGGAATCAATCCGATAAAAAAACCATAAATCAATAAACTTGCCCCAATGAAATTCTCAAAGCTGAATTGTGTAGCTGAGCGATTAATGGAATATTTTACAAATACGAAGCGTGGAAACGGTTTAACTAATCTGTGACGTGAAAAAATAAACAAATGGGCTGAATCGCTTAAGGATACAGGAGCGTCAATAAACGATGTCGCTGAGTTATCAAGTAAATTGAAGTTTCCAATAACTGTAAAAACATTAACCGGAGAGGTATTATATGAATCAGCGAATAAGTCAAAGGGAGCACCAATTGAAATTATTGACCATAACGCTCATGCTTGGACTAACGCAGTAACAATGTTTCCACGAAATCGTGTTGTGAAATATTACTCGTCAAGGGGTGGAATATTTGATGCTATCAGCCGGATAAGCAAAAACGACCCTGTATCGATGTGGTTGTTTAAAAGATCCGAAGATGGTGAGTATGACCAATTTGTAAGATCTAATGGCGAATTATATCATAAAGAATCTCTACATGAAGAAATGAGAAAACTCGAACAGAGATATTCAGAAAACGCTGAGCAGTTATTAACTAAGTGTTTTACAGTTCCGTCAGTTGCTGCCCATGCTGCTCGAGAAAAAAAATCATGGAGACCAACACGCGCTGAGTTCCTTGAAGATGTTCAGTTAAGTTGTATCGAATATGGACACGGCGGTTTGTGGAATACCGAATATGACCACAACGATGTCATTTCTGTGGACATGGTCGCGTGTGATCCGGGAAGTTTTCTCAGGATGGGAGAGTGTGCTGGATATTTTAAAAGATTTGGTCATCCTTGTCATGAGATGGTAAGAGTATCAATTAATGGTCCATTACCCGATTTTGATCTGACAGGATTTGCTCGTGTAACGTCGTTTGAATTCTCTAAAAATGTTCATCCGATTTGTTATGTTTGGTTTGGTAGACACTTCTCGGAGAAACGTTGGGCGCCAATAGTGTTATTACGATATATGCTTGACAGTAAAATATTGGTATCGTTGGTTGTCAGTGAAGCAATTATATCATATCGGCCGCAGACTTTGGTTTGATTACCAACACCGGAGCGTATCAGTGTAGATGAGGTCATTGAAGAGTATGCGCGGGAATGTCAGTGAAAAAACAGCAAAAGATCTTGGTAGACAAATAATCGGTAAATTTACCCAAGGTGGTACGTATGACCATAAACGGCATCACTCACGATTGATTATGGATGATGTTGAATTATATTTTATAATTGCTGATGCCGCTGCGAGAAATATATTTTGTAATCGGGAGGACGCTTACTTGTGTGACGGAACACGGTTGGGCACAATTGTTAGTTACATTAATGGAGAATCACCTCAGTACACACATTTAAGATCTTCTATGCTGGCTTATGTTTCTATAAATTTGCTATCAATGGTAAATAGATTTCCTGACACTGCAGTTAGAGTTGCAACGGATTCATTTTATATCGATAAAAGATATTCAGAATCAATGGCTCGTTTTACAAGCAGTGATGAATCATGGAGTTCGTGGAGAATAAAAAAGGAAATGTTACATTGTTATTGTGAATCCGCTGATGTTACGGTTAAAGATAGTTATTGTAAATCAGAATTATCAGAAGTGTTGTTGGAACCGTCTGTGTATGATCCAATCACCAGACACAAAACCGTCTATTTGAACGGGGCGGACGGATCTGGTAAGACAACTCGAGCGATTGAATTATTTCGAAATTCTGATATGATTGTGCTAACACCTACACACAGAATCGCCAGGGGGATGAAACGACGAGAAGTCAATTCTTGTACTTATCACAGCTTTTTCAAATACAGCGGTGGTGCGTGGACTCCTCACCGAATGGGAGAGAAATATATTCCGCGGCTTATTATTTGGGATGAAATATGCACTCTGTCGTTAGATATATTAAAAATATTTCTTGATTGGCTGCTAACAAAAAATGCTACAGTAGTTATGTGCGGCGATCACGGTCAGCCACCACCTTTTGTTGGTCCATCTCCGCATTTGTGGTTAAAAGATTGTGTTGATTATGATGATGTGTCTGATGATTATAGATCTCTTGATGCAGAATTAAACGAGTTCAAGAAATTAATCAGGCTACAACCGAATAAAATTCAGTGTGAAATTATGCGTAAAATAATTTGAGAGACTTCAATGAGCGACTTTTGGAAAACGTGGAGACCAAACGAGTTGATAGTGGCAAGTGGAAAGATAGTCAGAGACACACTTCAACAGCAGTTATTTCAATTACAAAGAGAAAAGTTCCCGACGCTGCCATTGCCGTTGTGTTATAGACCAGCTGATACACGACTACAAAATATTGACGTTGATATACCAGGACAATCAGGGAAACAGAATTTAGTATTAAATGATATTGTCACAGTTGATGTCAATGTTGTTGAAGATGCACTACGCGCTGATAAATCCCCGTGGACGCTAGGATACGCAATGACAATTCATTCATCTCAAGGACTGACTATTACTGATACAGTTGTTTGGATCGTTGATGATCGCATCGAATGGTCAAACTTAATTTACTTGGCTGTGTCCAGAGTCAGAAGAATATCTCAATTGCGGAGAATTGTCTTGGACGAGTCAATGGCTGATGAAATTAATAATGAAAACAACAGTGATATAATAAGAAAAAATTGGCTGGTTATAAATAAAGTGACCAAAAAATAATCATGATTTTGACCTTGATGTTGAATTTATCATGACACTGAAACAACAGCAGAATAATCACTGTGCGAGCTGTAATTGTATAATGTTGTGGCAGTATTCGAGTAATAATCCAAGACAATTCACAGTAGATATAAAAGATAGTAGTCGCGGTCATACACGACAAAATGTGATGCTGACATATCTTGAGTGCAATCGACGTCTGGGTGCTAGTTAAGTGATTTGGGCAGTAATTGTGTGTCCTCGGGAATTACATGTAATTGTTCACGTATGAATCCATGTTGAGGAGCAGTTGAATGCAGTCTGTAAATTGCGGGTCTACCAGTGGATCTAGTTATGTTAGATATCTTGTGTGTCGTGATGCTCCAGATAGGATTAGTCGCTCTTTTTTTACCACCTTCAAGTTCACCTGGTTCATATAAATATCTCACAGTGACATCACCCAGTATTGGTTGTGATGAAAAATCACGTCGTTGTGGTATATTTTTATTTTTTTGGAAATTGCCTTAATAGGTTGGTTGTTCGAGTTATTTCATTATTTAATGCAGTTATCACGCTTGGTAATCTTGCAACCCATTCGCGAGATCTCTTGTCCTGAATGAATTCCTTCGCGTATTTGATATCTAAATAACCGCTCAGCAAGTGTTCGATTAAATCGTTCAACAATTGCCTGATCACGATGAATCTCAGTATGTCCTCGTCTGATGGTGACATTATGTTGCTTCATCAGCGATGATACTGCACCCTGAAATTATTTTCCAGGATCAACTTGTAACAGATGTGGCCATCGCAGACCACCTCGTTGATAAATTCGTTCAAAAGCAGAAGCAACCTCAGATGCTGTTTTAATCGTTAACGGTTCTGCATCTTTGTATTTACTTGCATCATCAACTACAGTTAACGCGTATTTATATGTTCGACGACGAACGGTATCATGTGATAGAAATAATATATCAGCCTGATGAACTTCATTAGGATCACTAACATTAAAATGTGCAAAATTAATTTTCTTAGGACGTAGTAGATAAATTTGCCATATTGCCTGTTTGGATAACCAATCTGCTGCAGTATCACGTGTGACTTTTGCTGCTTCTGCGAGTTTACTAATTGCTGCGTTACCTTTCTAGTATCCTCTTGGGGAATAATAAATCGACTCCATTATAATTAATTATCAGCACCTAGCACTAATATATCTTTCATTGCAGATTTTATTAACCAATTAGCTAACCTCTCCTTGAAAGATTTATCAGTGATGGAATTTAGCGCGTGAATTAATTTTACATCTGCGATATGCCTATCTTTTAGATTTTTACTTTTATAAGCTACATCATGTGCATGACACGCTTTATCAATATCGTTCATCGGATACTCACCTGGGTTTGGTTGATCTTGGTCATCAAGTCTGATATCAAGTCTGGTTCCAGGACCACAGTAATTATATCCTGGGAGATGTTTTTCTCCTGGATATTTAGCCCACGGAACTCCTGGCAACTTTGTTAACTTGGCGGCAATATCACCACCTCGTTTTTTTTTTAATTGGAACTGGCTTTGGCGCTGACTTTGGTTTTTCACCTTACTGTGTTGACTTGCCAGTGGAAATAAATTTAAATTTCTTTGTACCGCATCGTTCACACTTGCCAGTAACCGCAGATCTATTATTTTTTGTTGTAATGGTTGTTAGATCACTTGTTGGCGTGCGCGCCCTGCATTTCACACAATATAAATCCATATTTATTTTATATTATTCTAAAGGAAATCACTGACTTTTCTGCAACAAGGAAACGAGAACCAGTTAAGCATCACGCAGCGCTACCAAATTCTGTTCGTATGATTATAATTGGACCATCTGGGAGTGGTAAGACACAGTTTTTACTTAATTTAATAATGTAGTGGATAAAGTGGGATAAATTGTATTTGATAGCACCAAGTGTAGACGATCAACGATGCTACGAAGTGTTAAAAGATTTTAATGAAAGTGCAAAATCATTAAACGACGGTGATGATGTTGTTGAATTTATAACTGAAGCGCCAAGTATTGATGATATTGATGGATTTATTAATAATTTAGTCGTGTACGATGATGTGATGTTGGATAAACAATCAAATCCTGCCAGGATATTTTCCAGAGGTAGGCACAAAAACACAGATGTGATTTATGTAACCCTGCGATACACCCAGATACCGAAAGTGATCAGGGATAACTGTAATATTTTTGCAGTGTTTAACGGTGTTGATACACACGTTACGAAATATACATCAGACTTGGTGCAGTGGTGATATGGATATAAATAAGTTTAGAAATTTATTTAGTCATGCCCAATCAACCCGAAAGGATTTATAACAATAAATTTACATGATCCTCGAACACGGTATCGAGTCGGGTTAGATACGATTTTTAATTCATAGCAGCAGGGAGGACATGCCTCCAAATTGTCACCGACAATCGCACATTTTCCCTTCAGCGCGACAAAGAAAAAAAACATACCGGCGATAAGGGTAAACGAAGTTGTTTTACGCTGGATACGCATTTTTTTTTATTTTTTTTTTTTGTAGGAAGGCTTAATTTGCGAAAATACGAGTGAATCAATAAGAGGCTGTTTGCCCTCCCTGCTGCTCCAATTTGTGTGTTGTAGACGTACTAAACAGTTGCGAATTATACATTATCATTGCATCTGTACCTACCTACCCACCTAAAATGGATGGTCTGTTAAAGAAAAAAAACAACGATAATCTATTCATAGCCGTTTGGAAGAGGACATGTTTTAGAATTTTAGTAAGTAAGTCATTCCTCATGAATTCTGTTGTAGTCTAAAACGTATATTAACAATATGAATCGTCCTTTAAAATACCTCACGGCATCCGTTTACCGCATCTGGAAAGACTGTAAGCACTGCCGCCGTGTGTATAATTTACGTAAGGCTATTCGTACATCTGCCGCATACATGATATACGTAATATACTCATTCTGCCACTGATTACCCTTATTTCGATATTTGCAAGTCATTGTTAAAACTTTTACAAGGCTACACTGTTCCACCTCTGGTAGAAATATGAATGTTTGGTGGAAAGCTCAGTATTGTTGCCCAATAATTGCACTTTTTCAATAATTAACTCAGGTAGTTGTACGACATATAAAATTAAATTAATGAATTAAACAAGACTCCAGCTTCATAGTTTATTTTATAAGATTTATTTAGTATAAGCAGTATATAATACAATATATGGTATACTGCCACGTCGGCCAATTCTGCGCGTCGGATAATTCTGCGCAACGATTTGTCATTTTTGTAAACATTGTATCACGTGCTATTTTGGGTCAAAAATCCATTTTGTATCCAGAAAGAACAATCGTACATTAATTTAAAAAAGTGATATTCATAAAGTGTACAAAATATCACATATTTTGACTCGAAATGCACATAAAAATGTGATTTCTAAATGGCAACGCGAAGACCCACTCCATGACCTTCTTGAACCTGTAACCCAGAAAATTATATTTACTATGCATCTTTTAGAATCAGACAAAATAAATACATTATATAAAAGATGGAAATGTGTACCTTAAAACAAAACTGTATTTTAATCCAAGTTTCCAATTTTGCAAGAAATTGTCCCACACGTACAAAATCATCTGCTACCCAACGTCTCTACTTGCCGCTAGAACATAGAATTATCAACAAATTCCCCCGGTGTATAGTCTGTTTCTAAATTCTGTAGTAATTTTTCCCCATCAACAAGACGCTGTAATCACATTACATCCTATTCATTGTTGTTTCTCCTCAACTAATGTGCTTTCCATAGATCGACAGAAATTTGCTCCATCACAGTGCTCATGGAGGGGGGATTTAACCCAAATGCATACGCTGGGGGTGGGGGTAATTTAACCCAAATGCATACGTTTGAGCATGGGGAGGGGGTCTACTGATAACTTACGTCCGCATAAGAAACGGGGAAGGGTGTGGAACCTCGATAAATTGTCTAATATGTAACCTGTTCGACTGTGGTTCAGTCGGCGTTAGAATTTTAGCAGACACTAGACAAACTTTTTAAGTTACGCAGTTTATTTTTGTTAGGCAGCCAGATATTCAACGTCGGTGGTCTATCTGTTTTATTAAATACTTTAATAGTATTAATCCTTGATCGTTTCTGCGTGGATTAAATACAGGCCATTCCATAGAATTTGGGGGTGGAGTGCGTCAATCGTACATACGCAGGTGGGGTGTGTGTAAAACGTACGCATGTGTACAAGGGGAGGTGAAGGGTAAAGCTTTGCCAGATTTTTGTACACGTACTATATGGATAGCCCCTAATGGAATTTGTCTATAATTTGACACAGAGGACCCTGAGAATCCCAGTGTGAATTTCAGTTTTAAGCTGCTTGATTGAGACATGGACATTACTTTATTATGAAGTGTCAATATCCCAGTAACACTCGGATTTTGATCAGGTCATGATTTATTAGAGAGCATCACTTTTTAAAACCTTTGTAATTATACCTCTAAAAATGCCCCTGATTTTGTTAAGGTTACTTGGTAATAGATTTAGTCCAGATAATTATATTTTTTTTCTGGGCAAGTTATGTGTTAGTGCATCATGTAACCTAATACTCAAGTTTATAAGTCTGTATTCATTGTATACAAGTAAAAGATGAATCAGAATCAATTCAGAGTTTCAGGACTATTTTAGGTACCAGTATTTTAATTAATGCTCTTTTTCTTTCATTCAATGTAATTGTAAAGAATTTTGACAAAAATCTTTCTGAAATTGGATTGAAACGTTTCACAGAAAACTAAAGATCAAATTGACTTTTCTAAATGAAGTGAATGAAAACATCTTTATCAGCACAACAACCTGGGGTATATCTTATTTTCTATGAACACGTTTATTATTAGGCCCATTTGTCAAGTATTTTATGTCGTGTTGTGTGTGACGTCATCACTTGCTTAAATAAAAAATTACAACTGGCAGGTCCCGAGTTGCTGTCGTGTGGGGTCTTCACCTGCATACATAATTAAGAAATTACACCAGGCATGTCCTGAGTTGCTTTTGTGTAAGATGCCATGTTATGCATGGGGTCTTCACTTATTTGAATAATTAAGAAATTACACCAGGCAGGTCCTTAGTTGCTGTTGTTTAAGATCCCTTACTATGCATTGGGTCTTCACTTGTTTGCATAATGAAGAAATTACACCAGGCAGGTCCTGAATTGCAGTTGTGTAAGATGCCATGTTATGCATGGGGTCTTCACTTGTTTTACATAATGAAGAAATTACACCAGGCAGGTCCTTAGTTGCTGTTGTGTAAGATGTCACACTATGCATTGGGTCTTCACTTGTTTGCATAATGAAGAAATTACACCAGGCAGGTCCTGAGTTGTTCTTGTGTACAATGTCATATTATGCATTGGGTCTTCACTTGTTTGCAGAATGAAGAAATTACACCAGGCAGGTCCTGAGTTGCTGTTGTGTGAGATGTCATGTTATGCATTAGGTCTTCACTTGCTTGCATAATTAAAAAATTACACCAGGCAGGTCCTGAGTTGTTCTTGCGTACGATGCCATATTATGCATTGGGTCTTCGCTTGTTTGCAGAATGAAGAAATTACACCAGGCAGGTCCTGAGTTGCTGTTGTGTAAGGTGCCATGCTATTCATGGGGTCTTCACTTGCTTGCTTAATTTAAACGTAAACCAGGCAGGTCCTGAATTGTTTGAGTGTATGATGCGGTATTGTAAACAAGTTCTTCACACGCTTGCTGAATTAAGAAATGGCACCATGCAAGTCTTGAATGGCTGTTGTGTAATACACAACAAATTCTACTTGCTTGCCTTATAAAGAAATTTGATATGAAAGGTCCAGAACGGTTATTGTGTAAGCCATCTCCACCGTACTTGTAAGAGATCCTTATTCATTTCTAGAGTATTATATGTCTTAGGTTCAAGATGCATTGGGGACCTGGGTGGCCAAGTGGCCAAGTGGTCTAAAGCGCTCTCGGGCTCGGACAATGTGGCTATGTAAGAAAGCTTGCCGGTAGATTCTCGTGTGTCAGTGGTTCTTTCCGGGGTTTTCCTTGGTTCTAAATTCTACACCATTTATTCACCCACCCACCCCACCCATGTAAAACCTTTCTCGTGGTGAAATATGGCGCTAAACCCTATGAAAACAATAACAACCAAGATGTACTAGTGTAGGACATCTTCATTTTTTGTTTGGACTTGTGTCAATAAGAAAGTCCTAGGTTGTATTGTGTAAGAAATGTCCCCAGTTGTCATGGTGTATACGAGGTCTTGCATTGATAGTCTGAGTAAGAAGTCCTCATTTGCTTATGACAATAACACAATGTAAAGAAAGGAAATGTCATAGTGTTGAACCTATATCAATGATATTTTTTCTTCTAGTAAAGTTCCCTTTAAGAGAATTTGGCAATATGAATAGTATTTAATAAGGTCCCCATTTGACTGGTATTTTTCATTGGTCCCCACTTGACACCTTTTACAAGTATGTGTGTGTGTGTGTGTGTGTACCTGTTTTCTATTTATAAATCTGAAAATAACGAGGCGTCACTTCACCAGATCCGAAATTTTCACTTCGATTATCAATGTAAGCACGAATGTTGTATATGTAATTTATTGGTCAGAAAAATGTACTTTGAGAACGGACACCACATTCTTGAAGTTTATTTTTTCATCCTCCAAAACAATGCTTTTGTTCATTGTGGTTTACATGCTTCTGTAAACAATGCCTTCTGAAATCGAAACTCACCTTTTCCTTTGCTCTTTTGGGGTCTTACAAATCAGTGAAGACTACGCGAAAAAGATCATTTTCTTCCAAAGTCTAAAACTTACGCTAACATAGATGTAGCCTGGAGGAATCACTCGGATGAATCTTTTATATAATGTTCAGTCAGACAATGGGTCTGCATTGGTGAAATATCCGATTATTGACCGGCGGTAATCTACTACGAGTAACCCAAGGAGACTCGAAATTAATACCGCAGAGCTGTATGTCGAGCTTACATATCACTAGTCTGACGAGAAGATAAATGAAACCTTTATAGTCTATATAAGCCTGGGTAAGTGATATAAAAAAATTAAAATCTGTCTGTTAAAGACATTATAGTCTTTCTTAACATTATTCTATTTTATAAAAATGCATGGTGCAAAAACAGAAATATTCTTAATAGCTTGCATTTCCGAATACTAGATATTCTCATACAGATGATGATGATGATCATGATGTTGATCATGATCATGATACTAAATATAGTGATTTTATGCAAATTGGATGATAAAAAAGGTGGTCAATCGTTCAATCATTATGATCTATGCTACATTTTCTTGCCAAAAGAGGTCACAAAACTAAATATGAAAATATGTAATTCAAGATATTCAAAAACTGTTGATATTGGCAGACTGATATTCGTCAATGTATACATGATCCCCATAAATGCCGAAAGAACTTCCTTGTTCTGAAAGATCTGGATGTGGCTTGGCATTAACAACCGTTTTCTATACTTAACTGTGTAATTAAAACATCGCCATCTCCCTCTTGCCACACCAAGAACACGTGGCAGCATTAAAGACAACACACGCCATCCAGATGATCGATCACATCATAAAACAGCTGATTAATTGTTTTACCGTTCCGTCAATCGCAACTGATTTTGCTTAGAAGAAACATTCGTGGAAGCCAACACGCGCTTAGTTTCTTTAAGATGTTTAGCTAAGCTGCTGCGAATACGGACACTGTGGATTGTGGAATACTAAACACAAACACAATGATGTGATCTCGGTTGATATGGTTGCATGCTTTCCGGGAAGTTTTCTTGGTATGGGAGAGTGTTCTGAGTATTTTAAGATATGTGGACATCCCACAAAAGAGATGAACAGAGTATTGGTAAATGGACCATTACCCGATTTTGATTTGACTGGATTCGCATGTATCGAGTCATTCGAGTTTGCTAACGGTCTTCATCCGATCTGTTATGTTTGGTTTGGGAGACATTTTTCAGAAAAAAGTTGGGTACCAATATTGCTGTTACGATATATGGTCAATGAGAAAATGCTGATATCGTTGATTGTAATTGAAGCAATTATATCGTATCGTTCTTAGAAAGAAGTTTGGTTTCTGCCACAAAAGGAATATTCTGAAGAAGATTCGGATATAACTGATTACGAGAATAAAATAGCCAAGGATCTTGGTAGAAATTTGTTTGGAAAAGTTACCCATAAACGACATTGTGCAAGTTTAATTATATATGATGCTGAGTTAGATTTTATAATTGCTGATACAACGAAAATAAGTACGCTTATAAGTCGAGAAATAGCTTTCAGCCATATAGAACTACATTAGTTACAACTGTGAGTTATATGGACGGCGAGTCACCGCAATTTACTTATTTAGGATTTTCAATGCTTGCGTACGTTTCGATAAATCTATTATCGATGACAAATAGAGTTTCTGAGTTTGCTGTCAGAGTCGCCACGGATTCATTTTATAGTAGTAAAAAATACAAAATTCCTAGAACAACTACATATCGGCGTTTATGCATCATGGGGTTAATGGAGAATAAAGCGAGAAGAAATACTTGATTATTCTGAATCCGCTGATGTTTCGATTAAGGATATTTATCGTAAAAAAAAAGCAAATATCAAAATTGTCATCTGCACCATCTGTATGTGATCTTGTGGCTAGACATAATACGGTTTATTTCAATGGGCCTGAAGGTTGAGGTAAAACAACCCGTGTGATCGAATTATTTAGAACGAGTTCGCCAAACTCTGTTTATCTAATTGTATTAACACCTACACACAAATTCGAAAGAGAAATGAGAGAAAGAAATATTAAATTGTGCACATATCATAAATTCTTTAGCTGGAAGGAGATAAATGGACTCCTGAACGAATGGGCGAGAAACAGATTCCAAGAAGTATTGTTTGGGGTGAAATAGGTACAGTGTCGCTAGAAACGCTAAAAATATTTCTTGACTGGCTGTAACAAAAAACACCACTCTAAGAATGTGCGGGCTCATGGTCACCCCCCCCCCCCCGGGTTGTTTGATTGTCTCCACACAAATGGTTAAAGAATTTTGTAGATTATTATGAAGAAATGACTGATGATCATAGAGCACTTGATGTAGTTTTGAAAGAGTTTAAGAAAATAATCAGACAACAACCGGATAAAATTCAGTGTGAAATAATGCGTACAATAATTTCAGAAACCTCTATGAAAGATTTTCTGCAAATGTGGAGACCAAATGATTTGATAGTGGCAGGTAAAAAGATAGTTTGTGATACACTTCAACAGCTGTTATTTCAGTTGCATAAAGAAAAGTTTTCAAATCTATCCGTACCGTTGTGTTATCAACAGGTTGACACACCACGACATAATATCGACATTGATATACCAGGATAATCACAGAAACAGAATCTTGTATTAAATGATATTGTCTTAGTTGATGTTAGCGTTGTTGGGAGCGCTTTAGCCATGGGGAAAAAAAAAACACCATGGACGCTAGGATACGCAATGGCAATTCATTCATCACAAGGATTAACTATCTCTGATACGCGAGTTGGGATCGTCGATGATTGTATCGAATAGTCAAACTTGTTTTATCTCGCAGTGTCTCGAGTCAGAAGAATATCTCAGCTGCGAAGAAGTGTCATAGACTTTAATAAACTGCTGGCAACAACTTTGTTGTTGACTATGTTATTGAAAATGATATAGTAAGAAAACAGTTGGCTATAAACAATATGACACAAATATAAACGCGACTTTGATCCCATGCTGAATTTATCATGACATTAAAACAACGACAGAATAACCATTGTGCAAGCCGTAACACAGTAATGCTGTGGAGGATTATTCTTAATAATTCCATACAATGTACTGTAGACAGAATTAATAGTAGTCTTGGTCATGCACACAAAAATGTGATGCTGACATGTCTTGAGTGTAATCGCCGTCAGAGTGCACGCACCTTACAAAAGTGATCGCTGTGGTAATTGTGTATCCTCGTGAATAACTTCTAATTGTTGACGTGTAAATCCACGTTGAAAGTAGTTAAATCTAATCTGTAGATTGCAGGTCTACCCGTATATCTTACCTAGCTAGAAATGCTATGCGTTGTAATACTCCAGATAGGATAATTTGCTCTATTTTGCCACCTTCAAATTCACCAGCTTCATTAAATTATCTTACAGTAACATTACCCAATACTGGTTGTTTTAAAAAATCGCGTCATTGTATTGGTATATGTTTTTTTATGATCGTGCTCATAGGTTACATGGCAGTTGTTAGAGTGATTTCATTATTTAATGCAGCTATCTCACTTGGTAATATTGTAATCCATTCACTAGATCTTATACTTTTTTTGAATTATTACCTTCGCGTAATGATATTCAAATAACCGCTCAGCAAGCGTTCGATTAAATCGTTCAACAATTGCCTGATCACGATGTCTTCGTTTGTGACGTTATGTTGCTTCATCAACGACGATACTGCACCCTGAAATTCTTTGCCAGGATCAACCTGTAGCAGCTGTGGGCATCGTAGACCACCTTGTGGTCCAGATCCTTGTTGATAAATTCGTTCAAATTAAGAGGCTACATCAGTTGCCGTTTTAATAGATAATGTTTCTGATTCATTGTATTCAGTTTCAACGTCAAGGACAGTTAACGCGTATTTGTAAGTGCGTGACTGAACTTCATTAGGAGTGCTGACATCAAAATGTTCATACTGAATTCGTTTAGGTGGTGGTGGATAAATTTGCCATATTGCTTATCGTGCTAACCACGCTGCGGCGGCAGAACGTGTAACATGCGCTGCGTCAGAGAGTTTACTAATCGTTGTTCTACCCTTCCAATATCATCGTGGGCTATAATAAATTGATTCCATTATAATAATAATCGGTTGAGTAATTACCAGGTACTAATACCAGTTTACCTTTCATCGCAAATCTTACCAGCCAATTAGCTAATGATTCTATGGAAGATTTATTTTTATAGAGTTTCACTTATGAATCAACCTCACATCTGCAATATGTTTTTGCTGAAGATCTTTATTTTTATAAGCTACATCATGGGCATGACGTGCTCTATCAATATAGTTTGTTGGATACTCTCTGGGTCTTGGATGATCTTGTTTATCAATTCGGATATCAAGTCGGGTATCCGGACCGCAATAGTTATGTACTGGATGGTGTTTTTCTCCTGGATATTTAGCCCATATAGTTCCTGGCAATTTTCCCAACGACGTAGCAATATCACCAACTGTCTTCTTGGAACTAAATTTATATTTTTGTACCACATCGTTCACACTTGCCTGTAACCGCACGCCTTTCATTTTTTGTTGTTATAGTTGTTAGTCCAATCGTGGGGGTAAATGTTTTGCATCGAACACAATATAGATCCATATTATTTATTATATTTTTACAACACTGATTTCTCAGCGACAAAAAAAAAAAAACAAAAAAAAAAAACAAGAACCAGTCAAACATCATCCAGCGCTACCAAATTATATTCGAATGATAATAATTGGGCCGTGCGGGTCTGGTAAAACATAATTGTTACTTAATTTGATAATGAGATGGATCAAATTAGATAAGTTGTATTTAGTAGCTCCGTCAGTTGATGATCAGCGATGCTACGAAGTGCTTAAATATTTCAATGAAAATGCAAAAATTGTTACATGAAGATGGCGATGATATTATTGAATTTATTACTGATATTGATAAAGCCTCATCGGTAGCTGACATTAATGGATTTATTAAAAGTTTATACGATTATATGATGCTGGATTAACAGTCAAATCCAGCTAGAATATTTTCCAGAGGAAGGCTTAAAAACACAGAAGTGATTTATGTTACTTAGCGGTATACACCAATACCAAAAGTGATCAGTGACGACTATAATATTTTAGTTGTATTTAACGGAAACTGATACACATAATCTGCGAAATATTCACCAGATTTGGTGTAGCGGATACATGGATATAATTAAATTTAAAAATTTCTTTTTGCGTGCTCAGTCAACCCCACTCGGATTCATAACAATAAATATACACGATCCCCGACCAAGATATAGTATAGGCCTAGATAAATTGTTTGGATAAGACAGAATATTATAGCAGCAGAAGGGGGGAGGGGTGCGAGTACAATAAGGTATCACGGTGGGTAAACGCGCGCGCATACTTCTTAAGAAACACAAACGACAAAAAAGTAACAAAAAAAGCTAACCCGGTAGAAAGTGTCTTTCGGTTGGTTAGATGTTTTGATTTCACGTTGTTGACCCTTTGTTTTTCTATTTCGTAGAAGGCCTTAGTTTTTGAAGCATGACGCTCCAGTAAAAACTCTGTTCACCCTCTCTGCTACTTAGGTACTTAAATTCGGGGTTTAGCCTGTCAACGTTTGCTTATTAGTAGGTATTTAATTTGATGGTTTAACTTCTACAAATATCCAAAATAAAGAACACAAAAGAATAAAACTATGTCGATGGAAACGATGGTTACTTTAATGTTTAAAACAATACTACCACCTGTATGAGCTCAAATCAAAGACCTGGCAATTTCAATACTTCCTGTGTTAGACCTTGTTTTCGACCAAGTGAATAACATCAGTCGAAGCTGACACAGCCAACACTAAAACAATTCTTCCATCTCAATGAGCACAAATGAATCACCTTCGCTATGTTTTCGTTTGAGTGCTTAACACCAAACAAAGCCGACGCAGCCAACAACACTATGCCAATCATTTATTAAAATTACATATGAATGATCTCTTACTTAAACCACTGACTATCAAGGTACACCATCATTACTTTCTGACGATCATAGCGTTAACACAGTGGTTTAAGAGTGGTAAAATTCAACTTAGACACCCTCCGGTTCCTGGACATCCTATCCCGTATGAAGCTGCAAAAACGGTTTAGGCTCTAGCTTACCAGGCAGCTAATGTTTGTGCCTGACTCTTGTACAAATCGGCTTCAATCATAAGACTTGACAGTAATAAAAAAAGAGTATAAAGAAGATTTAAAGTCACACCTCAACGAGTGGTGTGTTAAATAGGTCATGGACGCCATCACGGAAAAAAGGTGTTACTGGTGACGATCAGTGCACAGTATTGGTAAACCTTGCAACATCATTAATCAAGTCAGTTCACGCTGAATGGATAATTGCCGCTCACGCGACAATGAGTGAAAGATCGACCTAATTATCAATGTTTTTGAGAAAGTTGGACTTGTTTAATTCAGCATTTTGTGGATTATTTACCTGAGAAGAATTTGTAACATAAGACTTGATTGACACGATGTTGATACAGTGGCTTTGTCCAGAAATATGCGATGCTTGAGCTTTAATACTCTGCTGTAATTAGTGTATACGCATAGTGTTTCATTAGTAATAGGTTTCAAGAAATAGTATTTTACAGGATTGTTGTTATTTTGGATTAAAGATGCATGGATAAAATGAAATGTGCTTTCAGAAGGCTTTAAATGTTTGAATAACTCGAATGAGGGATCGATTTGAATAAGTATTAAATTTAATTTACATATACTGTTATTTGGTATTATTTTTTCTTTCATTTTCAGTATTACTAATGTTTAAATACCTTATGCTTTTTGTCTATTTTCTCTCTATCCTTACTTACCTAAAATATAGATTTAAGGCAGTGAGTGTAAAATTACAGCTATCGGATACATTATCTAACGTGTGCATTGAAACAATATAAAAGTATTTATAATTCTTGTTTCAAAAAGTTAAAAAATAAAAATAAAATAAACTCATATAAAAGCTAATATTTAATTGCCAAATTACAGCATTGGCCTTGATTTATGAAATACTAATAGCTGTGTTAATCTCTAGGAATGAAACGCTGTAAGAAAACGGGGTGTGTGTGGTAGGGGTGTCATTATACTAAGTGGCTCATATGGTCGGCTATTGTGTATTTGTGATGGATTTTTGTTTTGATGTTGTCGATCTAGTGTGTGTTATCCAACATTTTTTAGTCGCATGATTAATATTTGACTTTAATTGTGAATGGTTCGATTTTGAAGTTGATTATATTGTTGTTGCGATTGACCGAGTGTCCCTAACTGCTGCAGCAAAATTATTGTTTGGAGATCATGTTCCCTTTCCTTGAATTTTGTGGATTATTGTATCAGTACCGTATCTACTGTATCCTTTTCTGCAACATCATATGTCGTTAGTGTTAGTTATGTTGCCACACTCATTCATATTTTATTGGGCAGATATTTGTCGCTGGGTGACAGGTCAAGTTCTGGGATACTTCATTTTTTCCATTATTTATTTGTCCCCCTTTGAACGGGAGATTGTATGATAGTGTCCTTTCTCTTTGTATTTCATGGGGGTATGACATAGTTGCAGTGATACATTTTCAGTGATTTTTCTGTGCAGTCTTTCAAATTCCTATTCAATGTAATAAGAAAGGAGGATTAAAGTGTGGTCTTATGTTTGTGATCAAATGTATCAGACAGCAACGCGTAACTACGCAATGAAATCTATGTCTCTTGTTGATTGATCAACGTGCCCAGTTTGATTGACAGGTCGGAACTATCCATTCACTGGACGGACAGGTCTCATATCGGAAGAGGGAAATTGAGCATGCTGGCCTTCGTTACGTAGCTGCCACTCTTAGCGATGCACAATGGAATTTTCTAATTAGAAGTGACCAACACCATGGTAATTCCAGAATGTTTTATTGTGTTTTAGGCCAGGTTAAGTATAAATAAATAGAGGTTTTGTAAACAAGCATTCATTTCTATTTCATATCAGTTTATGAGAATGTACGATTGGAGTTTGCACTTGTGTTCAAATGTAATTCAATAGGAAATATATAAATCATTCATTTTAATTGCAAAAGTGCTCATTGACTGGATGAACACACTATTTTTGGATTATTGAGATAAATAAAAGCTATTCCGGATTAGACCGTTGTGATACATCAACACAATCAAGAATATTGGTAAATCAGCACATTTAAGACTACTGTTACATCACCATATTTAATATTGTTGAAATTCACGCAGAACATTGTAAACTTTTGGATTTTATATGGAACATTTAGGATCTTTCTAGATTTAACTATATGTATCTTATGAAGTTTCATTTTGCATTCTAAGGACATAACAACTTGAGTTTTTCTAACTTTAGTTTGCTTATTTCTTTTACGTAGCTTAAGACCATATGCTGGTAACAGAATATTGATTTAACAACGGAACATATGTAAGTCGAAGCGTCCAGTTGAAGATCACGAATTATTTCTGGTTCTAGAGCTCTCGTATAATGATCGAGGAGCCTTCACTCATGGCCCGCCCATCCCTGTCGGCCGAAGGTTCCCTCAAGAGCCCTTTATTTGCTGTAGACCCTTTGGTCCCTCACTGCGAGAAAATCAATACCATCCTCTGAGCCAGCATCGCCATCATTAGCAGAGTAGTTTATACGCAACCCCACACAGTTCAATGACTACATAATCAAAATCAGCTAAAAATATAATTATTAGAGCTGTATAATACACGATACACGATCAAAGATGAATGTAATGATATACGTTACACATGCGCGCATACGATATCACTTCTTCGCATTCTAAACCATTTTATCAGAATTAATGTACGAGATTATTATTGTAATAATCAGGTTAGTACAAAAATCTGTATTCAGCAATAGTAATCGCACTAAATTATTAAAATTCTAACATTTTCTTGTCCTTTAATACATGCAATGCATAAATAATTTCAGTTCTTTTCAGTTATAATATGGCATACTTGAAACATGATATGGTCTGTATAAAAGCATAGTGCTATATGACAAGCGTCTGACTAAATGCAACATTTAAAATAAGCATTGGAGCATCTAATATATCGAACAAATCTATCTTATAGTATAAATAGGAAAAATTCAATTTTAAACTGCATATACCTCTACAGGTGAAGATTGCTTCCGTAAAGGGTATTGATATATGAATATTTTCAATAAGCAATCATTACCTGGGTTGGTTGTACTGAGCCATTAAGGATTTTGTTTTTTTTTTGCTCAGGAAGCTATCCATAAAGTGGACAGCTACCTGACGAATCTCATAGTCTTGTAATAATACAGTCAGAATTAACTTGTGTTCTAGTGAAATCCACGGCCAGGTAGTTTAAGGTAATTGGATTGCTTACTGCAAGCACTTTGTTAGTGCAGCATTTAGTGAACCGAACTCTGTATTTTGAAACAACTAATGAAGAAAATATACCGCCATCGGGTAACGCAGTATGCATTTTCGTTCATATTTATAGGCGGACATTAAGTAAATACAATTCCGTGAAAGAAACTATGTAGAAAGGCAAACCTCTGGAGACTTTTAGATATAGAGGTTTTCTTTATTACATCACTCACCACTCTATATAGAAAAATACATTCTTGATGTAGCATTATATCTAAAATTATCTTTATTCAAAGCTTAACAACTTCATACTATTCTGGAATTTCTGCCATTTAAAACAGTATCTCAATAATTAAATATAAAATGAGCGAAATATAACCGAAATGTACATGAATTCAGTTAGAATTTAATATTTGAATCTAATAACAAAATCAATTTTCAGTAAAGATAAATTGTTGAACGCTTCACCTTTAATATCAAAATAGCATGTTTTATAGCTTTAAAGGTCCGGATCTTTCAAATTCCTCCAGACCCACGTTCCTTTGACGACTTATTTAACGAGAGAAATTACCAATAATATTCATCGGAGCTAAATTCTGGCTTCCCAAAGAAACTTAGACGGACTAATTTCGCTAGGGAGATTATTTTCAAACCTTGAGTTTTATCTGGGAAAACAGAAAACTTCGTTTAGATTAGCCAATTATGATTATTTTCTCTAACTAGCAGAGGTTTTCAACACTCTTATCAAACTCAGAATAATTCTCCATAATTCGTGAAAAGATTATTCGGGATTTTCCTTACTGACGAAAATTACCGATGTACCGGTACAATCACAAAGCTCCGTATTACGTACCAACGTAAAAATACCACTGTAAACCGATACACATATAGCACTGTCCATCTCTACACGCTACATAACATTTACCTTATTTTTGTTCTTTAAATGTGATCTTTAACATTTTACAATTAACTGTTCCTTTTTATTCAAGCTTGAAACCAGTTATTTAATTTTGTAAAATGTGTTGTAAATTTCCTATGCTTTTCAAAAAACAACTTGCGAACATAGTAAATTTGTAACTTATCTTAAAAAAAATCTTAACTTATGCATTCAACTTAAATGTCAAGTTGAAAACTCTTCTTTGCCATTTAAGGATACTCCCTTAATCTAGACTAAGTAAGCCAGCAAATGTTTTACAAAATATAAGTAAACAATGAATGCTCGAAAATAATATGCACACACGTAAACATGCAGTGTGTTCCTTGTATTATATGAAACCGTAGCATGCAGCAATTGGGCGATGAATCAAGCGTGTTCTAATTATGTACAGTAACTAATTTTGTCGCGATTATCAAAATTGTGGTAAAATAGAGGAACAAGTACCATAATTTTCTTTCTGAAAGCGTTTTTCTTCTATTCGTGATTGTTAAACGGGCACTAATTATAAATCTCACTAATATCACAGAGATAAAATCGTTTTTTTCGCTTGTAATGATAAGATAAATTTGGCGTTTTCTGGCATTAGTTACAATATGAATGCAGGTGATGGATATATTTTCTGGAATAAGTGTAGCAAGTAACTTAAGTGTTGGGAAGGTAATTAAAGCATGTCGATACAATATCAATTATTGACCGTCTCCGTAATCAAAAGTTAAATCCAGATCTCCAAGATGCTCTTTGACCATGGCATCCATTTTCTTGTTCAGCTCAGGTGTGAAATAGTTTTGCCATTCTCCAATTTTACCTATAAATGCAAAAGAGCATAATGTTAGGACGAATGCATACATTAGCCTCAGCGATTAGACGTTGGACTTTGCTGGTATTAACACTGACAGAAACGCACACGTACACACACACACATACGTACACACGCACACACAGCTTGGAAGACCTTCATGAGCATAGTGATTCAAATGCTTACCCATTTAAGTTTCTAAATAATGTTAGACTGTTCAGGAACGTCCGGTCATGCAAACGTTGAAAAAGTCATGTCGTACTTTTGAAACAGTTGTGACGACCATAAAAATGTATGTACTGTGAATATGGTCGTTAAAATGCAAGCTTAGATTTCATGGCATCGGAGTAAGACATTGATTTTTTATGTTTCTTTTTAGTAAATATTAATTTTTGTTGGTTACGTGTTTTGCTTTGTAATACCACCTTCCACTCTTGTTCCTGATGATGTTGCAAATTACAATTAGGAAATCACCGATATTTTATAGTGCAGTGTTACTTAGTCAAGAAAAAGATGAATCATTATCTGCAAATTGAACAAATTTTGTACTCAGAAGTGGAAGTCAAATCAGTTCCGATGTTGTAAATTCCAAAGTGAGGCTGGAAACAGTTCACGCATGCTGTATGTGAACAATGACGTCATTGAAGAAGGGTGAGATAATATTCGAAATTATATAAAAGATAAGTTCGAAGTCTTTGCAAAAAAGTGCAGGAACGGTCTGACAAATAAAAAACAAAATGTTCAAATTGTTCAAATATTATAAATGAATTTAAACAAGATGTGACAGAGACAAACTTGGGATAAAACGTGCCGATGTAAGGACTCTATCAGCGAAAAGTGGTACGCTGGGTTAAGTCTCAACTTTAACTCTGGCTCCATCGAAGAGTTCGATACCCATGAAGAAAGATAGGCGGGTAGAATGTATCAAATCAGAAAATGAAACATCCAGCAAAGTTTAGGCAAATTGAGAGATTTTCACAGAAAACAAGTGTCACTACTTAAGAAACATGACAGAAAATAAAACGTTTTGATTAAATGCATCATGAGTAGCATAGTGGTGCGACATAGCTACAATGGGGAAATGCAATACAGAACCCCCTGTGGTGATATAGCGACAAGATTTACAGCGACAATGGGAATTATCATTAAGAGACCTCCTGGGGTGATATAGTGACAAGATTTAAAGCGACAATGGGAAATTACATGACAGGTAAGGTGACGTCACGGTACTGAGCATTAGCAACAATGTAGCAAAGGGCTGACCTCAATCGGAGCTAACAGCGGGGGAAAAACAACCTAGAACGCTTGGCTGGAACGGGACTGGCGGGACAGAGACAGATAACACAGACAACAGATAATAGACAATATACAAACAACAATACAACTAATTAAAAACTGTTTAGGCCAGAAAACAACTTTTTTCTAGGCATATGAGTGGGCCTGAAAAGGTCCTTTGGGTCCTTCTTCCTTTTTCTCAAGGTCTTCCTCACTTTCTCAATGATTACTTTGTTCTTCTTTTCCGCCTCTGGCATCCAGTCAGGATGTGCCATGGATCTAAATTTCTCCTGCACTTTTATCCAATTTTCAATCATTCTGTCAAAGGTCTAGTTTTTTCCTTCTATTTTCTTTATCCTTTCTCTCCTTTAACCAGGTATACGTAATTTTTTGTCAGTTCTACTTCCATTACCTTTCTCATCATTTCATCTGCTTTTTGTAGCTGGTCTAGTCCCCATATAACAAAAGACCACTCTGTCCAATACACTGTCTCTTCAAGAAAGCACCTTACTTTGATCACATTATCAAATGCCTCCTTCAAGGTTCCCACTCTCACCTACGGAGGTTGAATACATTGTCTTACTTTATCCACTTCCTCATCTATCATACCTTGTACCAGATCTTGTGATAGAGTGGCTTGATTTGATCGAGTTGATTACGCTAAGGGAATCGCTAATGATAACTGCTTTTTTAATGTTTGTTAGTTGGAGCCATTTTAGGGCCTCCATAATGGCCCATAATTCAGCTGTGTAGATGGAGCAGGTGCCGGGTAGTCTTGCTCTGAGTTCTGTTTTTGTTTCAGGGATTACTATTGCTGTTGCAGTTTTGTTCGGATTTGTAATTTTTGAGCCATCGGTGTATATATTGGTGTACCCTATGTATTTTCTTCAAGTTCGGCTAATATTTTGGTCCTTATATCATATGTCTGGTTTAGTTTGTTGCCATAAGTAAGGGCTGTTGTATTGCGATTTGGAATATCTCCGGTACAAGGTATTGGGTCGGAGTAATTATATTGCTTAGCTTGTAGTGTGAGTAGGCGCGGAACTCGAACGTTTTGACTTTTAATTTGTCAAGCACGGACGTGAAGGAAAACATCCTCTACACTCACTTCACATACTATCAACAATCCATACACACGGGAAGAAAAAAAAAACCTTACTATACTATCCACAAAACCATGATATACCATCCACTCACGGGAAGGAGAAACACAAAATAATAATATAATATCCACATACGGGAAGGAAAAAAAAACAAACCCCTTAATATAAGATCCACAAATGAAAAGAAGAATAAACTATTATATACTATCCACCAACCCCAAATTTACTATCCACACACGTGAAGAAGAAAAAACAAACCCAATTACAATTTCAGCACAGAGGTGAGGAGCAAAACAAATCACGAATATACTATCCACACACGAGAAGGAGAAAAACAAACCCTTACTATACGATCAACAAAACCATATTATACTATCCACACATGGGAAGGAGAAACAATACACACAAATATGCCAACTATACAGAAGGGATGGGAAAAAAAACACACTCTACTATTCACACAAACGTACGCGAACGCTTACAAACCCCCAAAAATCTACTATCAACGCAAACCTATGCTCACTTACACAATCACACACTCTATTATCTACACAAACGTACGTTAGCTCATACAAACACACACACATACACAGACACAATCACATTAGTAAAGGAGTGTTTATAATCACACTACTTCTCACTTTCTCAAACTGGCAATTTGAATACACTCTTTTCTAGAGTACTGGGGTAGCCCTGAGAAGGGCTGGGCTTTTATTTAACTCCAGGTAAACCGGGTTAATGGTGGCACCTCCATGGTCTTGCGCCACAGACACAATGTTGGCTTCAGTCATTATCCAAATCGAATATAGCTAGACTGACAAGCGTTCCCTGTATATTTGTAGAGCACGGACGTGAAGGAAAATATCCCATATCAATAAAACTTACATTGCCCAGATTATTACCTCAACAAACATGGAACGCGCGGACCTAAAAAAAAATACTCAATCACTTTTTACTTACAAACACTAGTTACGGTCACAAGCCCCACCGACTTATTTGTCAAGCTAAGGAAACGGATTGCTTATAGACACACTTCTAACACAGATAATGAAATGAAGTGCTTATAGGCACACTTCTGTTTTTTTTTAACTTCCTAACATACCATTGACAATTGATTAAGTATTTTTTTTTCTAGACATATTTTTTTCAAAACAACATTTTTATTCAAATAACTATCAACCAACAATTAATAATTTACAATCAAACAAACATTTCAAATAACACACTATTTTGGACAAGGTTGACAACGTTGTGAACTGAAGTTAGACTTCCACTGTTGGAAGTCATTGGGTCATTGATGTACACTACGTTTCCTAGCTAAAGACAAAAGACAACCGTAATGTTCACCAAGCCATCGACCTACTAGAAGAGTGTTGATCAAAATAAGTCCCTAAATGTTCTAAAGAATAGCCAAGACTGCGTTGATGAAGAAAATACACACAATATTGTCCACACACCATGGAATCTGTGCCTTGTAATTTCACATTATTGAATCGTGCTCTCTGGGCATTTTTTCTCATAACGTCGATGATGTCCTCTTCCAAAGGTTGCAATACATAGGAATCAAGATACTCTACACAACCTTGTTTTATGAAAGAAGACAGCTACTCAGTGGGTACTGGAGATGACTGTCGTCCGTGTTGATGACATAAGCTTGATGGCCTTGAGGTTTGTAAAGAGGCAGTTCATCTTTACCACACAAGACAGGATTCCATAAGCAGTGTATGAACTGTGGTTCAAAAGGTAATAAAGTTCTGAGGTATCCATTTTTGTGTTGTTGTGGTTTTTTTTTTTCTTGTTGTTTTTCTTCACAGGTAATGATAAGTGATCAATTCAATCCTGATTTTTTGTTTGAAATCGTCTGACAAGTAACCGTTTCTTCGTTTTGTCTCTGCATTCTGAGCTATGAGAGGTTTGATGTGATGGATCTCTAGAGTAATCAGTGGTGGAGAGGAATGTTCACGCAAGTCTTTATATCACTGATTTAACACGGTTTCTTTTGAGATAAGACTCCAAGCTTCGTACAGATACTCGTCCCATATTTCTTCTTGACTCAGCATCAGACATTTATCGTGTTGAACTTGACTGGGACGATATTTTTGACATCCATGGTAATCTTTCTTTATCAATTCCGTAATTTTGTCTGCCAAGTATGTTGTTCTTGTTCGGGCCATCTGGACTTCATCACTATCTCCTTTTCGTCTTTGTCTTGAGATTCTACTTCCATGGTGTCCTCCCATGTCATCTCCATACATTCTCCACTATTCAAAGTAGGATTAAAGACTTCCATTGCTTCTAATAGTCTATAATGACGTCTCTCAAACTGTTGATTTCTATGGTATTGTCGAGGTCGGCATACAGAATTACGTTCACCGTTCCATCAGGTTTTCGGTCTGGAAACTGAATTTCCACATGAATCTGGCTGGATTTTATAGAGTGGAAATGTCCCTCGTCGCTGCCTTGGTCTGGAATGAAATCAAAAGCCCACAAAGCATAACCTCCTGAGTAATCCTCGTACGTAATGCCGTGACTGGTAATGGTTTCTAGCTGTCAAGTGGCTTCGTATAGGGACAAGTAAGATCTCAAGTAATTCTTCTAGGTAAAGTTAGGTTCGAATGGTCTGGTTCACAAGGTCTTGATATCGCGACCGACTTCGATATTAGACGCGCCAAAGTGTTGAATTTCAAAAGCATTTTTATTCGCAGCTCCATTGAAGGCTTCATTCTCAACAATACAAAAGGATTAAACGTTTGGGAAACTGTCCTTGGAATAGATGATCTTCGATCATGGATCGCTGACCCTTGGGAATGGTCAAAGTTTCCACTTCCACGTGTCGTATCGGATAATTGGCAGTCGTTTTGCTCAAAGTGTGACTGATGTCGTTTCCTACTTTAGGTAGCACTTCCAAGCGTCGTACGTAGAGTCGAGCTTCTTTAATAATAGTTTTGTATTTGGTAGCATTATCATTTATCAAGTGGAAAGCGGTACTGCTGTGATTCAGTCTCAGGCGGACATCCACATCGTTCAACAAATACTTCTCTTACAACTACATGTCTAAATGCAAACGATCCGTCGGTTCTAAACTGCTGCTGAGTGGATTGTTTTTCTCTCAAGGTACAGTAAATCACTTATTGTCGTCATCTAGTTCAGCGATTTTGTTTGCAGTGTCAGGTTTCTATATCACGCAGGCATCAAGATGGTTTTTTTTTACTTCTTTTCCGTACATCAAGAGATTGTCCAGGTACGCTCGATAAGGGTAAGTATCCATGTTACTGCTGACTAGTTTGTTATTCAAATCCACTCAGCTAAACAAGGAATGCATGAAATTGTTGACGGAAGCTACTTTATTGGTGTCCTCTGGATTAGTATTGTCTTCCTTTTTGGTCACTCTGACCTTCAAATTCAAGTAACTGCTATTCAGATCGATGTAATCTTCGCTGTTGTCCGTTGATTTCAAACTCGATGGGAGATGAATCCGTCAAAGAGGAGACGGGATGAAAATCGACACATTGGGATTCCTGTATTGTCATCATGGTGGGTGACATGGCAAACAGATCCAATTTCAACTTGGAACGGTCGCAAAACTCCCGGTGCATCATTTTTGTTGTATCTATGATTCAATAACAAAAAACGCCAAAGTCTCGGACGGTATTTCTTTTCTTAGTCTTTCCAGCTTATGAGTGTGAAGTCCTCTGAGCGGTGTTTTCTTCGTCGTCTCTTTCTGCCTTGTTCTTGCTATTTCGTCAGGGAAGCAGCAATCCCTGACTCGGCAGCGTCCATAGCATTAATAGGCGTTTCTCGTCGACCCAAACTGTCTTTGCCCGTTTGCAGCAAGACATTTTTGCCTGCTCTGAAGAAACTTCTTTCAGGTTTTGTTTGTCGATGATAAACTTTTGAAGAAATTCTTTCCCGTGCGTCAATGTAGCATCTTTCAGAGTATGCAATCCTCGTGTCACCATCGGTTTTAAAACAGGGGTCATCGATCGAAAGGCCGATCTCAGCATGTCTCCTAAACATATCCTCGCTGTCGAGTGACACCTCGGTACACTGGATACATGACATAAGAGTCGTTAGAGAATCGTTTTCGAAAATGGAGCTTCACCGTGGCTTTCCTTTAGTGAATGGAATATTTTGTCCCTGATCTCCTTTATAGCAATGTTGACAGTATCGAAATACTACTTACTGACGGGTAAATAGTGAGGATATACAAATTCGAGGTGAATGTGATAGGTGTTTAAGCCTTCATCGTCACAAAGATCAAATTCAGTCCTTCGTTCAGGTCTACCAGGGATCCAAAAGCCTTGTACAAATCCATATTACTGTTGATCTTTGGGCTCAAATTCTGTGTAACTATTTGTGCTCCACCCAAAATTTCAAACAATCTGCTATTAAAATTAATGCCCAACGTGTCGGTGTTCTGAACTTTCATCAGCAAGCAAAGAGCCAATCGTGACATTTTGTTTCGTTCTGTTCAGGGCTTTGCCAAGCGTTGCCTCGAACCTGTAAGTAATGGTGTCCACCAAATGTTGACTGCTAAAATAATAGCCTGACGGAATTTTCAGTGTAAATGGTGAATGACGGATTGTTTGTTGGTTCTGTAGGACCTGAAAACCCGATTTTATTAATTTCTTCTTGCAACTGGACGTTCAGAATTTCGACGTGGAAAGTGCATTGATTTTCAGTGATGTTATAGATTTGTCTAGGATAAACGACTTCCACCAAAATCACTTCCCAATGGGCTTCGTGGTCTAACTGGAGGGTTGAAGGTAACTTGGTCGTGCAACAACACAAAGTGTTGTGGGAAAACACATCCATGGAACTGTCACTCGGTAACGTTAAGTAAAATTGGTTGGTGTTGTTCATAATTCCAGAATTCTGCTGTCAGAGGTGTCACTGAAATTCAGAGGAGTGTCTCTGCCCAAAATGTTGTTGTTGTTGCTGGTGTGGTGACTGACACTGGAGGCAAGATTCCCGTTGTTCCCGTTAGAGGAGTATTTCAGGGAAGGAATAGGAAGATGGTAACCGATGCAACTGCTCAATAAAATGGTCTACAATTGTTCGTCTCCTTGAGGCAAACTCAATTTGGCAATGGCCGCACCGATGACACAATATACTACAAAGATTTGGCAGAAAAAGACGATTTGCGTTTTAGGCACACGTTCACCACACTACACCCACATGGGTTGTTTTTGTAGATCTTGCAGAGAAGAACTGGGTGAAAGAGTCGTCACTGTGGTGGTAGCGGTAGATGAGGCTGTGTGGAAGTTCATGATGGTCACTTCTTTTTATAGTCGATGACTTGAGAAACGTTGATCCAAGAATTAAAACTGGGTGGATATCCTTTCCGACGCACTTTGACTTTCTGACACGGCGTTTTCTCACTTTTCGGGTTCTGCGTTAAAGAATGCTTTCGATCTCGTACACGTCGTCTTCTGTTTTGGTGACACGTAACTCGGGAAACTAAAACGTTCCTTATTACACTTCCCCGTTCATGTCTTCCAATTTATAGACGGTATGATGGCGGCCACGCACTCGTCCAGTGACACGAAACAATTCAGTGGTCCAGTTGGGTAAGCAACCTTTGTCGAAAGTGCGTTTCGAGGTGCCAATGCGCACCCAATCTCCTACTACCAACACTCCACTTTTCTTGGGGACAGCCACTTTCGGGGACGTAACAAACAGACGCTCGAAAACGGTCACTTCGTTGTCGGGAGTTACTTCTGGGAGGGGTGCACGTTCGACGCTTGGATGGTAAGAATGGTTGTACCCTTGAATCAGGTGTGGTAAGACGTCGATGTACTTGGGAGTGTGATGCGTAAAATATTTCCACATGCGTTCTTGCAAGGTAAGTTGCAAACGTTCCACGATGCCAGCTTTGGTTTGGAGATTCTCTGCGGTGAAAAAAATGAATGTCTCGTTTCTTTAATTCTTTTTGGAAAGCTTGGTTCAGAAATTCGGTGCCTTTGACGGTTTGCCATCGAAAAGGGTTGCGACCGCTTTGT
The DNA here is from genome assembly GCA_028554795.2 of Sinohyriopsis cumingii. Lineage (NCBI taxonomy): Eukaryota > Metazoa > Mollusca > Bivalvia > Unionida > Unionidae > Sinohyriopsis > Sinohyriopsis cumingii. Next base: position 76,622,008 of record CM068830.1, read on the forward strand.
TTCAACACCAGTTGGAGTGCTCGCACTAACTCACTGCTTGATTTGGAAGTCAATGACACGACCCAGGCAAATTTGGAAAAGACATCGATGACACAAAACATATATTTGTAGCCACGATTGTAGGAGGTCAAATGAGAGACATCGGCTAAATCGGCTTGACATTGATGATCGATCGATGCCCTCAGCTCGAGTGCGACTACCAGAACATTTTCGACTAATGGGTTTGTGTAAAGTGTATGTGGGTTGTTCTTGTAACCATCGTTGCAGCTGAGGTAAACGGAGACTTTTCAGACGGGTTTTGGCAGCACGATATAATTTCTGAACTCCGTAAATTGCAGGATGGGATGGATCGCAGTAAATGTTGGCTAACACCGTCTCCATTTCTTAATAAGTCACCCACTCTTCGCTGATGCTATTTTGAATGGGGCGAGATGGTGGTTTGGAAACGGCTTTACGTGTCCGGTGTGCCACAGGAGTAGAAGTCGAAGGTAGTGTTGGTGCTGATAATGAAACGGCTTTGGTCATCTTTTCTTTTTTGAGTTCTGGTTTCCCTTCTTCCTTTTTCACTTCTGTCGAAGGAGGAGTGGACATCACCTGTTCAACCCAAGCTCTCAGTTCTTTTAGTTGGGGTGCAGGGGAAGGGGTCAACAAGAACGATGCAATCTTACTACGAGTTGCTGAAGGTGTTTGAAAGACTAATGGTACCTCTTCTTCTTCAGGCATTCGTGGGTGTGCGTCATCGTGGTCGTTGGGGGTAGTGGTGACAGTGATTGTGATTGACTTTTCATCAAGGCCTTAAAATCTTTCAGAGTGGGTAGAGCTATTTCGTCTAAATCTCTCTGGTGAAAGAGTTTTAGTCATCTCAAGAGTTGGCCATACTTTTGCGATTTTTTCTGTTTCGGACAAATCGTTGCGATGCATCAACGACTGCAATTCGTGTTATAACTGGGACATCGCGGTCAAATTCGGATTGGGAGGCAAATGCGAGGTCCTTTGTTCTTGCCAACGATACTATTCCATCCATCGTTTGCAAGGCACTAAAACCAGGATTCGTCCATCCATTCGATTTCAAGGGTCACGTTTGAAATGTTTGGACTCCAGAGGTACCTTTTATCTTCTTGGTCCTTTTATCTTGCGCCCGAGTCCTCCCAGCATGGTTCCCAATACTCCTTTCAGCAAGGGTCCTACAAACAGGGGCAAAATTCCTCAGCGTTGTACCAAATCTTCTTCTTTAAACTAATGAGGATTATGTTTTGGACTATTTGGCGCAGATCGTGACGATGTTTGGCAAAGCATTGTTCCGGGTGTTTAGATAAAGGTATCGTGCCTTTCAAGACGTTCAAACATCATTCCCACACTTTATCGATGACATCTTTGAAGGCTGTTTGAATGAGTTTTTTTCGCATGGGTGGAGAAGCTTTGGACAGGACGAACAACATGTCTTCATCTTTGACTCAAAAAAGAGGCAGTCCTTTCCTTTTCTTTCATTTGGGTTTAGAAGAGGGATAGCTTCTACTATTGAACATAATGGGCCACCAGTTTGGTCAAAGACATCTTTGGATGTTCAGGAGCACAAAAACACTGATGCCCATTCTTCACCTTAGACCATATTTATACTGGAACGCGTCGCCACTGATTGTCTTTACGTCGTATCAACTTGATAACAGGCATCACGCGTGGTGGAGTGGTTCGCAACGGACAAAATCGGGACAGTTCTTGCTTGGACAAATCCAGTAAAATCTGTAACATGTCCAGTCTCTCTGGACTTTGATTTTGGGACCAGGTACTTTGCCACTACAGCTAAAGAGAAGAAGAATTTCTTGGAGACATGGATTTCCATTGTTTCATCAAATGTGGAAGAACGGGTGTCAAATTCGATATGGCTGGCATCACCAACAATGGAGAAGTGAAAGAACCTGAGGATACTAGAGACGCGGTCACCGTCGCTGCAGGTCGTGGTTTGTGAACATATGGTTGCGTCTTGGCCGAAGTGTCTCTTGCGGGTAAAAACTGTTTTCTGAGGGCTTTTCTTTTTATGGGTAGTTTTCTTTCTTTTTCTGTGAAATTTTTTTTCTCTGGTGCTGAGACCTGGTCTTTACATCGTTGCTCTTTATCTTATTTAGCCTTCGTATGGCTTTTTTGGTGGTTTTTACTTGGGGAGAACTTTTGAAGCATTAGGATCCCATTTTAAGAGGGAACGAATAATGACACATCCTAGAGAACCGCTCCCTCCAGGTTTCAAGATGATTTAATTTTTGGTTTGAGTGTCGATTCGGGTATCGGCCAGTTCTGTCAAGGCTACTTTGTTTCTCTCAAAAAAGCGTTTGGTTTGATGAGGAATCTTAATGATGACTTGCAGTACTTCACATGCTGTCACCGTAAGCCATCGTAAGACTTCTTTAAGATTGGCTTCTAAGACACGAGCAAGTATTTGTGTATTGTTTTCGCGGCTAACGCCGTACAAGGCACCAATCAATTTGACGGGAAGATGAGACTGAAGGGACGTCGTGTTGACGTTGTGTCAAGCAGTCCCAAAGCGTCCGAGGTTTTTATAGATTTGTTGTTAACTCGATGAGGAGGACGTATACATGACAGGCCGTCCGTCTTGACACCAGTGGTGGAACAAATGGAAACGAAATCGCAAATAATCGGGGTTGGAAGGTTTTAAATCCACGAGTAAATAGGCGTGTGTGGTTTGAGTGGCATCGTCGTACACATAAGTCAGCCACGGCGTTCCTGTTTGGACAAGACTTGCACTTGCGATTTATCTCTAGGGCTTTTAAACAAGACCACGTAATGAGCATTGATACTGATGGTGCGATGGGCTTTACTTTGTTCATACAAATTGTGAGTAATGTAAATGACACTGGCATTACGATGATGCCCTTTGCGCGTAATCCACAGTTTAATTTCTTCTTAGTCTTCTCCTAACATGTCGAAAATGACCAGATGGAATCGCCTTGACTTTCTCGCAAGAGGATGTACGCCGATTGCCACTCTTTGTAACACCACACGATCCGTTGAGGTGAACGGTCAGTCAAATGATGTTTATGTTCGATCAAACGTTTGACAAATTCGGTTTTGCCTGAACCGCTAGGTCCGGCAATTAACATGTTAAGGGATGGCGAAGATGGCCCAACTGGTATGATCTAAGTGTTCGTCGATGACTTTGAAAGCGGATGAAGAGGGAGCAGAGACAGCAGAGATAGCCATAGTGCAAGTAATGTCACTTTTGACAAGAAGAGAGAGAAGACAAGAGTTTTTATACTTTTTCAGGACACGTTTGTTGCAAATTAAAATAAAACAACACAAAGGACAAAAATACATAAAAACCAAATGGTTAAGTACAACGACAAAATACACATCAAAACGATCAAATTGGAATATAAACAAGTCACTGTACAACACGATTTTGGTAACCAAGTTGTTTCAGGGACTGTGTGTAATGTACTTACTGTCTGTACATAGGGTACTGTCACACAAGTGTCCTCCCGGAATGGTATTTCGGGAATGTCCATGACAGTCGTGTCCTGAAGGGAGTGGTTGTTCTCGGTGACGGGTTCTTCTAGCACTGACACTTACACAGGTTTAAAAGTGACTTTTTTCCTTGGACGTTTGAAATGACGATCACAACTATTGAGCATAATGGGCCACCTCTTTGGTCCAAGCCTCAAAACCCCAATTTTTCTAGTCACGTACATCTGTCCAATGAGGGTGTAAGTCACAAGCTGCACACACATCGTCATACACATCTTTGGTACATAAAGGTTGACGAATCTTATTTTCCCGTAAAGGTCGAGAAATATCCAGAAGAAAACGCAAAGCATTGAACAAAATAAGTCTCTCGTGGACATCTAATGGGACCAATATCATTTTATTTGGTGGTAAGTACTATTCGTAAAGAGTCCACAAGGAATCGTCTGGTAAACGAAATCCCAGAAAGCCACACACCACACGTCGACCCCAATACATTGCATACAGTTCTCTTTACAAGTGTTCGTAATCTTCCACTGATTGAATTGTGTCATTGATTTCCTTCCACAGAATCTGTTGTATCAATTCTGATAAAGGTTGTGGCATGGTAGCCCGTTTTGTACTCTTTTGTCGGAGGTAATAAGTGTACTTCTGCACAGAGATGATCGTATGCTCAGAGAAGAACATATGACAAATATAAATGACTTAGTCACCAGTTCGCACACTACACATCGCATGGAATTTTCCTCTAAAGACAAAATTCGATAACGTAAAAGACTTTGGTAATCCTCTAACTTTTCCTCCGGAGCTCTTTGTAGTATGACCAACATGTAATAAGTAGGATGAATAGACACCACTGGAACAGTTTCGTCTGAATCAGTCCTCTTATAGCATTCAGGTACCAGTGGTTTAAACATCGGTGACGTAACGGATGCAATTGTTCTTTGCGTTTCACTTGTATTTTGATCAGCTCTCGGTTAATGTGTTCTCTCAACTCTACAGGCAAACCACGAGTGTTCTCCTGTAAAGTATCCATGATCATGTCAATTAGTATTATTTTATTTAGAATCTTTTCTTAGAGCGAAAGTAATGAACATAATGAGTAATTTCTGACCACTGCAATTCAAGGTAACGGTCAAGAATGTCAATAAAATCTTCTGATGTAAGCGGTCTAAGGCGGAATAATAGGATAAACGCACACTTGATCCAGAAAATTCTGACCCGTTTGTTGACTTTTTCACTCTCCTGTTGTGAATTTCTCGACACATATGTTCCACAGTCACCCATTGAGATTTGGCTCTGGCAAGTCCCTGCCAAACTTCCCTGTAGATATTCTCTTGCAGTTCGTTTGGTAATCCTTAAGCATTATTTTTCAAATGGGGTTTAAATACTAGTCTTGGTGGTGTCCAACGTTTGACTCCTAGCCAGTCTGGATTCTTAAACGACATGGTATGTCACTACAATAACTCGGTTCCACTAAAGGTAGGTAGTGACAATTCGGAGACCATCGAGCATGTTCCAGGTATGGCGAGTCTTGCTGTTCCCACTGGTGTAGTGACACACCAAAACTGAAGCACTTGACTTTATCCCCTTCGCCCAAGTAGAAATATCTGGATCTGGCTAAACCTTCGGGTATAAGTTTTCCTAGAGATCAAGCCCATTTTCCGTGGTAGGTTTGGAATCGACTTTCAAAGTTTCACTATTCAGACAAACGCACAAGAAACGAATATTCGTCTTTCACATGTTCGTTTCGATGAGGATAGGGTGAAGTCCGCAGGAGTTTGCTTAGTTTTGAATGATATCCGTATGGTGGCAGCTGAATGGTGCTACGTGAAGGTTGACATCTACAATGAAAACCAGTAAAGAGTCCACTATAACGAGTGGCATGGCTTTCACATCCGTCTGGTTTGACACACACAGCATCACTTTCCATGGTAGGTGTAATGGTAGTAGTAGTTATAACAAAATTCCCATTAAGCATTTCTGCATCGCTGAGTTCGCAGCGTAAGGCATCGCTCTCATCGCAAGGTACGCAATCGCAATCCACTTGAGAGTCCCCAAACTTGAATGATGTCTATTTAAAAAGGATTCATCTTTCTCGCTTGGTCTTGGTAGCGACAATGAACTATCGTTTTTCCTTTTTATACTAGTCGTAATGAAGTCTCGACCTTGTACATCTTTCCTTTTTTATGTCTAGTTTGGAAGTCTTCCTTTATTTCTTCCTGGACAAGGTACTACCTTCTCTAAGATACCGTCATAAATGTACCGAAGTGTGATGGCTGGAAAGACCATAGAAAGGTAAGGACAGTGCGTAGACTATCGAGTATGTTCCAGAATAGCTGAATCTTTATAGATACATCGATCCATTCGCAGTTTCAGACCACAACTGAAATACTGTACTTCGTACCCCAATCCTGCCTCAGGTCCCAAGTAGACAAATCCTGTCCTAGTTAAAACATTCGCTGTAAGTAATCCTTCCCTATCCTTGTGCCATTTTTAAACGTTTCCAATCGAAGGGCACACTCACAATAGTCATGCAAGAAGACAGGAAAATGGTATGGTTTGAACTTGGAGTTCTCAGTGGGTCTCTCACTCGATTCCTCCTGTGGCCAAGTCATCCTTCTTGTTGGTGGCTATCCTCGTGGAACCATTGTTTATACCGAATTGTATGTACGGAATATTGACGTGATTGGGAAGCCGCACTCGCTTATGGTACACGAGATGTTACATTTTTTCAAAGGCCGACATACGATTTGGTGAGTGGGTAAACGTACAATCTTGTGCGGTTCGTACGTGGTCACTTTAAAGTTTCCATCCTCTCCAGACTGCAAGGCTTCTTTCAATATGCCATAGCTCACCACTTGACTGTTGCGTTAATTGAGAGTCAATCCTTTTACTTCACACTCCGTGTGCACTTCTCCTTATTTGTCCCTGTATTCGTAGCCGTAATGTTTAGGACCACCATTAGCAAAAGTTAGAACCTTCTCGTCCGGGTGTTCATCTGTCCAGGCTCCTAAACAGTCTCCTTCGATGTCAGGTTGACTTAGACCCGGGCGATCGACGTGGATGCAACTGTCAGTGTCAAAGTACAGGACGCGATCATCTAACGGTTATTAATCTTCGTACAATTTTAAGCAAGCATGGGATGTCACGTAAGCCGCGATGATGACATTTCCAAATTCTTCGGCTCGTACAAAGTCCAGTTCTTCGTAATTCACCAGGATCAAGTCCTCACGAAGGACGTGCACATGTTTCATGTATTTGGTTTTGTCGTGAATAATCTGGACGTAGCGGGAAGATTCTGTCAAATACTCTGTCTTGGGTAAACACAGCCGTTGTGCCATTTTGGCCCAAAAGCAATGTAACATCACCTTTGCAAACGATCGCATGCTATCGTTTTTTCTCTACGTGGTCTAAAGTGATGCCTTCCTGCTCCAAATATTTATTTTCAATTTTTTTTCGGGGGGGGGGGTCTTCGGGATTCTGGTACCAGGAAGGATAGCCTCAGGCTTCTTGTTTCAGTTTTTAAAAGACATCAACATAGTCTGCCAAAATGCCTTCTTGAGTCTCGTCGCCCATCTGGTATTCTTGTGTTTTGGAAAAGTGGTAAATTTCGTACACTTCAAACAGTTGCTATCCCATGTCCAGATCTTTGAACAATTCTACACTGACCCACGTTCTTCATGGGTGTGTTGACAAGATCGATTATGGTTGCATGTTTTGTCACAAAAAAGCTCGTCACAAGGGAAACATCAGTTTTCGGTGGGAGCCAAGACTTTGCACTTCATCAACCCTTCGTATTGTCTCATTTTGTTCAGGCCAACGTGTTTCGTCAGCAATTGCGGGTGCCCTGCGGGAAACTGACAATATCTGCACATGTAAGGATACAGCGAACACACGTCCAAGTATCTGATTTTTTCTCCTTTCTCCTTGTCGGCTTGGTACAGCAAACAGGTGGCATTTGTCCGTCCTCCGTACAAACTGCCCCTCGGGTTTCGTGGGTTCATCAACTTGTAACTTTCGGGATCGGTCTTCGAACGGTGATCGTACTCATGTTCCCACATTTCCACCACTTGATATCATTGCTGTTCTAACTTCAAGCGCCGCTGACAAGTGGCCTGGTGCAAAAGTCTTCCATGGTCCGTTGCAAAAACTGATTTTCAATGTCACGTTCAGGGTAACAGAGGGGACATCCGTTATATAAACAACCGTTAAACTCGTACACGTTCTTGGGGTTTTCTAAGTCCCAACCATCCACTGATGGTCCTTTCGCCTCCTCCGTTGTGTGTGTGCTGCATCAATTTGTCTTCCTTGTCGCACAAGTAATGTACCCAGCGTTTAACTTTGACCGAGTACTGACGTTTGACAAAGTTGTTCGTTTGAGGGCTGATGACAGCCAGGGTGTTTTTGGGCATGAGTCGTTGGCGGTACACTAAGGAACACACTTTAGCGATGGTGCAGGATACTTTGAAAGGATCGACCCCTTTGTGTTCCATGAACAGTTCTCAAAATTTTCCACAGCAGTGCCGTGAAATGTCCATGTCGGAACGACAATACTTTAACATTTCTTCCTGAACGTAGAAGGTGTCCGAGGCGTGAGCCTGGTATCAAGCGTAGAAAGCTTCTGGTTGTTCGGTACACATGTTGTCAGGGTCATAGTCGTGTTCCTAAAGCAAATGGGGTAGAACGGCATGTTGATTAGCTTCGGTATTGAAAAAGTACGGAAAATAACATTTGGCCATTTATTTCATTCCAAACGTTTTAGGCATTCGACTCAAAAGCATGGCCAAGTAACTCATCGAATTTGTTTAATGAACTTGTCCCACTTGCTAGGGAATGATTTTGGCTCCGTTCAAAGTTAATTACGGACGTTCGGTGCCTTATTCCGTATAGTGTCTCAAAAGAAAATGCCCATTGTATCCCAAGAAAATGTCAGCCATTACCGTGGCATGGTGATGACAATCTTCGTAATGTTCGATGTCCTCTTGACTCCACGTCTCGTCGATGGGGTCTTAGATCCACTGGGCAAAATCGGCTAGCGTGTTTTCGGTCCCCGAATTTTTTTCCACGTCCTCCATGAATCTTGTTGCAGTAAGGACAATGCCTAATGATAGGCTCTTGGATGCACTTGCCGCACGCTCAATGAGTCACACAGAAATTAGGTACATAAATGCCAGTCTCTTGCATGCATTCAAAATCGAAAAAGATGAAATTCCTTTTCTTCTATCATCTTCCTCTTGTAGTGGTTGGTATTTTTTAATGTGTTTTTGTGTTCCAAGTCCACGATTTGGTGACAAATGTGACATCTCTTCCTTCCTGAACATACTTGTGCCTTGGCATTATTGGTACGTATGCCTTGTCCACAAGTAGGGCACGATCTTAGGCGCTGACAAGCACTTTTCTGCTGTGAACCTTGCGTCTTCAAATGTTGATGGTAACAGTCAGGGCTGATAAAAGTGCGTTGACAAGCAGGGCAATGCAGTCATGGTTAACCTTCGTCCAGCCAGTGTTAAAAGAGGCCAAACATCCTGAGCATTTCGATCCACAATGCTTGTGTTGCTCTCGATTGTTATAGCCCTAGTCACAGTTCTCACAGTAATAACTGTATCCCAAGAATGCGGTGATACTGGTAATGGCATAGAAATGTTCATCGTGATGATAGACGTGAATATATTTTCCGTCTTTGAAATCTTTGCCTTGAAACACTAGAGGTCCGCGCACTTCTTGAGGGGGTACTTTCAAGGTGTTGCTTTGAGTCAAGACGTCTTGCACTTTTTGCATTTCAGGAATGCCACAAGGTGTGTTTTTGAATATAACCGCTAGTTGTAACAGAAGTTCTGCTTCACTTGGTTGTTTGGCTCGGTCCGATCGTTGAATAGTTTTCCGGGCTCTTTTCCATTTTACCGTATCGTTCTTGTCGGCATACGTTCGTCCCACCACGATGGCGCGGACTAAACACATATGGTCTTGAGGGTTGTTAATTTGGACGAGGCTACGTTTGATGCTATGAAAATCTTCCACCAATAACACTTTTCTGCGTTGTCCGATCCCCTGGGGGAGAGAGATGTGGGTCATGAACAGTGTGGCTTTTCCATCTGTGATGTGAAACTTGTCATTGGATTGTTGCACATGTTGAATCCTGTCCATGACTTTGCAAAGTGGTAATTCTGCTGAGCTGCTAAACTAGATCCAAACGGGAGACTTTAACCTGTCGTGAAGAATGGAAAGTCTCAAGCGGTCGTCTTCTTTAGCTTCATATTGTTGTTTCAGCATGGTTAGCAAAGAATCCCACACATCGGTGATGAACTCTTCTGCTTTCTCCAGCAGTACGTTGTACTTGAAAACCTTAAACTTCACCATTATCTTGCTAGCCGTAGTTCTAAATTTTCTAGAGGAGCGCTTTTCCGTCTCTCGAATGTACTTTTCAGGTTTTACTAATGGTGAACTTTTGCTGGGTGTAGAATCTCTGGGTCTGGATTCTGGCTCACTCATGTCATCTTCAAAATAACTGGCATGAATTTGTGCCAAAATTTCAGCTACTGTACGATGCGATAAATCACGTTTCTGCCTCTTACTTTCTTCTCATTTCTCCATGAATTTATGCGATTGTTTCATCATGACTCTGAAAAGTCAAATGACTAAATTTTCAACGTCATGGGTCACTTTATATCCATGTGAGACCAGCGTATATATATAAAGGGTATGTGACTTCCCTTCCAAGCCCACAAAGATCGAACTTTTGATCAGAGCTTTGAGAGGTGTCAAAAGAATTTTATGTTTCAGACAAGCCGACGGACTACTCACCCTCCTTTCGAAATAAAAGTCAAGATACTTGCTGTATCTTTAAGAAGAAAAGGCATTGGTCTTCAGAGTGTCCAGCCCGTCAAAAAAGCAAAACAGGTGCTAGAAGAGACAAAAGTCATGATACCTGTTATCATTGTCAAGAAAAAGAACATTGGTCTTGAGATTGCTCTAAAAAACAACAGGAGCATTTGAAGAGAAGGGTTCAGAACAGGAAGAAGAAGAGGTACCCATCCCAAAGGAAGAACCTAGGCACGTTCAGAAAGAGAACAATGAGAGGAAAAGAAGACGAGGGGAAAGTGATGACGAAGTGGAGGAAAAACTTGTGAAAATGAAGAAATTTAAACAACAGAGAGAGTGAACACACAGAAGAAGCCTATCAACTTTTTAAAGTGTTATATTGCGCTGTGTATTGGATTATAAAATTTGGACCAGAATAGACCAGGCATAAAACGTAAGTGTCTATTGGTTTTGATTTTTAGAATAAGAACCTACATTCACGCACTCACTCAAACATTCACAGACGTACATGATGGGCAAAAAAGGGTTTTTGAGTTTTAATTGATGTTGGCAATTGAAATACTATCTCTTTTCGAGGGAAGTGGGTGGCTCTGAAAAGGACCGTTTGGTATATGCTTGTTTAAAAAACAAAATCCGGAACAGGATGTAGTCATCTTTAAATGTCTTAAACCTTTGCCACGGCCAATGACTACTTCTGGACTGGTTCCTGTCAATGATTTGGTAGAAATCACTAGGGGTGGTATTGCAGGTGTAGTAACAGGGCTGGGTTGTTTGGCTCGGGAAGGTCTTTTTCTCTTGGGTCGTAACAAAGAAGTCTGATACATTTGTTTCAGACTCCTTAATTCTGCTAAAATGTCTAAGAGTACAGTTACCGTTTCACTTTCACTGTCCTCCTTCCCTCTTAGACCTTGTTTCTTCTCTGCTGATTCATCATGTCGTTTCCTTCTTGCCTCATCTTCTTCACGCTGTTGTTAAAGGTGAAAAGCTTGTTCTGCTTCCTCCTGCGGTTGTAAAAATTTCTCCAAATCTTCTTTCTGTCTCTGTTTAAAATCCCCGACGTGTGATAAAGAAGGAAAAGGTGGCGAAGGTAGTGGTACCGGAACAAATTCTTGAGAATAAAGAAAATCGACTAAATCCCAATTAAAACTGACCTCTTCTAGAAGTAGGTCTGTGTTGACTTTGGTAGCAGCTGCTATACCATCGCTTCTCGACTCCACAGCCGGTGCGCCCCAATTCATTATCTTCTTAGGTTCGGTCATGTTTGAAAAATGTGTCTCATGGATTGACTTCGCACAGACGCTAGCGCATCATTATAGGGAATGTGATGTAAAAGACTGCTCTCTTCGGATTGGAAGATCGACTCCGTGTTGTGACTGAATTTTGTAACGCGTGTTTGGATTGGTGAATAAACTCAATCCGTTTTGATCCACTCTTCTACTATATATAACCCGTTCACTTCATTCTCTTCAACTGTTCTCGTCACAAGATGTGGACAAACCTAGAATTATCTAATCTCGTATCGTCGATGCTGCTTCGTACGGACTTAGAGATGTAGGTGAAATCATCATGGAAAATTATCCAGATCACGGATACGAGTGTTTGTAAAAGGAGAATTTATGTGGAGAGACAATGCTGTTTGAGGAGAGTTCTCATTTACGGACCAGAAGTCAGAAGAAATTTGAGGAAGAGAAGATCAATGCGATGCCCTCTATGTTAACGGAATATTGTTAACAAAAAACCAAATACCCTTTTCAGGGCCACTCATATGCCTCGAAAAGAGTTGCTTTCTTGCCTAAACATTTTTTTAGTTAGTTGTATAGTTGTTTGCATACTATCTATTGTCTGTTGTCTGTGTTATATCTGTCTCTTTCCGGCCAGTCCCGTTCCCCCTAAGCGTTTGAGTTTTTTACCCCCGCTGTTTGTTACGAATGAGGTCAGCCCCTTGCTACATTGTTGCTAATCGTCAGTACCGGGAATTCACCTTACCTGTCATTTAATTTCCCTTTGTCGCTATAAATCTTGTCGCTATATCACCCCAGGGGCCCTGTTATGTATGTTCCCATTGTCGCTATATCGCCACACTATACTACTATCAAGGATGAAAATATAAAAATGTAAAATATCATTAGAGAATTATTTCAAACATGATCTTCTGACAGAAGTTAACTATCAGATTTGTTTTGCTAATACACACAGTTCTACCTAAGCAATCTTTACCAAGACCCACAATTGTATGGTTAGATGGTGTTATGCTGTCCTGTGTGCCTGTATGTTCGTGGGTTGGGGGTCTTGTGTTATTTCTCTTTTCTCTTGTATTTTTGGGGGTTATTTGTTTTGTTTGTCTGGTAGGTGTGTGGGTTTCTTTCTGTCTTTGTTAGTTTGTGTCTGTTTTTTTTAAAAATTGTTTTGACGGACCCTGAAGCATATGAATGTTTCTGTCATTCTGCAGAAATGAATGCTAAGTGCCATTCTCAAGAACGCAACCTAGGAAAGCAATGGACACAACCTAGGGAACCAATGTCCAAAACAAACATGAGGAAATGGATGATAAGTGCCTTTCCCAAAGAACGCAGCCTAGGGAAGCAAAGTCCACAAAAAAGATGAGGAAACAGATGATAAGTGAATTTCCCAAAGACATAACCTAGGGAAGCAACGTCCACAAAATTCATGAGTAATGGATGCTATGTGCCTTTTCCAAGAACGCAACCTAGGGTAGCAATGTCCACTTTAGAAATATTGTTTATCAGACTTTATAGTCCAAACAATGATAATCTAAATTTTTTACAGATGATTGACACTGCATACTGACGATTTAGAGAATGATCAAAAACAACAACTGTTAGATGCTAAGTGCCTTTCCCAAGAACGCAAGATAAGGAAGCAGTGACCACAACAAACATGAGGAAATGGATGCTAAGTGCCTTTTCCAATAACACAACGTAGGAAAGCTATGTCCAAAACAAACACGAGGAAATTACTTCTAAGTGCCTTTCCCAAGAACACGACCTAGGGAAGCAATTTCCACAACAAGGAAGAGGAAAGGGATGCTATGTCTCCTTTCCAAAGAACGCAGCCTAGGGAAGCAAAGTCCACAACAACGATGAGGAAATGGATGATAAGTGAATTTCCCAAACACACAACCTAGGGAATCAACGTCCACAAAATACATGAAGAAATGGCTGCTAAGTGCCTTTCGAATAGACATAACAGAGGGAAGAAAAGTCCACAACAAACATGAGGAAATGGATTCTAAGTGCCTTTCCCATGGGCACAACCTAGGGAAGCAATGTCCATAACAAACAATAGGAAATGGATGCAAAGTGTTTTTCACAAGGACACAACCTAGGGAAGCAATGCCCACAACAAACATGATGAAATGGATTATAGTGCCTTTCCCAATAGCACAACCAATGGAAGCAATGTTAACAACAAAGATGAGGAAATGGATGATATGTGAATTTCCCAAAGACATAACCTAGGGAAGCAACGTCCACAAAATCATGAGGAAATGTATGCTAAGTGCCTTTTCCAACAACGCAACCTAGGGTAGCAACGTCCACCTTAGAATTAAATTTAATCACACTTTATAGCAATAACAATCATAATCTTATTTTTGTACACATGGTTGACACTGAATACTGACGATTTAGAGAATGATCAAAAATAATAACTGTTGATGATTGGAATTTAGTTATAGACCCTGATCTAGACTATAAAACGTATATGCGTGTCAACAAATGTAATGCCGTGAATGTAGTTTTAAAATTTGATAGGAGAACTAAAACTGGATTATAAGTGAATGTCTCTATACGTGTAGAAGACATGAGCAAGATTAGATAATACTTTTATATCTGGTGACTTTATACCTTACTTTCGCGACATTTTGCCAAGATGTGGAAGCAATCACTCTTACATTGTTTTAAAACTTGAGTTACATTTCAAGAAATTTGTAGAGATTGTTAGCCGTTTAATAATTTTACATCAAAATACAAATAATATATAAATCTATTCTAAATAATTTTAAAATATGTGATATTTGATTTTTAGATACCATCATCAAGAGAATAATGAGCTACTGATGAAAACTAATGTAGATTTGTTTCCAGATATAACATTTAATATTGATGATCACCTCTCTCGATTTCTGTATGTCATAATAAGAGAAAATGTAATACAGCAGGACCCCTAGAAGATACACATATTACATAGGAACTAAAATCAAGCTGATATGGAAAATAACTTACAAAAAATGTCCAATTATTTAACAAACACAGTAAGACACTAATAATTTGAAATTAAAGAAGGTAGAGTTACATAAATTGTTGATAAAAAGACAGAAGGGTGAGATAAAATCTAGAGATATATACTATGATAGAAAAGAAATACTGACAAAATAAGTTTGATTTGGAAAATAGAATAGCACCTAAAACTTAACCTCGCACTAAGAGCACATATGGTATTTGTGGATTGAAAGATAAAATCGAGATATCAAAATAAATGAAAATATTCTCTGTCAGATATGTTATATCGATTTAATTTTGTTAAATTACTAATGTTGGAAAATAAAATTCAGTTACTAGGCAGCGAACGTATCTCAAAATGTTTAGTTTATTTATTGTTTATCCAACCAGTACATTGATTCTACGGCTGTATACTAATTTGTAATCCAATTAATACAAGGTAGAAATTTCAGGTCTAGTGCTTACTACTGACTTTGAAAAAGCTGTCTTCTAGTAATTTAGAGATAACTGTTTAGATTTATTTCATTTTAGGAATTATATATATATATATAGTTAATATGTTTTACCATTAGGCGGAGTCTTGTATTTTACAAAATGGATCGTTGTCCAATTTGTTTGTTTTTTAAATTTAGTAGAGGCCTCAGGCAAGATGATGCAGTCTCACCATAGTTTTTTTCTGTCATGTGATGTCATTTTGAAACGAAATTTGTTTTGAAAAGCATAAACGTAATGGCCAATTACCGAAACAAATTTACAAATAGGTCAATACATTGATGGCACACAAGTATATTCAGACTTGCCAGAAGACTCTAAAACATGCTTTAGAAACACTGGGTCAGATGTATGAAATTTCTGGATTCTTAAATGTGAGTATTGAATAACAAGTTATATAGTATATATCAGCATTGAAGATGAAATTATGTGAAAATATAAAAATGACTTGGAGAAACTCGTGGATAAGTTGCAGGAAGTGTCTTTCTCAACAAATATTTATTATTATATTGGAACCAACTTTCAAGGAAACTTGTAAATATATTGAAGATATATTTAGAATTGGATTAAAAGAGAACCAATATCTCCTAGTAAAATAGAAGATGCAAGATCTGTAGGCTGTTTAAGATTTACCCATTTATTTATTTTTATTTGCCGAATCCACTATTCGATTTTATAAGCGAAATTGTACACGTCAAAACCTGTACTGACCCTTCCAAAATGAATGTAACAGGATAATGTACAGCTGCTTGAGGAATTCATCCTAAATTGTTATAAAATTTTGGCCCACATATAATAAAACGTAGAATAACTGTAAAAGCAAGTGGGTGGATTACAAATAACTGATTTCAGTGTTCTTTTCAACTTTCTGAAAATTATTTCCCTGCGACAAGTATTTGAAAATGAGCCGAAATGGATTCATTTTCAAACTTTAAATGTTGTCACGTTGTGTTTGAAACATTGCTGCCTAATATTTACAAATGTCTTCTGATAGAATTCGTAATTCAAAGTACTTTGGGTAATGTCTATACGTGTTATATAATATTTCGACTTCTGATCGATTCTGAGACAAACAAACTACCTGGCTTTGACTTAGCCATTGTGTCACAGTCAAGTTCGCGGTTAATTCAAAGATAACCTAGTCACGGTGGTCAGAAATCAGCCAGTAATGTCACCGATCGACTTAGGCTTAGAGACCGGAAAACCAGACATTATAACATGTCAGTACTTCTAACCCAGGCAGTCTTCAAAGAGCACCGGAATCCAATCAGAACTAAAATAGTCAAATTTAGGATGGGTTCCTCAAGCAGCCGGACATTATCCTGTTACATTCATTTTGGAAGGGTCAGTACAGGTTTTGACGTGACTGAAGAAACAACACGGTACTCCGAGAGCAAATTGTTTACTCGTAAAAAAGAGAGAAAATAGAGAGTTCTAGGAACTTCCGAAGAAATTTGGAACAAAGGCTTCTAAGGTAAAATGTCTTCACCCGAATGTCTCACTCTCCTAATTAGATTTTGTAAGATTTGTACATTATTATGTGCATTTAATTTAGCAGAAATTTAATCTTCTGTTTATAACTGAATTTAAAAGTGAGTTGTGTTAGAGCTCGTACTTGTTTGTATTTAAATATATAGTTGTGGATTATGCAGAGTTAGGCGTTGATGGCCTTGTGCACGTATAATTAGGCATTTTTATATTTGTATTTGTCTTTTATAATTTGTACGGTAGGAAATGCGTAGGAATATTGTTGATGTTGATAATTTACTATATCGAGAACTAGAAATATGTGTGTATATATTAGAAGTCGTGATATTATTATTGTTTTTATAGCCTTTATTATAGAACAAGCGTGTATGGACTATTTAGATGTGAGTATGTGAGTTGACCGAATGATTTAATTACAATTATGCTGTTGACAGGTCTGTGAGAGTGTGTTAATTTTCGTGTGATTGAGCAAGGAGACAAAATTGTATGTTCCTTCTAATCCACAAGAAGATTTATGGGTGGAATAGGGCGCCAACCGAAGATTAGAGAGAGGAGAAGATGTTGAGAACAGTTGAACGAAGGCACAGGGCTGGGAGAATAAGCAGTTGTGCGAAGACGCAGGGCCGGAGAAAAGAACAAGGGTACCGGAAGTATCGAATTGGGATACAAGGCGGAAGTTGTAGATGAGTAACATAGAAGGGACACTGGAGCGAAACACACACCTTTAATTTCGCGTGATGAAATAACTAGCAATTTGAATAGATCTTTGTACTGATTAAAAGAAATTGCGTCGAAAAATTGTCATATAATTGTTGAATAATGTGCTATTGTTTATTAAATCGTAAAACCTTTCACCTTACTTTTGTTTATATTTTCTAGAACTAGGCCATCGGCTTTGCAGACTGGGGTTTCGGAGCTATTTAATTTTTTAATTATCCATCTTTCTTCGGTGTTAGTCATGATTCCGTAGGAGGCACATGACGAATGTCTCAAAACAATTGACGCTTGGTATAAAATATATTTTTAATGTTAGTCAAGCAATGCAAAATCCATTATGAGAATATGTTTTTAAACGTCGCTCATATTTTTATCGATAAGGCTAAAATTGATTCTTTATATGAGATTCTATTTTGACAACTAGTTACAAGTGTAATTTCTCTATACAGAGAACGGCTTGTTTGAAAATTGGTACTTGAACAGTATACGACATGTTTTGGATTTGTTAACTGATTACGACCTTCAATAGTCTGAAAAAAATAAGATTTAAGATGATAGGAAATTACTTAATCTTTAAAGAAAACTTCTAAAAAATATTGAAACAAATAGTAAAAAAGGAAAACTATATGGTATTCAATAAAACTGTTGATAATAAGCAATACATGTGTCAACTTTAATTAAAATAAATAAAGTAAACAAATCGATTCTGATGCATAGCATATGTCAGAATGTCAAGAATTGTATATTAATTTGCATAACGTTAATCCAAACATGAAAATATTTCTTTACATTCTTGCAAAAAAATAAAGATTTAAAACTCAAAGACTTTCAGTACCAAACATTTGACGGTATATATCATTTGCGAAATAGATATAATCGTTTCAGATAAGTTTGCCCATAATAAGCAAACTAAGTGATTTATAGTTTATCTAATGTATGAGTGTAATAAGATATTATATATATATATATATATATATATATATATATATATATATATATATATATATATATATATATATATATATATATATATATGTATTGCTTGTCTGTTTTTCCTCCATGATTCTGTGTTATGAAAAATTGTATTTTGGACTTGATCTTGTCTACAGTCTAGTTCATGATATACCTGACTAGAAAAACTTATGCTATTTTACTTATGGTGTGTAAAGAATAAATAGTCAAAACTTTCCTTATGAGTGTGGGTTAAATCATTGTCAATAAGGTTACAGATGTTTATTTTGGGTTTGGGTCCATGACATTGGTATTCTCCCATGAAGAACTTGCTGTACCTCATGTTTACCACATTCTTTATTCAAATTTTAGTAACAGATTTTATTTGTTTACAGCTTAGAAATTTTTAGAAATGAACTTTGGACCTTTCATTCTGGCTGTTGTTTTGTCTTAATTCGTTTTTATATAATCTTGTTTACTTGAAAAGTTATTAATCCTTGCATTTAATATTTTTAGCACAATCATCTGAATTTTTTGTTCAGTATTTGATTTTGGGTGCAATTATATATTCAGGTTATTATTCTCTGGAAATACAAAGTACTCTTAAATAATATTCTTGGACAGAAACATTAACTTGGAAGTATAGTTAGTTCATACACGGACATCCTAGATTACATAACTGTGATTCCTCGAAAGACTGTTGGCACATATTCAGGTCACAAACACATCAACACATCAAGAGTTTGATTATTTCGAACACCACTGGAAGGTAATTAGAACTTTATTCATTAGGACTGGTGACAGAACTTTGTGGACCTCTGGGATTTAATTCGCAATGCTGTAAGGTCTTTTCAAATGTTTACTTTGTACTCGAGAAAAATACATATTTTTATTGAATTTTACAAAACTTGTTGATGTTTGCTCTTTTCTATTACTTAGTTTAACACCATAGAGTCGTAATATGGTGATAAGCGAGCAAGGCCATCTATAACGTATCTAATGTATGAGTGTGATGTGATGTGTTGTGATGTGATGTGATTTTGATTTTTAACGTAGCTTTAACAACTTTTCAGTCATATCGCTAAGATGTCTGAAACGTGGCAGTTTATAGTGATGTCTAGCACTGGGGCATCATGCCGCAGACATGTAGCATAATGTCCCACCCAGTCACATTATCCTGACACCAGGCCGACCAGTCCTAACACTAATCTCTTAATGATGAACGCCAAGCGAGGCAGCTATTAGTACCATGTTTGTAAGTCTCTGGTATGACTCGGTCAAGGATCGAACCCAAGACCTCCCGCATCAGAGGCGGACGCTCTAACCACTAGGTAATGTATGAGTGTAACAGAGTGACGATTTTTGTTACATGAGTTAGATATATGGTTCCTAATCAATTTTCATTTACAAGATGAAATACATTTAAAGGATAAATTCCAAGAAACAGTACGGTCTTTTAAACTTAAGCTCCAGATAACACAAAATTGTACTTATAAACATTCAATCAATTTACAATTCGGATAATTTGTCTCTAAGAACAATGACTGAAACAGTAGATTATCCGGCTAAAATATATGGGACAATAAAATATTTTCTTGAATGATTTCTTCTCTGCAATTATTTTCATAGTACAATATAGTATTCCAAATCTCAGATTCAATTAATATTTTGATCAACATGTCAATACAATGAAAATGTTATCTAATAACAAGGTTCTGCTCGCACTGCATTCCTCTCTCTCTCTCTCTCTCTCTCTCTCCCTGTTTACAGATATGAGATATAAACCAAACGTTTTGAATATTTGTTATGTTATACCTGCTTTGTTACTTTCAAGCGGTCGATATATTTAATTTCGATGGAAGAAATATAAAACGCTTTGTACTTACAAGTTACTGCATTTGTGTACGGGAAAAGATGAACGAGTTTTTCTGAGCTATAATGCACAACGTAAGGCGTGAAGTATCGCTCAGAAAAAATGAGTTCATTTTTTCCTATATAATTGTAGTAACCATTTTATTATAAACTCATTTGCTTTTCTTCCTAAGGCTGAATAACAAAAAGGACACACTAAATAAGTGAATTTCTGCTGTTTTTCTATGTAAATAGACAACCGTACTTCATCTAAAACACAGTAACAGTTTTCATGCTCACTTAGCACCGCCCGGCTACCTTTGAACTTTTGTAGCGTATCGCGTGCTAATTATTTTGAAAAAGAACTCTCATTTTTGGTCTACTGAAAATTACACTTTAGAGTCACAATGTGAATGAGTGCGCCTTAGAGTAGCTATTCAAGTTTATCTGGAATGGAGAGAGGTTTTTTTCTGTCCATCCAAGTTAATTCTACATAGCTAGTTGTGATGGACTAGAGATGTGAGCTGAGTCGATTCCGTGCTATCTACGTGTGGCTGAAGGACACACGGTACTAATTTTATGGAAAAATGGGAACCAGCCTGGAAATGGGTGTAAAGTAGATATGGGTTTGGCTTGCCAGGATTGGTTAATTATGTAAGTTCTGTTTTAGGAAAAATAAACTTTTGAGAGCTTATCCTAGTTAAGTGAAAAAAATAGAGACATTGTTATATTGATGGAATTTCAGTCTTTTAACAGTGTTAAGTTTGGAACACTTATTACTAAAATGAGCACCTGACTCTTTGATGCGGAATTGAAAGCACATGTTTCAAACACTTGCAGGTTCACAAAATGCCGTGGTTCATATCCTTTCCTCTACACAGAAGCTGACATCCAGGTTTTATCTATGCTGATAAATATAGGTTTGATCATGAGCACTCAGAAATTTTAAGTCATTGAATTTGTAATATGACGGTGTTTGCATAGGTTTACTATGGGGACTGGATTAATACCGTGAGTCCTGAAGAACTGGCCTTGAAGCGAAGTGCACACGTGTTTCTCTTCTGTCATTGATAGTTAGGAATTATAAGGTATAATAATATGAAATTCTTTTAAATGGAATTCTCGAGAACATGTATGATTAAATATTGTTTCTTAGGGACTATCAAATTAAATTCATTATGGAGTTCAGTCAATTCTCCCCTGAAATGTGATATCTGTTGGAAATGTATTTTAAAGTGCAGTACAATTTAGAGCTGTGTATCAGTTTTTGGAACACGTGTAATTCTGATTAGCAGAAATAACTTAGAAAGCATTTTGAGAAAATTCAAAATGCAGAAAGGTAAGTACATTTATTGCAATTGTTATTACCAGTTATAACTTAGATGACGTATCTTTATGCCATAAAACATCAACGAACTTGAATCCTTGCTGCATTACCTCAATGACATGTACTATAATCCAAAACATGGTCTAAGAAAAGGTTAAATGGAGAAAGTTGCGAAGCAGCTGGGGTATAAGAGACCATTTCACCAGAAGAATATCCACCTTAATACATCATTACTAAAAATTATCGTTGGCAAATTATGTGAATCAATATCAACATTTTATTAGCAATACACATTTACTTTTCAAACATAAATCTTCATTTAAAATCAAAGTAAAAGATCTAAAGGGATTAAAAATGGGTCAATCATCTAACGGAACGAGTTAGAAAGCGCATTCTTATTGGCGAAATGCCTGTGATGATGATGTAGTACAAATTCAGATATGACAATAAAATATGTTTCAGCTCAGCCCTACCTATTCACCTATATTAGAGAATAGAAACTCTAGCACATGAAATGTATACATACATAGATACGTACATACATACATGCATACATACATACATACATACATACATACATATGATTTGTTTTTACCTTTCCTGATAATTGAGCCATGTTCCTCGTTGACCTGCATGTAACGCTCGATCCACGTGCCATTAACAAACTGGTTGGTCTTCATCTTATCAAACTGACAATGGTTGACAATTTGGCTGACCTGATCGTCAGTCAGGGTCTTCCCAAAGAAATGGGCTATCTTGATCACAGCTTCCCCCATGTCCTTCAAAACAGAGTGTAAGACAATCTAATTTTACTGTCATAATAATTATTCCATGTCAGCAACACTTTTATTTGTGAACCCTGCAAAAATATTGTGGTGTCGCAATTACTCTTTTGAAGCCTGAAAATGATTTTCCACAATTAAAGTTTCACTTGGAAAAATTGGGAAAAAAGGCAATATTTTTATATAAACTTTGGTGTAAAGACTGTGCATCTTTATTAAAAGACTTCGACAATTTCAGTCATATAGTTCCACTTTTGTAAGCTGAGAAATTTTCATTTTAAAAAGGAATTCGAAGATTCGTGTTTTTAAAATCCAGTGAGACAATAATCAGTGGTGTAATTAAAACAACTAGAAATAACTTAATTCTTAAATAACAAACAGATCTAGCCAAAACGGCCGTAAAAGATTAGAAATTATTTATGCATAATTTATTCTGGTCCTTTGTCGAATGAATGCATCAGTTACAAAAGAGAACACGATTCCCAGCGACAGTAGCGTTATTATTGAGTCATATCACTATACACTGAGGTAATCAGACTTACATGTTAGGAATGGTCTTTCTAAGAGGAAACTGGTTTAAAGAATACAATTATATGCTGCATCCCTCGATTTTTAAAAAAGTTCCCTACCAGATAGCCACCATAAAAGACCACCCCAGTGAGATATCTGTTTTGATCCGGTGGAACCTGCGTGGTGACATCATCATCATCATCAGTCTCATGACCTAGTGTGGTCGTTGAGGCACTGTGCTGCTGAACATCTGACCAGTTCCCTTCACTTGTCTCGATCATGTGCCAATGCTGTGTCTCCGCAAAACTTTTCCTGGTCCATTCTGTGATGTTGTCAGTCCACTTTTTTCTCTGTCTACCTCTCCTTCTGCCAGCCTGGACGCTGCCCTGCAGTACTGTTGTGGATAGACTGTTGGCTCTAGTGACATGGCCATACCATTTCAGCTTTCTCTTTTTGACGGTGGTGAGGAGGTCCTCATATTGGCCTACTTCGCGCGTTATGGTGTTACGCACTTCTTCATTTGTGATGTGATCCATGTAAGAGATGCCAAGGATGGTTCTGTAGCATCTCATTTCAAGTGACTGGATTCTTCGCATCGTGGTGACATCGATAAAATTAAAATGTGTATAGGTTCAAGTTACCCATACTCAGGCTAATTCTAAAATATTTTTTTTTATTGTCTATTAATTATTGCCAGCCAAACAACGACCTTCCTTCTTTTAAATAAGGTATTGGCTGATTCTATAGCTTATAAAATATTTAGGTGTCTGTGACCATGCCAGCTCTATATTATATGCAGTAAAGTGATGAACAACATTTTCAAATTTGGAAAACAGATTCACAAATGTAGTATTAAAAGGCGTTCAACAGATTATAGTGTTCCTTTGATAATAGAATCAGTTATTCCAATAAGTTTTATATATTCTGATAGACGACATCTGGAAACTCTTGAATGAAGAATGTTGTATAACATACAATAGTCGCATAAAATAGTACTAATACGCTCTTACTTTATTCTAAATCCAGTAAAACATAGGAAGAAGTGGTATACTGATTTTCTACCTTAACAATGTCTTCGTATTTCATGATGAGAATATTGTCTCTCCCGTGCAGCTTCCAGAAATCTTTAACATGGCGCCACCAAGGTGATGCATAAACTGTAAAATTGCACAAAACAGAGTAAAATATATCGATAGTAAAGAGATGGGTTTAAATGTGAAAACAGTCCATCCAAGTGAATCTCAATGACACTTTCGATCGTTTGATATATTAATTCACGAGTCATGGTAGATTATTATTATTATTATTATTATTGTTATATATATATATATATATATATATATATATATATATATATATATATATATATATATATATATATATATATATATAATGTGCGATCTACTCATAATAAAGCAGCTGAACTGTAAGTAGAATAAGTCAACTTTTGAGACAAAAAACATCGAAACGTTTTCATTTGAAAAAAAATTAAATATTCGTCCTTTTTATTATAAAGAATGAATTCATCAGATTTCACAAATTTATGCATTAGAAAAGATTATCATAAGCATAAGCGGTTTAGAGCTAAATGAATACAACTATATATATATATATATATATATATATATATATATATATATATATATATATATATATATATATATATATATCTATATAGTCGGTACATTTTGCCTATAATGTGTGCAGTTTAATATTTGTGATACTATACATGTGAACATATCACTTTATGTGATTATAATTGCTCTAAATAAACCCATGAAATTATTGTGCAGTATTTTCTTAACTGATTTACTTTTTTAACCGCACCTTCTGGAATTTTTTGTTTTCATGGAACATTTTTGGCTAATATCTTTTTAATCGACTCGCGAAAGGGAATTTGAAAAAAATGGTCTCGTCTGTTTCAGTATTGCCAATTTACTCACACCGGGGTTTATTATGGCATGTATAACATATTCTTAATAAGAAAAGATGGCAAAATCCCCAAGACAAGAATAATAACAACAAGTAAAACTACCGGTATAGCTTAGATGATAACGAGGGTAGGGGTTGGGATGGATGGGCAGTATATCTGTAGCATAGAATCCACCCTATATACAAGTGTCGTTTAAATGTGAACTTACTGAAGTGAATAAACGCACCTTTGTTCACAGAAGGATATAGACATAAACCTGTCTCCCCAACTGACAGAACTTTATCCAACTACAGCATATTTACGCGGTAAATATGTGATGGCAAGTCCGACTCAAACAGATTTGTTTGCGTCTTCTGTATAATCTAATGTTCCAAATCAAATCTTCTTTTTATAATAATATCGCAACAATGTAATGTTTAGTTTTGGAATTTCAATGTAAACACTGTCACTGTATTGTATTGGCCAACTCAAATCGGTACTGTGTACCGTACCAAACAATGCGACATCACACGCATTGGACAGTTTTTGTTTTCAATTGTTTTGTCTTTTGTAAAATATTCTATTTATTTGGATGGACGCTTATTCTTTGATTGATAGTTACTATTTCGCTTTCGTTTGGACTATCTTTTACGCAAAACAAATGAAAGGTACATTTTATGAAATAATAATAATAATAATAATAATAATAATAATAATAAAAATATGCTCACAGTGAAAATAATATTGACAGATGATGAGGGAGAACGTGTTTCCTCTATTCATCATTTTCATCATTCTTTCCTTTTTCGTCCTACTCTTCTTCTAATTACACTGTTGATAATTATATTAAGCAAAGCACACTTTGGCATACATGCATTTGAACTTTTTATAAAGGTTGAGGAAACGACAGTATCATTTGCCAAAATTGAGAAAACGCCGTTTTAATATTTTAAAAACTGGATGCAAGATTTGGAATAGAGATTTCTACATTAAATGTATGAGTCAGTAAAATCTAATACACTTTCTAAATATGGCAATAACATTGTCATAAACTGAATGATCACTGTAAAATTATGTTTACTTTTTGGATTTCACATTTTCGGGCAAAACTCTAGGACTTATATAGGAAATACTCCTGGCGTCAGGAAAAAATATGTTGGTTGATAAGTACTACTCTATTAGAAACCATCAGCAACTGTTTCATATAATAATTCAAATATTGTTTTTAAAGTGTTAATAACAACATTTTGCCCATACAAACTTTGGATGAAGCTAAATGTGTACAATTTGTAAGTGGTGCACCAGGTTAAGATTTTATATATATATATATATATATATATATATATATATATATATATATATATATATATATATATATATATATATATATATATATTAATATATTAACGGATTTTTGCTTGCATGCGTGTGCACACTTTGAAACAAAATATGTCAGTTACATGAATGCAAGGTATTTCTCACTTATCCATCTTCAAAGTAGTCGGGGTCAGATTTTGGAATAAAACATCGTTTTTTTGTGCGTTAATGTTAGCGGAGTCAAGGAGAATTTGTTTGATCTAAATGATAAAACCCTTTGCGTACATCAGATCATTTGTTATCACCATTGTTACTTGATAAATCAATATATACACACAAATATTTGTGAGCGTGAAAAGAAAAGAAAAGAATTGTACTCAAGTAGCACGTGAAATGTCGATGTTGGAGAACAGCTGATGACACAGAAGCGTATACATGAAACCAGTCTGAAACGGAAACGGTCTAGTCGAGTAGCAATTTACATTGCCCCATAACAGTAAGCTTGAACGAAGAGGGTGGTGATGATACTTTTGGAATGATATTGTTTTATACATTGGCATTTTCTTACCTTTCCCCTCGATCCAATCGTTGCAAAATGTTTCAAAACCATTATCCGGCTTCAGTTGCTTGAAGTATTTCTGCACGTGGTATGTTGAAACAGCCACATCTTTCGGATTCCTCATCACATAGATAATCTTGCCCAAAAACGGAGGAAAGAAAAACAAAAAAGAAAAGATCTATAAGTCTACCAGAATCAAACGAGATTCATAAACAGCATATATTATTGTAAAAAGATCATATCACCATTCTGGACTGGGGAAAAAATGTAATTTTCGAGTCACATGTGTCGTAAAAAAGAACATGTTGCGCACACATGAAGGCATACAGAGCACTTGTTTACATTTTTAATTCATAAAACCTGCATATATAGTGCTCTTGATGATAAAATTTAGACTATTGATCAATTTAAAATATAAAGACCAAAGGTCAGGGTCACAAAGGTCTGACAAAAGGAGATATTTGAGCTGTACTGAGCCTTAATTCACCAAACAATACTGGTGTACTTGATCAGACCAAGAAGTGCGGTGATCTACCATTAGGAGACCAATCATAATGTCATCATGACCCTTACAAAAATGGCAGCAGGTGTACTATGTACCATACTTTTATGTACTTCAATGCCGAGTGAAAAATAATACTCCGCTTTTACTTAATGTGTCTATTGGAATATTACAAGGCGGATGCGTAGGCTTGACACACTTACATATGAACCATTGAACAAATAGAGGCTTCTTCAGTATCATAGGCATTCATTGTTCTGTAGGCACTCATTGATATATATATATATATATATATATATATATATATATATATATATATATATATATATATATATATATATATCTGTGTGTGTGTGTGTGTTGGTGTCTGTGTTTATTGGTGTGTGTGTCTCTGTGTGTATTTGTGTTTGTGTGTCTGTGTGTGTGTTTATCTGTGTGTCTGTGTGGGAGATAGAGGTTGCTCGTTTAAAGGTAAAATGCATAATGAGATCAGTGTTTTGCTATGTTTACGTTGTAAGGTACTCTTTGAAAGTACTCATCGAGGTGCATTTGCTAAAAAAATACAGATACGTAAGTAAAGATCAAAGGTTTGAACATATATATTGTCCCCTCCGCCCCCCCCCCCCTCCGCTCGGGTGGTCTAGTGGTTAGAGCGTCCGCCTCGTATGCGGAAGCGGGATGTCGTGGATTTGAACCCCGGCCCAGTCATACCAAAGACTTACAAAAATGGTTCTAACAGTTGCCTCGCTAGGCGCTCAGCATTAAGAGGTTAGTGTTAGGACTGGTCGGCCTGGTGTCAGGATAATATGACTGGGTGGGACATGATGCTACATGTCTGCGGCATGATGCCCCAATAATAGACATCACTATAAACTGCCACACTGCAGACATCGTAGCGATACGTCTGAAATTTGTTTAAAGCTACGTTAAAGATCCTAATCACACACACCCTCCCTGTGTCGTTGACCGTAACTTCAGTACTCGCGGTGCTAATAATATCGAAGACTAGGAACCAGTCTAGAAATGGGTTTGGCTGCCAGGATCACGACAATAAGATTTGTTAAGAAGAAAAGAGTCTTTTGAGAGCTTAAGCTAGTTGTAAATGAAAAAGATACATTATTTTATTGATATAATTGTAGTCCCTTTACAGACTTGAGTTTGAAAGAATCCTTACTGAAATCCGTACCTTACTATTTAGTGCGATATTCAAAGTACATGTGTCAAACACATGTAGATCTATAAAATGCTGCCAGTCACACGGTTTTCTTTACACAGAAGCTGTCAGCATGTCTGTGTCTATTCTGATACATATAAGTATGATCTTAAGCACTCAGAAATGTTAAGTTATTGAATTTTTAATATCATGGTGTTGACATAGGATTACAATAGAAACTGATTCAGCACCGCGAGTCCCTCAGAAATTCAGTGCATTGTATACTAGAGAAGATATTTGGAAATGTTTATAATACTAAACCTCGTTGGATACTGTCCACCCACCTAATAGTCTTGGTTTTTATCTGGTCTGTTGATCCTGAAAAACAACAACCTCATCCCGGTCAATCCCGGTGAGCGTCACAAGATCAGCAAATTCATCTCGTATTGCATATTTTGACAACTCATTGCCACCGGGGACCTTAATTCTAACAAATCATCCGTAAATATCTACCATTTTAAATTATTAACCTGTTCAAAACGACCGCTATAGTACTCGTGCACGACTGTATGCGGAGCTGCTTATGACCTTGACACAGAGTTAAGTACAACAAGTACTTCTGGACCAGATGGCTCCGTTAATGTCTGCTTTGATAATGTTGAATACCAGACGGAATCACTGCTGCTCAAGTATCTTAAAAAATACTTTGGTGGCCACAATCCATACGAATCAAAATAGACAACACCATGTGAATGAATCTTGAATACATCCCAATGAGTACTTGGACCAGAACAGCCATCGAGATTAATGATCCCAATTTCAACACGGTTCGGTTTTTACGGCAACTGTTCAAACATCAAAACACCTCTGAATTTTTAAATATTTAATTACCTGGCAGCATCAAGTAAATTTGACATGGGGTATTTCAGCGAAACGTTCATGGCAGTCGCAGACCATGACTTTACCAAATTCCTCGCAATATTAGACCCCGTCCCTTTTTGAAATTTTTAAACCTTGTCCTTTTGCTTTTTCAGTGCTGTACCAACAACTGTTCTTACTGCACCGAGTGTGGCTACTTTTCAACAGCTGCGACTGCAACTGCAATCAGTGCTGGCATCGATGCTAGGTGTGTGAATATACCACCCGTACATGCTTTATCATTAATCGCATTCGCGGAAAGATCAAGAATCACACCAGTTTTTGGTTTCTTAGTGTCATTGCAGTGTTTGAGCTGACGTTCATTCAACGATATCATTGTTCCACAATTCCTTTTTGAAGCTAATTACAGCTTTTAAATCTGACTAGGTGTCAGTGTGATATTGACGTGTTGATTATGACAATTTATATAACATGAACGGTTTAATTACATGTTTTCCACGGGTGTATAAACTATTCTCATTCCTCTGGCAACATCTTTGAGCAACACATTTGTACGTTTGTACTTGTTCGAAAGGGCAACGACAGCGATGCAATCTGACATGCTAAAGACGCTGATTCAGCTGAAACTGCAGCGCTGGATGGAAAAGTGAGACTGACAAAACTTATCAGACTTGTTTTGTCTGAATATATTAACGTGATGGCCCTATAAGCTACAGCAGCTACTGGTATTCGTGCTACATGAGCTCAAAAATGTATGTGAACTACTGATTGTCTGAACAAATCAAAGAATTTCAGTGAGAAATGAAAGATTGGATATAGCGTTGTAAAATCCAGTTGAGATTTCTGAAAACCAGAATTAATATTCTGATTATGCCCAATGAATGTCATCAAGCCATGATACGCATGAGCAACATGATTGTTCTCAAAATCATGCAACAGTTATTCAGATGGTTCTTAGCGTCCATTTATTCTCAGAGAAACTCCATCGATCCCGAGTGTGTCAAATACAACCGTGTTTCGTATCTGCGAACCAGATCGGGCGTTTTCCTGAAGCGCTATGAATATGTGTTTTGGTGCTGAAACTCCCCGCGCTGGTGCTACATACAATGTAAATAACCCAGCAACATTTCTCTGAATACTGTGTAAGGTAATCGTCCACCGAAGCAACGTTGATTTTCTGCAACTATGAAAGTATGAAAGACAGCATCCGTTGTTCTCCGACGATTGATTGCATCATTGTTGGCATCTACAACAAAAGTTTGTTAGTCTAACTTTTCCATCCAGCACTTGAACATTTTATTATATTATTGGTTGTCTAAAACGACGTCTAGCCAGCCACTCCTGCTATCACAATTGCAACTATATTTTTTTTTCTCTCGGCAGCTTGTTGTCTTGTGAGTGGAAGGCTAGGTGACGGTACGAAAGCTAAAACCTTTGGTCATTCTTTTGCGGCTTGTTGTCTTGTCAGTAGCAGTCTGGGTGACAGCACGCCAGTTAATTCTTTTAACTGCTCGTTTGCAGCTTGATTTATTATTTTACTGAGCTTTCTGGCATCACTTCGATGCTGGGCGGTTTTATTGGCTGCAGATGCTGTTTACATCGTATTAATCGCCCGAGTCTCTCTCGGACTGTTGAGACTGCTTTACCAGTGGCACCACCAACAGTGCCAATATATTTATCATGAACAACGCCGATGGCTCTCATTCCTCATTTTTCGCAATCGGAATCGCTTCTGAATAAACCTAGAACAACAATACCATCTCCGTAGATAATTTTATATACTGGTAATCTTGAAAGTATCACCCTGACCATCACAGGTCCGCGTTGATTATTGTGTATAATCATGGTATTTTGTTACTGGCCATTCAAGTGTTCAATCACTGAAGTAATCGTCGGTAATTTCGTGTGCTAGTGCCCAAGAAACGCTGTTATCCATGACGCCACCGGTAAATAAACGTTGACAAAATGCAGCTACTTCATTCATGGTTTCGGTTGAATTATTGCCGGCGCTCCCTCCACCAATCAAAATTTCTAGTCAATCAACAACAGAGAAGATTGTATAGGGCAAAGTTTATCGTAAATTACTGAAGAGGTGTGTTTTCTTTCGACAACGATGTGCTTGCACATCATGTGTTAGCCCCTTCCCTGTTTTTTTTTTGTGTTTTTTTTCTGCTCTCTTTTTCTTACTCTAGATCTAGTTTTTACACCCGATTGTCTACTTTCTTTCGCTTCTTTAAGTTGACATTGCATTCCTTTCCGTTTACTTCCCTTTCTTGCTGTGCTCTTTTAACATCTCCCTCTACCTCGTGGTCAAAGATTTTAAAATCTTTAATATCCTCCTTAGATATAAGTGGCTATATATTAAAATCTTTGGCCCAATCGGCAGTTTTTAGACTGTAAATATGTTCATGTTTTACATATTGTAACGTCTACTGTATCCAAATGCGGCAATATCAAGCCTTTGCTTTAGACCACTGATAGCGGCAATACCTTTCTCAGTTATTTTATATTATGTTAGTTCTAACTTTTGGCGGTGGTTTATGAGGCGGTTGATCTCTGGGTGGTGGCTGAACAGGTTGCTAGGGGTTTAGGGGGTTGAAGACGATCAGCAATATCCGCCGATAATGTCTCTGACATTTTTTGTGTTGCGTCAGCTTCTGTACTAAATTGTTTAGTCAGTTCCATAATTTGTTTAAATAAATTTTCTGTACCTTCTGTTAATTCCACTTGAGGTTCCTGACGTTGTTCTAGCTGCTTGTTTCACAGAATCAAGGAATGGGACGTATTTCTTAATTGCCTCTAACTGTCACTCGTTATTAATATTATTACAACAACGATTTAGTTACACATCACCGGTTAGTGGATAGACAAGATCTCAGTATATATAGTAATGTACCATATTTATTTTTACATACTAAACGACCAATCAGAACCTCTTGCTGGAAATGCTTCGCATTCCGCTAACATTTGAATTTCCAGTGACGCATATCCAGTTCAACTACCTATAAACAACACGTTTTAGCAGCATAGTGGTATAGTCCGACACAAATAGATGTATTGATAAAAGCCAGCTGGTATTTAAATAATGCTAATAAATTACAGTGTTATCTTAATTAAGTCACGCACGATTTAAACACGCCTGTTGTGTTATTGTCGCTGTGGATATTTTTATATATCAGTTCCTAAATATATTTGTTACAATTGGCTCGGTAGGTTAGAGGTTAGCGCGGGTTGGACGTTTGTTCAGCAACCCGTTAGTCGGGTTCGAATCACGGGAGTCGTCGTTTTTAAAAAAAAAAAGAAAAAAAAGACAATATTATTATTGGGGAGACAGCTGTGATAGGCTGGGAAGATATTGAAATATCAATGAGAGGGTAACTGACGAAAACGTAACTTAACCCAGGTGAAACTTGCCAAGGCACCCACCTCACCCCACCCCAAAAAAAATAACAGTAGGATGTTCATGTCGTACCCATGGGTTCACGGGGCGGGGGCGTGGCTGATTACAAATTAAAAAATATAACAAATAAACGATATAGACAACAATTACCCATGAAATAATACATGGAACATTCAGCTGGGCGTCGTCATCTCCTTTTGCTAATTAAGCATATTTTTGGGGCGCCAACAGGCTTACATCCAAGGCTCGGATGGGCTTTTGGTGGTTGGCTGACCACCTCCTCCACGTTCTGCTCATGTAAATTGATTACTTAAGTCTTCTGATTTGTTTGTAGATACCAGAAGAGACCATCATATAGAGAGCAACCCCTGTTTATGATGCCGGGACACAAACCACCTACTATATCAGTGCTGTGGTTACAGACAGGAGAATCAGAAACAATGACTCCAAAAATATGGGGAAGTCATTCAAAAAAGACATCTTGCATCATCAACAGATTTTAAGTTTATAATCTATCTAAAAACAATAACAATTTTAAAATTTACACTGGTATATATGTTGATCGATTTAACCATATCTTTAACTGTCTTTGGAGATCAGATCAATAATTAAACATGCTGACGAGAGAACCGCAAACAACCAAAACAAAGAGTCAAGCAAAAGATTACATTTGCAAAAAAGTGTCACCTGTTGACCTTGATGAAGTTTAAGACAACGGTATCCAAATAAAAATGTAACGTATAGATTTGGAGTCGGAAAGAGGGTTTTTGATTAAAGATTTTTTAATGTCTCGCAGAGTTGATTTGAACATTCCACCATTTTTAGAACAGACAGATCGACTGACACCTCAGAAGAAATCATGTCATAATGGCTTGCGCGTGTGCGCGTGTTCGTATTCACGTTGAAAGAGCAAATAAGCAAATGGAAAGGTTTACGATCATAAGTACTACTCTCCCACTAAGGCTGTAGCATGAAAATTTGTTCAAATTACTGGATGTTTAGTTAACTATCAAACTCTTCTTGTAAAGTAAATGATTCATGAATATTTCAGGACAGCATGTTACTTACTAATTTATAAACATTTCGACTTTATCATCAGTTTTAGAACTTCTTGTGTGTACAAGTGCATTAGAAAAAAAGAATATACAACATTATATTATTTTGAAATGATACATGCAGATTAACAAAGGTTATAATAACAAAAATTAAAATTCAAAACGTTCAAAGAATATGAATCAAAACTACTTATTCAATATAGATTAAATACAAACAAAGAATCATGTCAGTTACTTCATTATATTTATAGTTGTTTTCTTCCATTGTTGAAAGCTGTAAGAGACAAGCAAACAATTCAGTTTCGTACCGTTATTTTGTAATGCCTTGCGCAATTTATATTATCAAACACCCTATTTTCGTATGAATTTACAAAAAGATGAAAAACTGGCATAAGCTTATACATGGACCCACTAAAAAAGTCATTGTACAATAATTGATCATACAGTATTTATATAATTATGTTTTTCTTCTTGCACTTTCTCAAATAAGTTAAATTTAAAAATTGAAGCACCATTATAAACAGAGACAAAGTTTTAAATCCTAAATCTGAATATCTGCTGGTATAAGTCAACTTTAGATTATAATTTTAATTAATTCTGCATCAGAATACAATGATCAATGTTTATCAATTTTGAACATTCATCTTTCCATAATTCAACATTGGGCAACACTCTTTCTACAATCATTATTTTTGAGGACCAAATGATAAAGACACAAAAGTCTACTCCACAAAGTGAAATCTGCATCTGTACATGGTAGAAATATTTATATGATTTCTTTAAAAATGGCCTACGTTTCATAACATTATAACAAAGATTCTTATATTTTCATTAAGTTCATTTACATATGATGGGTGTTTTCCTGCTAAAACAATGGACTCTTTAGCTTGCTTTCCAGCAACTTTACATCATTTTCAAAGTTGCATTTTTTAATGAAGGATGATATTTTATATATGTTTATGTGTTAACAGATGCTGTGAATATGTTCCAGGCTTGACACTTTGATTCTGAAAATCACTTAATTATTTAGTGTCACGCCAGATTTTTCAACTCATGCTGTATATGCTGTATATATTGTATATAATAGATAGATGGCCCTAAGGTTGATTAGTTCTCTAACTAATCGAATTAACTTCTCTAAAACAAAGTCTTTATAATTATTATTATTATCACAACTACACCTATCAGTTTATTGCTTCGATTTTAAACAAGGCCATCAAGACTATATTCAAGTTCTGGATACAGAAGGTTGATCCAAAATCCACCTTTTTGTATCGTAACATCAGTACCGATATTTTCAGCCACGTATTCTGGAAAAGCATTCTCTTCAGTTTGTCTCCCATATTTTGAACTTTTTAATTCTGAAACTTTTTTGCCCCATATAATTCTGTTCTGAAGATTATATTTTCCCCTTTTTGCTGCTGACAACTGCTACATCTTTTGTACAGCAGCATTTATTCTACAGGATCTGCTACTGTGCCACATTTCTGACTCCGTCTGATCTTGTGTATTTTGTACTTCAAACGGACACTGTTTTTGTCAAACTATGTATTAACTGTAAGGCAGAAGCAGCAGAGAGAGTGAACAGACCTTTTGCTGAAACGTCAGTTTTGAACAAACAAAGCTTCCAACAAAACGAAAAAATAAGGTCAATAACTCGAAACCAAATCTTCTAACTTACAGAGAGTTATTCTAATTGGGTTAGTTTATTTTGTTATTTTGTCTTTATTGTTAGTGTTTTTTTAAATTTGTATGTATGTTTTGTTTACCCACTGGATGTTTCACTGAGGTCGCACCCTCTCTGCTGCTATAATTAAATCATTATCATATCAACCAAATGACTTATCAAGACGTACACAATATCTTGTCCTGGGATCGTGTAAATTTGATGTTATTAATCCGTGAGGATCAGATTGTGCTTTTTAAAAGACATTTTTGAACTTAATCATGTCCATATCCCCCTACACCAAGTCTGATGAATATTTCGCAGAGTATGTGTATCAACTCCATTAAAAACAGCTAAAATATTACAGTTATCTCTGATCACTTTTTAGGTATGTGTGTATATCGCTGAGTAACATAGATAATATCTGTATTTTATGCCTTCCACGGGAAAATATTCTTGCTGGATTTGTTTGTTTGTCACGCATAAAGTCATCATACGCAACTAAAGTATTCATAAATCCATCAGGGTCGTCTTTGGATGGTGCTTCATTAATATCAGTTATAAAATTAATAATGTCATCTTCATTTAACAATTTTGCATTTTCATTAAAATCTTTAAGTACATCGTAACATATCTGATCATCAACTGACGGAGATACTAAATATAACTTGTCCCACCTGAGCCATCTCATTATCAAATTTAGTAATAATTGCGTTTTACCAGACCCAGGTGGACCTATTATTATCATTCTGATAGAATTCGGTAATGCTGAAATATGTTTTTCTGGCTCTAGTGTTCGTGTCGCTGAGAAATTAATGACATCTATGTTGTAGAAATATAATAAATGATATGTATCTATATTGTATTGGATATAGAGCATCCACCCCCAGAAGTGGATTAACAACAAAAATAACAAAAAAT
Source organism: Sinohyriopsis cumingii (assembly GCA_028554795.2). Taxonomy (NCBI): domain Eukaryota; kingdom Metazoa; phylum Mollusca; class Bivalvia; order Unionida; family Unionidae; genus Sinohyriopsis; species Sinohyriopsis cumingii. The sequence continues at coordinate 76,658,027 of CM068830.1, forward strand.
AAAAACCGTGCACTTACTGGTAAATGTGTAAAATGTGGTACAAATTAATATAAATTTATTTCTGCTAATAAAATTGGTGGTGATATCGCTGCTTCATTAGGAAAATTACCAGGAACTCCATGGGCTAAATAGCCAGGTCAAAAACATCTTCCTGTATCTAATTATTGTGGTCCTGGTACCCGACTTGATATGCGACTTGATAAACAAGATCAACCAAGACCTGGAGAGTATCCTATAAATGATATTGATCGAGCAAGTCACGCTCATGATGTACTTATAAAAGTAAAGATCAGCAACAACGATATATTGCAGATGTGAAGTTGATTCATGCATTAAATTCTATAAAAAAAAATCGTTCAGAGAATCATTAGCTAATTGGTTGGTAAGTTCTGCGATGAAAGGTAAACTAGCATTAGGAGCCAGTAATTAATCAACCGATTATTGAAATAATGGAATCGACTTATTATAGCCCACGAGAATATTGGAGGGGTAGAGCAGCGATTACTAAACTCGCTGAAGCAGCAAATGTTACACGATCTGTTGTTGCAACATGGTTAGTACGAGAAGCAATATGGCAAATTGATTTACCACCACCGAACAAAAATCAGCATGCACATTTTGATGGATCAAGTTCTATATGATCATCAATTATTTCTTCATAATAATCTAACAAATTCCTGAGCCATCTATGTGGAAATAATCCAACAGAAGGTGGTGGTTGACAATGATCACCACACATTATCACAGCGGTATATTTTATCAATAACCAATCAAGAAATATTTTTAACGTTTCTAATGAGACGGTGCATGTTTCATCCCAAGCAATAATCCGTGGGATATATTTTTCTCCCATTCGTTCAGGAGTCGATTTATTGCCCTTCCATCGAAAGAATTTATGATATGTGCATGATTTAAAGTTTCATTCTTTCATTTCTCTTGCGAGTCTGTGTATATGTGTTAATACAACTGTTCAAGAATAATTCAATCACACGAGTTGTTTTACCTCAACCACCAGGTCAAATGAGATAAATTCTTTTATGGCTAGCTACAGGAACACATCCAGGTGGTGTTGATCACAATTTTGATATTTGATTTTCTGTGCAGTAAACACTCTTAATTTCAAATTCGGCGGATTCAGAATAATTAACTATATTTTCTTGTTTTGTTCTCCATTAACCTCATGATGCATAAGTGCCGATATGTAGTTGTTCGAGCAATCCTGTATTTCTTTTATTGATATACGATGAATCCGCGGAGACTCTGATAGTAAACTCAGAAACTCTATTTATCATCCATAATAGATTTATTCAAACGTACACAAGCATTAAAGATCTTAAAAGAGTAAACTGCGGTGACTCACCATCAATATAACTCACAACTGTACCTAATTTAGTTCCGTCTGATAAATTAACATCGCTTCTACTTATAAACGAATACTTCTATTCGTTGTATCAATTATTATACAATCTAGTTCAGCATGTCTATGATCAATCGTGTACAATTATGATCATATGATCCTCCTTGGGTGAATTTACCTATTATTTTTCTGCCAACATCGTCTGTGATTTTATTCTCAAAATCAGTTATATAGGGATTTTCATCATCAGAATATTTATTTTGTTGTGGTAACCAAACGTCTTTCAGAAAACGATATGATATAATTGCTTCACTTACTGTTAACAATAATAGAATTCTTATATCGAGCATATACTGTTGGTGCCCACATTCTTTTCTAAAAATGTTCGCCAAACCAGACATAACAAATCGGATGAAAATTTTCGGCAAACTTAAATAACTCGATACAAGCCAATCCAGTCAAATCAAAATCCGGTAATGGTCCAATTATCGATATTCTGGTCATTTCGTGTGTGGGATGTCCAAATCACTCAAAATACTTAAAACACCCTCTGATACCAAGAAAACTTCCCGGATAACATGCAACTATATCAACTGAAATAACATCTCTATAATCGTATAGTATTCCATAATCCACCGTGTCCGTATTCGACACAACTGCGTTGTATTTCTTCAAGAAAATTCAATCGTTTTGGTTTCCATGAACTTCTCTTTCTAGCAAAATCAGCAGCATTTGAAGGAACGGTATAACGATTACGCAGGAGTTGTTCAGTATTGCCATGGGTATATTTGAACGCAAGATTTTTAATTTCTTCATTGAGAGATTCTGTACGATAAATAACGCCATTAGGCTGTACAAACTGATCATAATTTCCATTATCTGAACTTTGAAATAGCTACACTGATAAACGATCACTTTTACTTATTTCGTTAATAAAATCAAATATATCTCCGTGGTAAAATATAACAGTTGGAGTTCATGGAAATATTGTTACTGCACTAGTCCAAACATGCGCATTATGATCAATAATTTCAATCGAAGCTCCTTTCGATTTATACTTTGATTCGTATAAATCTCTCCAGTTATCGTTCTTACCATTATCAGGAATTTTAATTTCTTTCCTAATTCAGCGACGTCTCTGACAGATGTTTCGGTATCTTTAACTATTCATCCCCACTCGTTTATTTTTTTACGTCTTTTATCCGTTAATCCGATTCCACGTATCGCGTTTGTAAAACTTTCCGTTACTCGTTCGGCTACACAATTTGTTTTTGAAACTTTCATCAGTTTCAGAATATTAACGCTGGGTTTATCATTTATCGGATAAATTCCATGAATAACTGCGGTTACAGGATACGCTCTTTCATAATACGGTTTGTTAATACCAATCAACATTCCTGGTTTGGAATGTTTACTTGATACTGCGATTTTCTTTCATTTTGAAGGAAAGGGTCACGTTTGTCACTGATAATCTAGGTATTGTTTGTTTCTGCTAAAACAATAAACTTTACTCTGAAAAAATATCTTTGATCGGCGAGATAATTATTAGTCGTTGCCTCTCGTTTGTCGTTCATTGTAGCATCGACGACATTGTCTACACCATCGGTGTTGCGTATGATTTTGAACGTCAACCACACATGAGATGCAAAATCTTCGTGAAATTCTTTCCTGGCGTCATGGATAGTATTAATCAAACTTTAATTCGTCGGATCAACCAGAGTTTGCATAGGTAAAAGTCGGGGAATATTCTGTCAAGATTAAATTTACTTTTAAACGGTTGATTTTTAATCTCTGTCCATACGTTCATATTATAATAAGGACAATTATACATATATATATATATATATATATATATATATATATATATATATATATATATATATATATATATATATATATATATATATATATATATAAACACAGATTCAATCAAGGAACATATGCCGATGGTTTATAATAGGCTCTACAACTCCATGTGACAAAGCTTGTGTAAGAGAATTCTGCGGTTATCATTTACCAAGGACCTAAATTGTGTCTAAGGTGTGGCGTTGGAGGTACAGGAAACGCGCAGTTATGTGTGCAACGTGGTGGTAAAAAATACAGAGCTCAAAAGATATTATGATAAATAAAATAACAATGACAATAATGACAAAGTTATAAAAAATAACAATTCAGACAAATTATCATTTATAAAATTATATTATTATATACTGATGGAAGAAAATGAATTTGTAAAGCATCCTATCATCAACAATTATGAAGCCTAAACAAACCAGTCGGTTATGTCATTCATACTGATTATCTGATATTCAGTACCGGGAAAAATAAAATATATCTTTGTCATAAATTAATTTACGAATGTTATCACTGAGAATTTGAAGACGGTCTTGTGATCGATCATATTGTTGGAGCAAAACTCAATAACCTTTCAGATAATTTGCGAGCTGTTACACAAAATCCAAAAATGCAGGTTTGGAAATACTGGGAGATATAAAACAGCTACACAAATAGCGATTAAATCTACAAATACAGATACTGGTGTCAATCAATGAACTCAGCTGGCAAATATTTTGATATTTGCATGCGCTTGGTTCAGTACGTCCCAGAAAATATAACCAAATCAGCTTTTTCAAACAAATATGAACAAAAATTACATTTCGGTATTGTTGAAGGGAGATAACTCTCTCTCTCTGGTAGAGTGATTAAGTAGTTATGTCGCTTGTTCTAATAATTTTTACTCCATTTAATATTTTCGTCATCATTTAGTAATCAGTTAATTATGATAGAACGGTTATTTAATCAATTCGAGGCTTTTATTGTTTTTGGTGAAACTTTGGAATATATATATGATCCAGAATAAACTATTTGTAATTTTGAACCATTGCAAACTTGTAAGTTTGAAGATAGAGATACACTACCAGGACAGTACAGAGTCATAAAACTCATCCAACAAGCTATGTGACTGTAGAAGATATGGAAGTTAACAAATTCGTATCCTCTCAATCTCAAGCGCGGTCGAAAAAATTAAATCAGAATTAGCTCACGAATACGAAACGAAGAAAATTACTAACACGCGCCAGAGGCAGTTAAATTAGTTAATGTCAGATCGGGAAAATGAAAACAACGACAAAGTTATTAGATAAGTAGTGACGAAAGTGAAAACAGTAAAGAGGATTTTGAAACTACTGACAACGTCATTGATGAAAATGAAAATTACGGCAATGTTGTGGTTAATTATTCTCTGAATTTTATTCTTTAATAGAGAAATCTTCTCGTTGAGGTTCCGACATTCTTTTATACTCTGGTAGAATTTCAGGCCAACTTAAAACAGACCTAATTGACGATTGATAAATATTTACAACGTAATCTTGAGAATATATTTCAATTGCAGATGATAAAGTTGGCTCATGAACTGTGATAGCTATTTTGGATTCTCTTTCGGTTGTAGGTATTATACTGCGCTGGAATTCATCATTGATTTGTTCGATTTGATAACTGCTTGTTGTAATTCAGACGACATTCCAGTGTGGTGTTCCATCATCTGTATTTTTATTTGCAAATACAAACAAATTATTCGCCTGTAATCCACCGAATGATTTTGATCTGATATTTGGCCAGCTATTGTATAATCGTAATTGTGCTAGTGCGATTTCCGTCGCTGCAATTGCAGTTCGAAAATATACATTAAATTCGGGATTAGTTGAGCTTACCGATATTATTGTTGTGTTTTTTTTTCTGGAGCAGTGTTCGTTACAATTTGTTGAAGTAATTCGTTCAAAATCTGATATTTTTCCATTACTGAGACAATAACGAGGATAATCTGGAGTATGCTAACGTCACTGCGTGTAATTTTATTATATAATCATGCAATTTTGTGTTTGTGCACGTACATATATTTTGCAATGATATTAAGAATAGGGGCAATTGTTGTCTCAGCCGAAACAAATTGTTACAACTGCTGGTGCCATCACTAGCGACGGTGTCATTGTTGATAATAATACGCCAGCTCCACCAATAACAGCAGACGCTGAATACACAAGTATATCAACAACAACAACACGTCTACAATATTCTTTTACTTTTACTGTATAATCGTCAATGATATTTTTTAATTTTGTTTGCCATTCACGCGCTTGATTGTATCTAAAACGTTGAACGTTGATCGGAATGATCATTATATTTTATTTAGGTGGGAATTTAGCTACTAATTCAAGACACCAATAATATATCAAGCCGAGCTTGTTTTTTTTTTACTTCGGGTTACACAAAAATTGTTTCTACGTCGTTTTGATCTAAGATCATTAACATAGATCCAAGGAGATCCACCTGACGGAGTCAGTGGATAACGCCGTGAAATCGTGGTAGATATTATAAATGTTTTTGATTGTTTGGCCTTATTTAAATGTTTGATTTGATATTTTTAATACGCAATTTTTTGCTGAACTTGATTGAAGTTTTTTAATCTAACCAGGAGTCAGACTGACGCTAACATCATGATAGGACATTTATAAACATCGCGAGTGATTTAATTACATGTGTTCTACTGGAGCATCAACAACTCTCATTCGTCCACCAACACCTTCAAGTAACATTGTTTTGTCGCTGAGTATGACAGCAACTGTTCTTTAATTAACACCAGTGCCTAGATTTACACGAGCTTGAAAGTGAATATCAACAACAGACTGAATAAATCAAGAAGTTCCAATGCAAAATAACAGATCGGATATAACGTTATAAAATCCAGTTGAGATATCTGTAAAGCAGTATCTATATTTTGATCACGTCCCATGCACATGCTACATGATTTCGGTCAAAATTTAATAATATATCTTCAGATGGTTATTGCTGACCATTTATCCGAAAAGAATCTTCACTAACTGCAAGTGTGTCAAATATCATATTACCACGTTCTTGAGAATCCAGTCGATTAACATTTTGTAAAGCAATAAATATATGCCTCGATGCAGACACATCTTGTTGTGATGCTACATGCCATGCAAATAACCCTGCAACATTACTTTGAACGCTATCTGTAGTTAATGTTAAACATGATATAAATGCCTTTCCACCTGAATTCATAAAACTAATTAACTTTTCTTCTTCAGCAATCGATGGAGTTATTACTGGCATCCACAGTGAAAGTTTTGTTAACCATATTATACAAGTATGGGCAGCAGCAGAACGCCAAATTGTATTGTTGTCATCAGCTTTTCTTATAAGTACGACTGTATGTTTAGCTCCAAAAATAACTTTTCTAACATCTCTACAAAATCCAGGAATATAAGATAGTGGAATTGTGCATGAAAACTCTTCTTCACCGTTTAACATTGATCGGCGTGCAGCAAAGCCTAAGTTGAAATTTTCATTGATTGCTATAACTGCTGGTTTAGCTGCAGCTCCTGAAGCATCTCTTACATTTCCCATACCATTCCTATCAATATCAGGATGATTAGATGTATCTTTTGCGAACATCATTGATGGACCGGCTGATCTTGTATAATCGTCTGAATATCTTGCAAGTCCAAGTATTGTCGTAGGAACATCAACATCTTTTTGAATCATTTCAATATGTCTTCCGTCAAACATGTACGTAGCTGTGTCAAACAACGCATTACTACCATTGTTAACAAAACCAACTATATCACCAACTGCAACTCCTTTACCATCATCTTGCAAAATTCTACCTTCTACTTCAATAAACGCTTCAGAAGGTAAGAAATATCTGCTTGTATCTTGAACTTGTAATTTGATTCGACCACGCTGATTTGATATACGTGCGTCGTAAGAATAATATGGATAATCATGTACAGATACATATTTTGAGAACTGCTGCGTATATATCAAACGCTGTATCAGATATACGCTTAAACATTTTATTATAATTATTATCGTCTAAAACGAAGACCACTTCCTGATATTAAACTTGCGGGGGGGGGGGTTGTTGTTTTTTTTTTTCTCTGACTGGGGTATATCAAAAAATTCCACCAGTTTTTCATTTGCAGCTTGATTTATTATGTTACTGATTTTAGCAGCCATAACTTCAGTGCTGGTAATTTTACTGGTGGCTGTGGGGTTTTTCGCAATAATCGAGCTAATCTTTCTTTAATCGCTGAAGAAAGCTTAGTATCAACATTACCAACAGCACTAATACGTTTATCACGAATAACGTCAATAGCTTTAATTCCCATTTGTTTTGCAATCGCATTCCTGTTGGAGCTATCCTTCTGAATAAGCCCATAACGACACCACCGAGTCCATCTCCGTAAATTGTTTTATAAGTTGGTAATCGTGAATTTACTACCCTAACTATTACAGGTCTACGTTTAGAATTGTGTATAATCATTTTTAAATTACATGCTGAGTAATTAATTGTTTTTTCAGTCACTGCAATAATCATCAGCAATTTCTTCAGTTAGAGAATGATACATGTTACGATCCATAACATCGCCTGTAAATAATCTTCGACAAATATCAGATTTTTCATTAACAATCTCTGGAGAATTAAACCTGCGCGCTTTCCTCCAATCAGAATTTCTAGTCGGTCAACGTCGGCAAAGAACACTGTCAGGACAAATTCCAAATCCACTTCCGGTTTTTGGTAAATCAGGTGTTTCATTACCCGTTCTTGCGTCTGGTTCTGTATGTTCTTTAGGCATTCTAAGCAATTCAAGACTTTTCATTCTTTTTTGTCGTATTTGTAATAAATGTTCTTTCACTTCTTTTACATTCTCATGAAATCTCTTACGACGTTATTGGGTAAAAAATTCTTTGGGAGCATATTTAATCATAAATATATCGTTATTCCATTCTTTATCTGTAGTTTCTTTTCAAGGCTTGAAATATATATTACTTTCATCATAACTCGCAGCAATTTTTAATAAATCATAAAGATCCTTATTCCTGATTGTTTGTAAATCAGCAGGTGTAAATTCATATATTATCTCATCTTCAAGAACCTCTGAAGACTCCTTTTTTACTAGGCCGTAATTGTTGTTAAGGTGTAGGAGGTGGTGGACATTGAAATTCAGGTTCAAATGCAGCTTTCTTTTTTCGTGGATGAATTGGAGGAGATAGCGGACGTTGAGAAGGAGGTGGAGGAGATTGTGGTTGATCTTCGTTTATCATTTGTAGTAATTGTCTAGGTTGTTCCATTTCTTCTAATCTTCTTTTAAATCCTTGAAAATCAGGATCATCAGCTTTGAGAGTACTTGGTCAAGTAAAAATGAGATATACATCACTAACCCAATCATCTTTTGTCAAAGAAGCAACATATTTAGATCTCACATAATTACCCCTATTTTTATATGTTAAAGCAATATCATACACTTCTACCGGTTTTGCATTCGCGATAGCATTAAAACCTTTATCGTCAATTTATCTTGAAGATCAATTACAAGTCAAGGTATAGATTGTTTGTTAGGTTGTTGTCCAAGGGATGATATTTTTCTTATTTCATCTTTATATGCAACAAAATCAAAATCACCTGTCCTAGCTTGTTTACTTCCTTTGTAGAATCGAAAAACTTTCCCAAGTATCTCCTGAAACTGGTTTATCAGCATATTCAGGTGTTAAAAATCTATCTCTATTACTACAACTCGTAACAGCAAATATAGCTAAATATGATGGGGTTTGGGTTTTTTATTTATTTATATTTTTTTTGCTTTTTTATATTTTATTTTTTATATTTTTTTTTGCATTAACAATCTCTTCATGATATGTTTTAAGTAGTTTAATTCTTCCCTTTTTCGTTTTTGGTTTTACTCCAACAGAACCTTCAAGTTCTTCGTCAAGTTGAGGAGGAACAGGATGAGGCTGAACAGCAGCTATTCCGGCTGGAAGATCTCTTAAAATTCTCTTTGTTTGTTTAGATCTTTTTGCTACTTTTTCAGTTTGCTAAGCAGTTAGTCTTACTGCTGGAATAAGAGCCTCTGTATCTTCTGCAATTCTTTCAGTGACCTTCGAAATAGACTTAAATAAAGTTTCTGTACCTTCTGTAAATTCAACTTTTGATTCTGGACGTTCCTGAATTTTTTATCTTAGAGAATCACGAACAGGCAAAACCTTTTTGATAGCTTCTAATCTTTCTCTAGATAATGTAGCCATGTAAGATTCCGCACCCGGTGCCATTATTGATATAATAATTATTTAATTACTCCACACGGATTTATAACAATAAATTTGCACGATCCCAGAACAAGATATCGTGTAGGTCTTGATAAGATATTTGGTTGATATAATAATGATTTAATTAATAGCAGCAGAGAGGGTGAGACCTCAATGAAACGTCCGGTGGGTAAAAAAAGAACATACATACAAATTCAGAAAAACACTAACGACAAAGACAAAATAACAAAAGAAACTAACCCAAATAGAGAAACTCTCTGTAAGTGAAAGGTTTTCGTTTGGCCTTATTGACCATTTTTTTGTTTCGTTTACGTAGGAAGCTTTATTTTTTCAAAAATGACATTTCAGCAAAAAGTCTGTTCACCCTCTCTGCTGCAGACTTAGTTCTAACCATTAATACCTACATGGCAACTTCATAATCAGGGTAGTCTATCTCTAATATTTGGGTGTCTGAACCTGAATTGGGTAATGTAGCAATTACGTGGTTAACATACTTTGCTTCATCAATTTCAAAATCGCAAAATGGATCACAGTTTCTAAATTTATCTGCCTTTAATTTCTTGCTGTATGATTTTGAATGGCATGGTTATGGATGTCATTCTACTTCTTCCCAGCATTCCATGTACAAAGTCTACTTGTAGATGCAAATGGCTTATATCCAAACTGAAGAGTATAATCTTCCAAAGCAAACAGTAAAGAAGCAATATGATTTCATCTGTCCATAGACGAAGATTCACAGTAGCAAAACGCATCCCCTTCTTTTAGTGAGGGTGACGCTAGAGTCACTGATACATGATACATAACTTACTGCATGTATGACACCATTACAGATGATTTTAAGAAATAATGGTCATCTTGATAATAATCTTGCAAGTTTTTCACATGGCCATTTGTAAAATATTTTCAACTTTTCAACATGTGCTGAAGTTAGTCCAGTTCTCACTTTCACTATCAAAGGCATATTTAAATGTGTACACCTTTGCAGATGATATAATGTGTTCATAAATTCTTCTTTTACAAGATCCTTTATGAATATTTATGTGAAACTATTCTAACCACTTGTAGGAAGAAACGATACAGTTTCTGTAGACTTACTGGTCCTGACAGAAGATAACGCCTCACTCACTTTTTGTTCACAACATTTTCCTCCATCAACATGAATAACTATGTCACTGTAGCAGCAGGGGGAAATCAGTCAAACTTTGGAGGGGTTATTTCAAGAAAATAAAGCCTCCTACGAAAAAGAAAATAGAAGCGTCAACAACGTCCAACCGACCGAGAGATCTCTCTCTAAGTAGGTTAGCGTATCTTTGACGCTTGTATTTTCGCACTTTTATGTATACTCGTTTACCTATATGTTTGCCCTCACCCACACACCCTGCTGCTGTGAAACCAAACTGTAAACCGCGAGCGGTCCCTTACCTGTAAACAATATTAATATTTTCCCACGCCAAGCGTTTATAGGGTGACACCGTATGAAACGGTCGCGTGTGTGTCAAGCGGTCACAACTCCTGTGGCCTTAACGAGTTTTGATTGTGGTTGTGTTGAGGGGAACGAGATAAATAAAAGATGACTTTTTCAACCAAAAATGTTATCGAGACCAATACGATACCTCGATCGGGGATCATGTAAATTTATCACGATAAATCCGTGTGCGGTAGCTTGCGCGCGCGTAAAATTTATTAACTTAATCATATCCATGTCTTCTGAGCTCCATGTCTGGTGGATGTTTCTTAATGGGTATCAACTCTACTAATTACAACCAAAAGACTGCAGTTATCACTTTAGGTATTTGTGTATGACGCTGAGTAACATATATAATATCGGTGTTTTCTGTGTCTACCTCGGTATAATATCCGAGCTGGATTTGATTGCCCAGCATCACATCATCGTATACTATGAGATTATTAATACATCCGACGACTTCGCTTCTTCATTGAAATCTTTAAGCACATCGTAGCATGGCTGATCATCTATAGATGATGCCACTAAATACAACTTATCCTACTTGAGCCATCTTATTATCAGATTAAGCAGCATGTGCGTCTTACCATACCCAGATGGACCAATGATAATTGCCCTGATGGAATTTGGTAGCGCCGCATGATGCTTGATTGGCTCTTGCTTTTATTTCGCTGAGAAATCAACGATATCCATGTGGTAGTAATATAATAAATAACATGAATTTATATTGTGTTCGATTCAGAGCACCCACAACCACAAGTGGATTAACAACAATAATAATGAAAAATAAAATTTGTGCACTTACAGGTAAATTTATGAAATGTGGTACAAGCAAATACAGATTTATGGCGGTGATATCGCTGCTTCACTGGGAAAATTACCAGGAGCTCCAAAGGCAAAATACTCAGGAGAAAAACCAACTTCCTGGATAAAATTAGTGTGGTCCTGGAACCCGAATTTATATCCGACTTGACGAACGAGACCAACCAATACCTGGAGAATATCCAAACAATGCGACTGATCAAGCGTGCCACATTCACGATGTTGCGTATAAAACTCTAGATTTACAGCAACGACATATTGCAGACGTGAAGTTGATACACATGTTAAGGTCTGTAAAAAAAAAAACTCTCTCAGAGAATCGCTTGCTAATTGGTTGGTAAGATCTGAGATGAAAGGTAAACTAGTGCTAGGGGCCGGTAATTAGTTGGCTGATTATAATTATAATAAAATAATCGATTTATTAGATCACAAAAGTATATTCAAGGGGTAGAGCAGCGATTTGTGAATTTGCTGATGCAGCAGATGTCTCACGTTCTTTTACTGCAAATTGGTTAGCAGGCCAGGCAATATGGCAAATTTATCTATCACCAACTAAATAAATTCATTACGTACATTTTGATGTCAGCACTAATAATGAAGTTCATCAGATAGATATTTTGTTTTTACCACATGATATTATTAAACCACATCGACGTCAATCACGCACATTCAAATACGCGTTGACTGTCGCTGACGTTACAAGTAGATATAAAGAAACGGTGTTACGATAAAATAAATAATAACGCCGACAACAGCGTTGCTAGTATAAAAAAACATCGAGGACTATCTGGCCCGATTTTCACGCTAACATATTTTTCTCTATTAATAAAATAATTATTCAGATAAATATTAGCATTATATAAATGGAGCAAAATTAATTTGTAACACATCCCGCAATCAAGAATTACGAGGCATCTCGTGCTGGTGTAATCAGATACTGTCGACTTAAAAAAAAAAAGTCGGTTTCGCCAATAATGCTGGTTATCTCATTCTCTCCTGCGGGAAGAAAGGATATATCTCTGTCCTAGGTTTGAATATGAATGTTTCCACAAACAAATCGAAGACGGATTTGTGACTGATCATATTGATTCCAATCTGAAAATTAATTATTTGGATAATTTACGAGCTATTACACAGAGACAGAATTGCAAATAAGCTGGTACTGGAAAATATAGTAAACGAAGCGCAAAAGCGGTTAATCTGTGAATGTAGAGACTGGCGAAGAAAAAGAATTTCAATCAATGAATGCAGCTTGCATATATTTTGATATTTGCAAGAGTTCTGTACAATGTCTCGCAGATAAAATAATTAATCGGCGTTCTCAAGCAAAATAAATATATTTCAGTATCTCCTGACAGACGCCGCCACTACCGTGGCTTAATTCAATTGTATACTGGATGGAGGGAAATAACTCTGCCAAGCAAAGCTTTTCTATGTCGGAGAGGTTAAATAGTAGCCTCGCTTGTATTTTATTAAAAATTATGCTTATAAAAATAATTTTCGTTGTTGTTCTTTTTGTTTTGGTTTGGATTTTTTCAAAAACATTATCCTTATTTATCAGGCTATGTTATATTTCTTGCCCTCTCCCGATCTTTTCAAGGATAATAGTTACGAAAACAGACAAGCCACTATGTAAGTCTAAGTGAGCTATTTCAGGATTTCCAAATATTTTATAAAAGAACATTCAGAATAAAGAAGTCCAATGGAAACAAAACTTAAGCCCAAATTTCATGATTTTTCGTGTTAAACATCGACTCTGGTTGCGCTTCACATCGTGTTAATCTTACGCCTCTTACTAAAGATTACCCAGAAGCCTTCTTGTAGGCAGTAGGGAACTAACATAGTCTGCGCGCCTCCCTCACAGGCGATCGGATTTCAGCAACAGGCACCACAGAGGCTGTCAGCTGCGTCTCATCACACAGCCCACGTCGGGAGCCACGTATTCTCTCACTTTATCACACGCTCTGCTTAAATTGACTAAACCTAATCAATTAAGTTAGCTAAATGTAAGAATTAAACTAAATTTAGTCTAATTTCAGAAAAAAAAATCCCTTAAATTTCCATTTAAAGTTCAATATTACCGTATCTACCGTCCTTTAAATTTCATCTAAAGGCTAATTCACTTAACCGTATTTACCATGATACTAAAACCATGGAAAGAAGCAATACCGTCAGTGGAGAAGCTTTTCTCCAGAAATACTTTCGCGTGGAAAGTGTGGAGTCCTAAAGAGGGATTATACTGACCGCTCACAAAAATCAGTGGGCCTGGGCCTTAGATTTGTCAGGAATCTCAGCCGAGGAGAGGCCCAGCGATACTACAACCATCGCTGCCTTTGTGGCAAGGTGCACTGGGACCAACAAACTCCCGGCCTTTTTCAATATTATCATTAATGACATGGTGGTACGCGTTACGCCTCCCCCTGCCCTCACCAAGATGGATAATTGGAAATATGCAGACATGTATAACACACGTTTTCCGAACGAAATATCACTGCACGAATTCGAAAAAGGCTTCGAAGAACGCCTACAGATTTAAAGTCATGACTGCTGACGAGACAGTTTCAAACCATGGCCAGGATTGGAAAACAATCGGGTAATTGTGAAGGCTGACAGAACAGGTCTAGACAAATTTCCCGAATTCTTCAAAATAGTCCAGTCCTAGTATTATAATTGCCACTTGGTGAGGCCATGTGGCAGCTGTGAAATACCGGCCACAAACAAGGAGACTGTAGTGTTAGACCAAACAAAACCTAGACTAAAACAGTAGCCAATGAGATCATGGGGTGGTCATTATGACGACAGTGATCCAGAGCCTTTCCCGGATAATGTTGCAGCCAATGTGCCACTAACACCACCACCCACCACCCACCACCTACAGTACAGATGCGAAGTCTATGGCAGAAGTACCAATAATAACACTCATCACTAACTCACACATCAAACAATACTGACACACCTGCTACTGAAACAAACATGGAGGTACCCATGATTATAAGCGATATCATCCTTACCATGGAAGGAAAGAAAGCGACAAAACAAATTCAGACAACCACAGAGAGCGAACATCCAAAACCACCAAAGGGACCCGCCGACAACAACTTAACAGACCATACCCCCAACAGTCAACGATAGCACAACGGACCAGATGCACAAAACCAACAACAACAACAACACCAACCATAAAGACTACCAGGGAAACAAAAACAAGCAACACACCCAAAACACCTAATCTAAATCAACAAAACATATACATAATGCAAACACGAAGACCACCTTTATTACATTGCCACACTAACCCCCCTTTTTTAAAATGGATGCTACAAAAATAATATTCTTATAATACTATCAATCAACGCAAATGGACTAAACTTCGAAAAGGCAAAGAAACTAATTTACACAGCAAACACTTTCAACATAATTTGTATTCAGGAAATACGTAACATAGAAAAAGTAGTTACAAACTATATAGAGGACAGACTAAATGCTGTCTTTATCATCAAAAAAGACCCAGTAAGCAGGAATATTTATAAGTGCAAAATATTTCAAATCTGACTAGAAAATACTACCAACCCCAGATTTTCTGAAGGGAAGACACATACACCTAGTACTGAACAAAATTCATATTGAAATGTCTATGTACCATCAATACGCAAACGCAAGAAAGATTTTATTCTTAATTTAATGGACTATGTAAAGGATATTCTGCTAAAATTATTTCAGCACGAGTTTGGACAATACCTTCAACTATTTCTTTTACTGGTTGAGCAGCAGGTATCCTACCTAAATATTTTCGTAGGATCCTTTTTATATATAATTCTTTCTTCTATTTTTCCCGTTGCTTTAGCGGTTTCCTGTCATGTGGGAAGAGGTCCTTAGGTAGCCTTTCTAACCGGTTTAAATAACTGTTCTGCACCTTCCGTAAATTACACCTTAGACCCCTAACGCTCTTGTAGTTGTTGCTTCACATTATCACGGACTGGAAGATATTTTTTAATTGCCTCTAGTTGCTGTCGAGTTACTTTAGCTGTGCCAGATTCCATTATTGATATACTAATGGTCTAATTATGCAAATACCTAAATTTATCAGAGATAATTACAATCTGACGGTTGTATTTAGCGCAGTTGATATCCACATACTTGTTAAGGCCGCCGGAGCTGTTGCCGCTTGTTTGACACAAACACGCGTCCGCTTCACACACACACACACACACACACACACACACACACACACACAGATATATATATATATATATATATATATATATATATATATATATATATATATATATATATATATATGCCGTATACTGGTAAGGAACAGCTCGCGGTTTACAGTTTGGTTTCACATAGCGGGGGAGGGGGTGTCGACAAACAGGTAGGTAAACAAGGATACATACAAATTTGAAAATACAAGCGTAAAAAATAAAATAACAAAATGCATTAACCCAATTAGAGGAAAATCTCTGTCGGTTTGCGTTATTGACGTTTCTATTTTTATTTTCGTAGGAGGCTTTATTTTCGTGAAATAACCCATCCAAAGTTTCTCTGATTCACCTCTCCCTGCTGCTTCTGATATTTCATTCTATACACTTAAAACTAATAAAATGAAAGAAAAAAAATGTTTTCAAGTATGAATGCACAATATAAATTTAATCAAGAACAAAAACAAATGTGTGCAGTAACAAAAATGTTAGCAAATGATTTGTTACCTGCATTTAGAATTTTACAGAGTCGTAAAAGTAGACATTTAGTTATTTTTTGAAAAACGAAAAATTCAGCTGTTAAAACAACAAAATCTATTTGTGAACATTTCAAAACACCATGTGACCCCATGCATATTTCTGAATATACTTCCCCATTTGTTTGTACCCCCATATCAATAATAATGGAAATCTGTAATGTTATAAAAGGTACACAGAACTTAGTCATTTCATTCACTGATTTATAATTTCTAACCTGACTGTGACCAGAGCGGCCCTAACACAGCGCCTTTTATATATAACGGATCTTCCATACAAGCACTGCAATATATTGCGTACACTATGGGCTAGTTTGCTTTTCCTCCAACAACAAGGGGACATAGTTCATCCTATTCGATAATTACCTGATAATTCCATGGATTAACATAATGTTGACAATTTAGAGTTATATCCCTTTGCATACATGAAGAAAGAAATTACACCGATTGTTAAATCCACGAGAAAGGCAACTATGCAGTTGTCATTCTTTTCCTTTGATTCGACATTGTAAATATCTGTAGCAGATGACAAAGTGTTTTCCTTCTATGTGCGTACATGCGTAGTAGTACATACACCCCATCAGTAAAAATTAACTTGTCCAGGAACAGCAAATGACTGGTGAACATGGTCGTCATTTACACTGAAAACGTCTTTTGGGAATGAATCGCACAGATGATAGTGGTGCTAGGGCCAACCTGGGCATAATAATGTTTGGAATTATAAATCAATAAATGAACTAAATTATGTGCGTCATTCATCTCTTTTGTGCTTTTCGATTTTTAAATCAGTAGGGAGTAGAAACAAACGGGGAGATATATTCAGACTAGAACCTGTTAAAAAGTATTGTAATGCCTTCTGCGTGTGCAATAGGATGAATAATTGTGTACATCTTTGTAATTATTTATGTCCTTATTTATTGTTTACTTACATGTACATATTTCTGTATGTTTGTATATTTCTGAACAACATTGTATATCGTGATACACCTATCTTTGCATGCTTCCCTACCCCTATGATAAATGGTAAATGGCAAAATACGCTACATATAGAGGTCGACATGGACTTGAAGAGTTTTAGTTATCTGTTCCTGCAGTGAAAATAACTTGTTTCTATAGATTGAAGTTTTTTATTTGCCTGAAAAGAATGTTACAATAACAAACTCGTAGTAACGTTACTTACAGTATACATTACTCATTATCGCAATGATTATTCGACTTACATTTTGACTAATTAAGGCTTCTTTTTTCCGGCAACTGTCAATCCACGACATTAAAGCCATCGCTTCAACCAACAAACTGAATGTCCTGATATTCCAAAACAACGAAATTTAGCTCCTGGAACATCGTTTTCCTCTAGCTTTATTGAATATCATCTCAGCTGCTGTCATTCCTTGTCGTACAATTTCACTTTGTCTATCACGTGATACGCATAATACATTTACATGACGTGTCGCCCATCTCTCACAGCCTCCATAGAGTCCGGATTATTACCCTAATTTATGATTGGATTTCATTTTGTAACAATGCAACTTACTTGGATCCGGTTTAGGTAACCCACGACGCAAAAACAGCAGTAGTAAATTGACTTATTCTAAGCATGAACTGCGAGGGACGGGACAATTTGTATGTCCTGGCAGCTTAGTTTACGAGAGATCACATATGACACTTTTTCATGTAACATTGCCGTAAGGCAAATGTTCGAACCGACTTACCTATACATGGAATACAAAATCAAACGCTTCGTAAGCCCTAAGTAGAACTGCAATATTTCTAATGTGTAACATATTCTAATGATCGTTTTATTTTTTCATAAAACATCAGTAAAATATTTACTAATATTGCTTGTATTTTAAGAAGTATTATGTAATTTCTACTTTCTAAAACATCCATTCTCTGATAGCAATATTGCATTATTGCATGCATAATGTCTAGAAAGAATTGCTTTCGTTTCCTTAAAATTAACATATAATTTTCATCCCTTGCGCACACTCATCCACCACAAAAGAAATATAAGAGATGAAAATTCTCAGCTGCAGAAGAACATTGAAATAATCTCTCTCTCTCTCTCTCACCTTGCAGTTGGATTTGAAAAGCGACTCTGGAAGCAGGTGGGTGTGAAGATGAGATTTGATGAATCTCGGAGATGGCAAGCTCTCAATGTACTTTACGCCCCGGAAGTACTCGTACTCTGGCAGGTACAGATCCAGAAATGGGAATCGTTCGTCAAGTTGTTTGTTTCTTGCCGTTTCAAAGTTCAAGTTGGTTTGGATAAGGTACACCATCTCCTGCATTAGCGTAGTTCCTTTAAAGCAATAACATCTAGTGCCACTTGAGGTCGTTTACAACATTATTGCTACCATTATAACCAATGGAAATATCATCCCCCATGAAACATTACTGTTATTTATCAGTTCCGTACAAAAATCACTAACACTTTTAACTATTTTTCACAAAACTGACCCATTTAATGTTATCACGTATCTCAAATTTATTATGAATCTATATTTTAGATTTCTTCCTATTACTGTTTTTTTCTGTAAGACCCTGAAACAGTCAAGTATGTAAGTGAATTAATGTTATTTTCGAGTATGCAACTTTGCTCTCTCTCTCTCTCTCTCTCTCACACACACACATACACAAACACACACATGAAATAAACCGATATGTAATTTCCAGTAGAAAATATAATAATTGATGAGGAATATAATCTCCTTTCTTTAAGTGTGAATGTTGTTCACTAGCTGGGACAAGTGGGCGCCACTCCCAAATTTCAGAACTGGGACAGTTAAACAAATTGAATTCCTCTTGCATTTTAATCATCTTTTTATCCACAGTGGAGTTCACTTTTGCTTAATTGGACTATATAGTCCAATTGAGGCTGCACGTATAAAGACTTAGTGACCAAGGACCAGTTTGAACCACGCTGTCAAGTTACAGATTTCGTTTCCCGATTCATTATGTTTAAATATTAACGATACTGGTTGATAATTTGAAAGCTGGACAAAATTACAATAGTCTATTCAACACGATATTTTTAATGCGTTTTCGTTATTTTGTCCTAATCATATGTAAACTTCAATGCTCAGGAATTACCAGTCCATTCTGGTACGTTCACTGAAATATGAACCGAATAGAAAACAAACAAACAAACAAACAAAAGAGCATCAACTCGGCTTGCACAGACTATTTTTCTTTTATTTTCGTTTCATACGTCAGTGAAAGTAAAATAAAAATAAACGACCATTTCTTAAGTAAAGTTATGAACGGTTTTAATCCATTTTGTTTTGTCTCAAGTCTGAACCGTGATGCAAGCAAGTATGACGACGTAGATTGAAACAGGGCATTTTTGGTACCTTTGATTAGTGCTCCGTAACCTTATTTTACGCTAAGTCTTAAAACTGACTTTACAGTACCTTTTTGTGTTGGTTTCTATTATTCATTAAATTTATTCCGTTCACTGTTGCACAAAGTCTATCATCCATTTAGGATGATGAATTCGGCACATTTTGCTAAAACAGTATTTTAGTGTACAGCAGAGTTCATTACATATGTTTTCAATTGTATCATCAGTGTAAGTGTTGAAACCAGTTACTGTTCGACATTTAAATTTAGTTGTTAATTTGGGGAGGTGATTAATTCGTTCCTCAGGTTTTAGAACAGTAATCATTTATCTAAAGGAAAGAGGGATGTGATTGTTTTTCATTATTATTAAAACGTTTTAGCAGTGGCCCCATGTCCCCATGGCTGGAAAAATAGTTTCCTTCAAGAAAATGTTATCTCCCATATCCTCATATTTCTACCACCAATACAAAATATTGAGGTAAACTGTCTGCTGACCTAGATTAACCAGTTGTCCGTTAAACAAATTCTAACATCTATAATGGGCTCAAACGTACGAACCGACACAACTACAACAATTTTAGGATTAAAGAAAAAGTAACTGCATTTGTGACTTCGAATGTTGTTAGTCTATGCTATCATTTTCAACACAGAAAATTATAATTTAGGCCAAAGTTGCTGTTGTAGGGTTGGGCGCCATTTTTCAGTTCAAGATAGGCTATACATGGCAGCCAGTGGAAAACCACTCAAAGAACCACTGACCCACGAGAACCTACTGGCAAACTTTCTCACATACCCACATTGGCCGAACCCGAGACTCGAACCCACGCAGACTGAGGTGAGATGGCAGTGATCCGTAACGGTGAGCGCTTTGCACCATACGGGCACGCGGGGCCCCTATAATTGAGGTCAAATAAATCGGCAGACATACCACTGTCGCATCTTCCTCGAAATAATGAAATTCCGCATTATGCATAAAAGAAAATGCAAGTGAAAGTGCCTGGGAAGACTTACCAGATCGCGGAAAGCTGCAGACCCATATGTCATCTTCCCGAACAACCATCCGTTCGATCTCTCCAAAATCAGTATTTCGAAGAACTACCGCGCCCTTCCAATTCACAAACGGTGCGGAGACGATTGGTAAACCTTCCCCTTTACTCGAAAAGTTTTCTTTGATCTCCATCTTTTGTAAAATGTTACAAAATATTGTGCATTGAGCGGCAATGTGTATAGTTTTCGATAGTTGTCAATCACATCGCTAGCCAAGGTTTGTTTACGTCACGCTATATTAAACTGTACCTACTAGAATGCATAGATCCTAAATGACTAGTGAAGCTCCGCCCCCTTAGAGACTGTTACTGCGAACCCCAAGCTTCCCATTAAAATGGCTGAATCATCACAGAAGACAGGCACCATGTCAGATTCTCTCTCGCGTATTCCCGATAATATTTCACTTAAATACCTTCCTGATCAAGAGAAGCTTTCCAGTAAAGTGTTGCAGAAGGGTTTGAACTACTTTACGCAAGGATATATACACGAAATCAAAGTTTTGGAGTTTGAAAACAAGATTCGCGTAGAAGCGAGATGCTGGCCATCTATTTAGAAGAACCAGCCTCCGCACCGTCTGCACATCGAAATTACGGAGGAAAAGTGTGAAGATGCATACTGTTCATGTAAAGCTGGGTAAGATTTAATGTTTTGTATTTTTTATGAGCTATGTTTAATATTTGAACTGTTTAATACCCTGAAGTAATGGCAACTGTTATAGTATAAGTCGTGCAGGTCATGTAGGCGTTCGGTACCGACTATTTAATGTGTTATTTTTTACAATTTGATTGCACATACATTAAAATGGCGAGCATTCACTTTATCTGGATCCTCATACATCCATATTCTTTTAGAATGTCATTATATACACACTGTTCAAGAAGAACATTCGGCAAAAACAAATGTTAAATTACGTAAATGGATATATTTGGATGAGGTCAACCTAAAGGTGTTAGCGTGCTGTAATCTCACAACGAAAGCTGCAGCTGTTGATAATAAAAATTGTAGTATCATGTTAGCTGTTGATTTCACCAAAGGTCCTTTTCTCTTGACCCAGTTTATTACCTGGCCACCTTTGTAAATTTCCACAGTGATCAATAATTTTAGTCAAGGGTCATCCATACATGACGTCACGTAATTTGGGCGGAATATTTTGTACCCCGGCCCCGTGATAAAAACTCAGCCCCCTCGTTAGATGTCACAATGCTTTGACACTCCCAACCAATAAAAATTGTCAAAATCAATATTGGTTTGAAATCCCTTTGCATTAGAAAAACATCACGACACTGCATTCTAAATTATTTATCTGGTAGATGGCGCTGGTGTTGGTTTTGTGACATCACCAATAGCATTTTTTTAACTAATTAATGTGTATGATATCTGAAAAATATATATGTATTGTTGCAGGGTCAGTGGGCATTGCTCCCATGTAGTAGGGCTAATTAAGTCCCTACAGGGTTTCAAACTACATAACTTCGCCACTGTTCCTGACCAGTTGAGCAGCACAAGCTTACCTCAGCAATGGCATGTGCCAAGGGGATCGAAAATAAAACCAGTGCCACTTAACCATGTTGTGGTTGCTAGACTGACAGAGAGTAGGAAAAGAAAGCCAGTGGTTTGCCAGACAGATATAAACAAAAAGTATGAATTTAAAATGCAAATAATTTACCAACAGAAATAATTGTTTAAAATCTGGTTGTAGATGGAACATAGAGTTAACCATTTATTACTTCCAGATTAAAATAAACATGACAAACAATATAGCTTTAATAATTTGTTTTTATTCATCATGCTGATACAACATACTTGAATTGATATGTAATAGAAAAATATTCATGTAAATCTACAATATAATGTCATCAAATTGAATAAGTAATAAGGTGTGCATTTAAAATATGTGCAAAAATTATAGATGCCTTAAATAGGCACTGACATGAAGTAAACAAAAAAACAACATTGTTCAACACGATTATTTCATTACATTTCTTTTTACATTTAGAGTACCGAAAGTGGATGAAAAGGACATGTCTCATCTCTCTTGTCTGAAGGGAACACCCCTAGAGTGCAGAATTGCACCAAACATTCCTAAAGTATCAACACCTCTAGGAGACATGCAGATCGGGTCAATATTATCATATCAGGTACTATCCAATCATAGTATATTCAGTGTTCATCCTTAACAAAAACATCTTGAAAAAGTGTTAGAAGACAACACACTGTTCATATTTTGTTGGCCTTTTGAAACAAAGATGTAGGAATACAATGTGATAAAAGTTTGTATGTTTTAACTTTACATATGAGACGTTCTATACGTACCCTTTGTTTGGCAATTTTGTTAGTCAAAAGTGTCTCAGAAGCTGTCATTTGCCTACTTGCCGATGCGAATGGTGGAATGTTTATTTTCAAACCAAGTTCACTTATTTCTTTTGCAATGTTAAAACCTTTGTCTACCATTATGACATCTCCTTCTTTAATATAACCAATTGATTTTAGTGTTTTAAGCATATCATAAAAACCAGATTGTTCTGTGATAGATTTATCTGAAATTGATCCTGTAAATAATTCTGAAACAAACATTACACAACCATTAGGATCACAACCTATCAACCCCTTTAGTGTTGTTGCAGATTTATAATCACTATATAACTGGCTCTGTAGGCAAAGTGCACTTGGAATTTGAGTTTTAATTTCAGTTCCATCTATAATAATAATGGTAGTGGGAAAATCTTTCCTATATTCAGATGGCATGTTTTTTATTATAGTATCTCTATGTGGCCAAACTGAAAGCTGGCCAAGTTTTAAATACATAAGATCGAGCCATGTGTTAAACACAACACTAGCTGACTGTGCAGAGAGTCCAAACCGTGTGGCCAAATCTTTTAAACCAAAACGATGCCTAAGCCTACATATTGTTAAAAACAGTCCATCTTCCTGGATAAGGCTTTTTGTATCCCTTCGTCCTGGTCCATATTTGACTGGACACTCTATAGGGGCTAGAAAGGCCAATAAAGCTAAAAACCTCATGTATGTGATTCCTGTATAGTATTTAAACAAATTTTTCAATGTGTTTTCTTTATACTTCACAATTGCTACACTCAATGTTTGTTTCTTGGCAATTATTTTCTTCAGATGTTGAATTTCTTTCTCTTTTGATGACGCTTCAAGTTGAAGCTCTTGTATCTTTTTTGAACTATTTGACAATTTGAGCCTTAGATCCTGATTCTCAGCTGCAACTGCTAACATATCCATTGCTGATATCCCTGAAAAAAATAAGAAAAGTATTTATTTTCTTCATTTCAGACAAAGTACCTGAGGGAAACTACACAAATAACTCAGGACTGTGGTAATACACCTGTGACAAGGGCTTCTCCAGTCTGTTTACCTGATGAGTTCAAACCACTCAATGAGAACACAAAGTGCATAAATCCATGTGACACTGAGGTACAGACAAGAAATCAGGCCTTGTCGAATCACTGGTTTCATGAGAGAAAAGACAGACTTACATCATCTAATTTTGGAAAAGTAATATCAAGGAAATCTAAACCCAGTGAAACGTTTATTAACAGTTTATTTTCAAAAAATGACGTGAAAGCCAAAGCTCTTGAATATGGTAAAAGACATGAGAAAACTGCTAAAGAAAAGTATCTTGAATTGTATCCGTCTAGGCATTTCCATGAGTGTGGCTTTGTGGTTAATAATGACTTTTCATTTTTGGGTGCCTCGCCTGATGGGAAACTGTGTGACAATGGAGTATGTGGAATTGTGGAAATTAAATGCCCCTTCTCTGCTAGAAAAATGACCATTGAAAAGGCATGCAGTGATATACCAGATTTCTATTTACAAAAGGATGAACATGTATCATTAAAGAAGACACACAGTAACTATGCACAGATTCAAGGCCAACTTATGGTTACAGGTTGTGAATTTTGTGAATTCATTGTTTACACACAGGAGGATATGTATGTGGAAAGAATTAAACCAGACATTCCATTTATGACTTCAATGTTACAAAAGTTATCTGAATTTTACAGAGATTATGCAATTCCACATCTGTAATCCTCAGAATAAAATACTTACATGGGTTTTCAGTCTGTGTAGACACCCCTGACTCATAATTCATATATGGACTGTTCAATCTGTAAGAAATAAATAGTTATGCACAATGATGTTAGTTAACAAGTAGTTTTCATATATATATATATATATATATATATATATATATATATATATATATATATATATGTACCAGGGGTATGTATGTATTTTTTAATTGATTGTGAAGTATAAGCAATATAATTGAAACACTTTTCAAAGAGTATCAGTTCATTAACTTGCTAGCTTTGCATATTTACTTTAAGATTAATGTCTGAATTTATTCTGAAATTAAACTTGTTAAATTTCATATGTAAAAGATTAATAAAGCTAGACATATTCTGTGAGTTACTTGGCACTTACATGGTCATGTTTTCTTCCAAATGCAGGCATTTGCGTTTATGTTGACTGGTTTCATTTTGTTGTGAAGAAGCTCTCTTCACTGGAAGTTTTCTTGCTGGCATAGTACGTGAACCATCAGCTTGAATGGGGTCTGGGTAATTCTCATTTGGTCCATTTCCTCCAACAAAGTGCTGAAAAATATGTATATTTACAAAAAATGCATTTTATGACAATCAAAAGAGCAAATCAGATTAGACATTTTATATTAATATCAGCAAAGAAACATTTTATATCTTTATTTTAATTTAGATGTATGGACAATGTAGTCTGAAATAAAGAATTTTTATTCTTATTTATAACCTAGTCATAACATAAATATATGCTCCATTATACATGCTCTGACAATAACCCATGGTATTAATCGGTTGTTAATTCCTTCAATACAAGATAAAAATATCAAGAGGGCTGGTTTGGGATAAATGTATACTTATAATTAAAGCACTAGTATTACAGGGTGACATGGATGCCCGAGTGGTCAAAGACTATCACCTTTACTGGTTACTGCCATCTCACATACGTCCACATTGGTTCCGATTTTGGGCTTGGCCAATGTGGGTATGTAAAAAAGCTTTTTAGTAGCTTCCCGTGAGTATCCGGTTCTTCCCGGGGTTTTCTTCCACGTGATAAACTTGCCCGCCATGAATAGCATATGACGTACTGAAAAAATGTAGTTAACCCATGATAACAACAATTACATAAACCAGCTTTACGAAATGTGTATTAGATATTTTTTCTATTTAACATTACTTTCTAGAATACTACATATACTTATTTACTATAGTGAAATCTAAACTGAATTACCTTTGAGCAAACGGCCTTGTGTTGGTTTACTCTGGTGATATTAAGCTGTTCGTGCGGTCGACCACACGCTTTGATCCATCGTTTCACCTTTTCCAAATCACGTTTTGGAGTCGGAAAACGAATAAAACGGCCTCCTTCCAACCTTTCCGGATATCTCTCATCTGCATTGCATGTTCCCCATGCACATCGAAGCACCATTTTGCCAATATATCCCAAAAATCACGAAAGTCTGTAATGCAGCTGTATTCTCACCACACGTTTGTTTGTGGGTAAAACATGGCGGATGTTACCGTAGCACCGGACGCTCTTATCCATTGGTCAATATCGGTGGATTTGATTGACAGGTCGGATCTATGCATTACACCTCTCGCGTTACGTGACATTGACTATAAATACCAACTGATTATGCAAATCGAGTCTTGACGAAAAAAAACAGAGGAAAAAAAAAACCCAGACGTAATTTATAACGTTAAAGACCGAGGCCCACTTTTCTCCGAATATGATTTGTCAGGGTATTATCTTGCGAATGGGGGTACATTTAGGAAATAGTATACATACTTGCACAAGAATATTCGTGAGATCTTGATCAATGCCCCATCAATGCCTTTAACAATGACTGGCATGCACTAGAATTCATTTAAAAACTTGTCACATGCTTTGTTTCTTACAGAATTGAGCATTACAGTGTAGGAAGTACGACTAGATTATTGAAACTTATATTGGATATATTTTATCTCGGATACGTTTGATTTGGAATCACAGGTGTGGTGGTGTTAGAGTTGATACAAACAAAGCTTGACTGAAAGTACGTTGGAAACAGGGCCATTTCCCAGAATTTACCAGGTTGGAAAGAAATTCTGATTGTATTAACACAACCATTTACAGCCAATAATCATGATTTAAAAGTCATTTCACACAATATATGAAATTATAAATCTTCTATCAGAGATTAAAATGAAAATAAAATAATTTTGTCTCTGTTTTACTGGTCTACATATTTTCCATTCTTTAAAAACTTCATTGAGAAAAACTAACGGTGAACCATGAATACCAAGTCAATGAAAGTGTAAGAGTGTGAACTGCTGTTCGAATTATGTAGTTTTTCATAAATTAGTTTCATTTCTTGTCCAAATAAATAAATAAACTGAAGTAAATATAAATTAATTTATCACATGGGCTGTACATGACACTGTATTCTATGTACAAGCACACTTTTTTTGGTCATACAAAAGACAAAAATTGTTCTAACAGCTTCCTCGCTAGGTGCTTAACATGGACAGGTTAGTGTTAGGACTGGTGGGTCTGGATATTGTGACTGGGTGGGACATGGTGCCACATGTCTGAAGCATGATGCCCCAGCGCTAGACATTACTATAAGCTGCCACACTGTAGACAAATTTGCGATATGATTGAACAAAACTTTGAACCTACGTTAAAAATCCAAATGACACACACACACACACTCACACACTTAATTTTTAATTGCATTGATCTATGCTAGAGAGATGCATGTGGGTAGTAAAACCATATAGGTATCATAATTATTTGTCTCACTATGCATATATTCCTCTTTCCATGATTTAGAAGTGTTCAAAATCATTTGAGTGGTATTACGTAAATAAATTTACCAGGTGCAGGGTGCAGGATTTTATGCTGCTACTAATTATAAATTTGTGTAATGTAGGTCTCTTACTGTATCCTAATTTTATATCAACATATGTAATCCGTCATAGTTTATTTTTTTTATTCAAAGTTGACAACCCCATTAAATTATAAGTGTGTTGTAGTCCTAAAACTCTCCCCATTTGTTTAATTATGGACATCCCATAGATTGTTTAAACAATACTGGGGTTTTGTTGTTGTTGCTGTTGTTGTTCATTCTTATTTGTTTTGGATATAATTTTTAGAGTTCAAGGTTGTGTGGGACAGTTATGGGTTTACTGGGAATTAAGATTAGCCCATACAGATGCATTGTTGGACACTTGGGGGTGGGGGTCATTCTGGAAATCGTATTATTAAAACTGTCCATAGGATTTTGTTTGTTATTGTGGATTAGTTCACAGATTCATTTTTAGCATGTTTACAGCACTGCATTTCTCGTTCACTGTACCGTCGTACCATGCATTTTTGTCCAAAAAGTTTGTGATTTCAGACAATTTTCAATGACATCATCTGTTTTACGTAATTGTTATGCTAAAATGCCCCAATTTTCATTTACAAAACAAAAAAATATTCATTCCTAATGTCGATTACCGCTACGATGTGTCATCCATGGATGCTCTACGAGACGCCTTTTTAACTGATTGCACATTTTTTTTAATACGGCTTGTTTACTTTGCATGTTACGCGTGTCATGAGTTGTATATTTAGCCTTTTGTTTGTAGTAGTTCGTGCATAAAGTTGTCAAATTAATTATATAGCATGTCTCATGCTTTGGATCTTCCTGTTCACACAGAGACGTCAGTCACAGAGAGCAGGAGACCGTTTTTATACACAGATTTAATGATGCAATCACCGGCCTAGAATACAAAAATCATTAAAAAAATACAATACACAAGTAAGATTTTTAAAAAAATGTCAATATTTTGGATACCTGTATAAAAGCAAAGCATACGAATATTTTCCACTTGTCCAGAGATGTCAATGGCAGTTCATAGCAGAAGTTAATGCACCCCAATCTCAAATTTATACATGCAATTTTCACGTCTGAAGGTAATTTTGACACCATGTGATGCTCAGTGCAAACACAAGCCCTTTTCCTAAATTTTAATTCTGCATACAGTGTGTAACAGACTATGAACGTGCGAAATCGTTGGAACCAATCGCGTTATTTCTGCCGAAAAATGTGTCACGTGGTCATGACATCACACGCAAAACCAGACTCAGCAGCTGTAAGAATGAACACTGACGTGCACAGTACTTCTGGAAGTACACATTATCAGAAGTAACTCAGTGATAGCAATAAACAGGTTTGTATTTCAATTTCTTGAAAAAAAGTTACACCAATATCAGCAGGGAGGGCGAACAGCCTCTAATTGATCCACTCGTATTTTCGCAAATTAAGCCTTCCTACAAAAACAAAAAAATCGTTTAATAAAATGTGCGTATCCAGCGTAAAACAACTTCGTTTACATGTTATCGCCGTGGGTTTTCTTCTTTGTTGTAACTTCGAAGGAAAAATGCGCGTTTGTCGGTGACAATTTGGAGGCGCGCCCTCCCTGCTCCTTCCTGCGTCCCTTTTCGAAAACCAAGGCCTTTATCGATGTAAGAAAAGAAAAATATTTGAGCGTCTGCTGACATAAATTTCCGGCTATAAATTAAAAATTTAAATTATCAATGCTGGAGAATCACATTCTACTAAATTTTTCCATAATGTTCAGGAGCATTGACCTCCTCGATAAAAATCTTAAAACGTTTATCAAATACACGTATACGATCTCTTAATTTAAGTTTGATTTTATCGAGTATCTTATATAACGGTTCAATCTCGTGAATTTGATCATATCTAACAATTATAATTTCACACTGTGTTGTAAGCATTTTAAGGATTTCCCACTCTGAGATTTCTATTTCTTGGATGATATCGCGTGTACGTTTGTCTATCATTTCTAATTCATAACGTTCATTTTCGAGTTTGTGTAAATCTTGCAAGTTCGCCACAACAAACTCCTCTCTCTCTCTCTCTCCAGTCATAATGTTCGGTCTCTCTCTCTCGTAGCAGCCGCGCATTACTTCTGCGAGATTGTCAGGCAACTCTTCTACGCGTTCGTACATGCTAGTTAGTTTTTCTGGGTTCATCAAATTGAGACAGTATTTACTGTGTAAATTTTCAAGATGTGTTTTGATTGATGCTGTAATTTTGTCGTTCATATATGTATATCATTTTGTCTAAATGTGTGTTATGTTCAGACAAAAAATGATTAAGCAAAAAAAAAAAAAAAAAAAGACATTTACGCGTCTGTTCTGATAAATTAAAAAATTAAGTTAACAATAATGGCCAACATTGGAGAAGCATGTACCACTAGATTAGCCAAAGAGCGATTAGAAACAATAAAGAAATATCTTCCCGTGAGAGATTCTGTAAATCAAAAATTACAAGCGCGGCAACAAGCACAAGTTGAATATGCAACAGACGTAGAACAATTATTTAAACCCGTTACAACAGCTACTGAAAAAACTGCGGCGATCACAGAAAGAGCTTTACTGGGAGATACCAAGGATGAGAAAGGTATTCTTCCAACATTAAAACAGACCGCTGAGCAGACTGAAAAAATAGCAGCGAGAACTAAAAAAACAAAAAAAAACTTTTACGAGGTCTTCTAACTGATATAGCTGCAGCTCAACCTCCACCCGTCGGTGAAAAAGTACTTGAAGGTAATGAACAAATTCGTACTGAACTTGCGTCTAAACCAATAAAGGAAAACATTGGACTGATTGCAAAATTTAGGGAGGATTTTGTCGAAGATATTAGAAATACTAAAATAGAAAAATTGCCTGAAAAATATTAATTAGTATATTTAATAAATCTAGTATCTTAAAACCCGGTTCTGAAAAAGTAAATGATGATAATCTTATTAATTGGATATATCGCATATATAAAAACAAAAAAACAAAAAAAAACAAGCCAGAGATGATGGTTTAGAATACAGAAGTCTTGATGAAGAAGTAAAGAGACTTTATAAAGAAACACTGAAACAACTAGAACAACAACAACCCTCCCAGCAGGAACCTTCATATCAACCTTCTCCACCTCTGCAACATATAGAACAACAACAGTCTTCTTCAACGCAGCAAAAGTTGATGTCGGAACTTAAAAGATCTGAGGAGCTACTTAAAAAAGCAAAAGGAGAAAGATCACCCTTAAGACTATTTAAGAAAACAACAGAAGAAGGAGCAACTGGCAGTGGTTTGGAATGAGGTCTTACTTGTCCTAACAATATCATCAATGACGTATCGCGGTTAGAAGTTCTCATAGGAGGAAAGCGAGCTGGAAATAACTCGCCAGAAATAATTAATGAAGCAGCTGATATCTGAAACGCGATTATTTCAAAGTGGAATCATGGATGCTAGTATATACCGAGAACTTATTGATGAACTCGCGGACGGTGTTACCGTCAATGGCTACTACAGCGACTAGTTAAATAAGTAACTAATTAAATAAAATGATCGTACACAATTCTCATCGTAGACCAGTCATGGTCAGAGTTGTAAATTCACGAGTACCCGTATACAGGATGACTTATGGAAAGGGATTCGGTGATGTTGTTCGGGGTTTATTTGCGAGGATGGCTCCAAAAGCAATACCAAATCGCAAAACAATTATCAATGAAAGCCATTGATGTTATTAAAGATAAAGCTCCTGGCGTTGTTGGTAACGTTGCCAGTAAAGCGTTCTTGGCAATCAAGAACAGACTAGCAAGATTAATACGTAGAAAACCTCCACCGGTAAAATTACCAGCCACCGCCGACATGCCTGCAAATGTTAGCAAAGTAATAAATGAAGCCACAAATCAAAAATTAGCGTCGCTGATAAATCAAAGGATAAATCAAGAAATAAATACAAGTTTGGCGGCGGGAAGCGGTCTTCGTTTTAGACGATAACTTTTATAATAAAATGTTTAAACGGGAATCCGATGCAGCATTCGACATAGACGAACCAGTTCTTAAAAATGAATCAGTGCGCGATTTTCAGTATTATTCTTATGACGCACGAAACCCAAATCAACGAGGACGAATTGAATTACAGGTTCAAGATACAAGTAGATATTTCTTGCCCGCTGAGGCTTTCATTGAAGTAGAAGGTGAAATTAAAATATAAAAAAACACACAGACTACGGCGCAGGAGATACAGTCGGTTTTGTCAATAAAGGAAGTATGGTCTTGTTTAGTAGCGCCGTATATATGATTGATGGAAACAATATCGAATCGATTCAGAATGATGTCGATGTTGCTACAACAATAATTGGTCTAGCAAGATATTCTGACGACTTTACAAGATCAGCTGGTCCATCAATGATGTTTGCCAAGGACACTTCTGATCATCCTAACTGTGATCAGTTTACTATTACTCAACCACAAAACCGTGCTGATCCTCCTGTTGCTTTGCTGGTATAGAAGACATGATCATTAATAATAGTCCGGGATTTAATTTAGGTTTTCATACGGGTAGACAAATGTTGAAAGAAAATAGTAGAAAATTTTCTTGTGCGAATCCGCTGTCACATATCTTTGGATTTTGCAGAGAAGTCAGGTAATTTTTGGAGCAAAACACGCTTGTGCTTGTTTAAAAAAATGATGACAACGATGCTTTATGGCAACCCGCCGTCGGGGTTGACGCTGGTAAAGTATTAATAACAAAACTATCACTGTGGATGCCGGTAATGACTCCGGCAATAGCTGAAGAACAGCGACTGCTTTCTTTTATGGATCAAGGTGGTAAATTGTTGTTATCGTGGCTTACAACAACCACAGATAGTATTCAAAGTAATAATAATGGTTTATTTACATGGCATATAGCATCACAGCAAGGGGTTTCCGCGCCGCGACATATTTTTTATTGCTCTTCAGGATGCTACACGAATAAATTCACAAACACGGAGTCATATGATATTTGACAAATTCGGTGTCTCAGAAATTTCCTTAAAAATAAATGAACATCAAGAACCATCTGAGAATACACTGTTAAATTTTGATAATAATCATGTTGCACGTGCATATCAACGTTTGACGAAATATCTAGCGCGTGATCTAAATATTGATACTGGTTTGCAAATATCACAATTGGATTTTATCTCTCACTATCCAATCTATTAATTTTCACTAGAACATCTTGATTTAACTAGACAGTCTGTCGTTTATGTGTACTTCCGGGCTACCACGAGAAGAGGAGCTATAGATAATTACAGAGCAATTGATGTTATACTCAGTGACAAAGCAATGTTACTTGAAGGTGCTGGTAGGCCGAATGAGATTCGTTGATGCACCAGTGGACAACATGTAAACAATTAGATCAATCTCGTATTAACTAAAATGTCATATAGTCAAGTTAATGTCACTCTGACGCCTGGACAGGTGAAAAAATTACAATCGAAAAACGCGAACGCATGTGGAGCAACGATAACACTAAAACACGATGAAATCGCTAATGGTGGTCCAAACAAGTTATCGCTGACTAAAACCCAACTAAAACATTTCAATAAAGCAAAGCAGGCAAAAACTGGAACTCAACTTTATTTCGCTTCAACAGCCATTAAGGATATGGTTAAAACAGGTGGTATATTTCTACTTCTCGCAGCAATACCAGCATTGATAGCTGCTGCTCTCCCAGTTGTCGCAAAATCAGCCGCGTTAGGAGCTGTTGGAACCGCTGCTGGTATGGCATTAAAGAAAGCAACTGGAAAATGATACAAAAAAGGACACGGCCTAAGACTTCCAGGAACTCCCCCCTCATGGTTACCCAAAGCGGTTCTAGACGCAAAACGTCTCACCCAGAGCGTTTTAACACCAATGTCAAATTTTGATTTACTCGATGCCGCTTAAAAATTAAATATAAAAAAATTTCAGAGGCGTCTTTATGCGAGATCAGCTATCACGACAACCGAATAATCCAGAAACTGGAATTATTAATCTCGATAACAGCGATGGTCCAGGAACTCACTGGGTTGCTTACGCGATACATCCACGTGGAATTATCTATTTTGATTCCTATGGGTTAGCACCGCCAGTTGAATTTCTAAAATACGTACAAAATACTCCATCCACAGTCTGGTATTCGACGCTACCAACCCAAACACTAACTGATCCACCAATATGTGGCCGTGAAGTAATTAAGGTACTTGATGCGATATCAAAATCAACCAAACCGCCTCACAAAGTCGTGTACGAGTATACCGCGGGTCGATTTAAACAATTCCCTAGCAAATAATGGTTGATATTTACGGAAGTTCTCTCACAACAAAGACAAAAAAACGCGGCGACGTAGATTTATCAAAATATGCGACCAAAGATGAAATCGACAATCTTTTATCGTTATCCGGGATAGACCCAGATGAGGTTGTTATTTTTCAGAACCGACACGGAAAACTAAAAACTACCGATATCAAATGGCATGAAATAATTCGTAGGGTTATTGGAGTTACTCCGGGTAACATCCCTGTGTTAACTGACAGCGGAAAAAAATCAGAGATTCACTAATATCAATCGCGGCGTTAAGAGATGATACGCAGAAAGCTGCAGGGGAACGCGTAAAAAAGACCGGCGACACAATGACAGGTGAACTCAGCATGAACGGAAACAAAATAGTGGTTTTAAGAGATCCAACATCCCCGGAAGATGCCGAGATGAAAAATTATGTTGACGCCGTTGACGGTAAATTATCCACGTTGCGGGCCGAGTATGACGTTCACGTAAACGCGTGTGCAAATTTTCGCAGAAACTTTAGAAAAATTAATGAAACCGCAGAGGAATTCTTTGGTACTCCGCCCTACGCTGATATGAAACTTTCTGATATCAAAACTAACATTGACACGATCAAAAAAACACAGCAAGATATCGTAACGGGGATTCCTGAGATCGTTAACAAAACCAGTTTGATTAAAATCCCACGTGGAGTTACCCCCGGGCATATTACCAACATAGTATACACGGTGTCATCTGGATTCGCAATATGGTCTAAACAAAATAATACTATCAAATATACCGCAACAGTCACTGGCGTGTACAGACTGTCTGTGTTCAGTGCCGCTAAATTTGAGATATTTACCACGTATCCCTGGCAACATTCCACCGACAAGTTTTCCTGGGTTGTGACTATCATATTAAACAAGGGAACCGAAGAAACATTTATACTGGAAGCAGCTGATAAGAAATTAACCGCAACATCTTACTGATGGTGTTTGGAATTTGTAGCTGAAACGCCTAAATTGGTTACCGCGTAATGTAAATAATGGCGTCATAGTCAACAGCGCAGCAATATAGATACGATCAAGTATGCGAATGGCAATCAGGGTTAAAAAATACCATTGACAAATGCACAAAGTTAAAAAAATACAAGCGACGTGTAATCGTGTTAGATGTGTTAGTATACTCAGTATCCGCGTTAGTTGAATCCACTGGAGTAGTATTATCAGCGTTAACACCAGTGACAACTGCAGTCGCTGTAGCAATTACAGTTTCATCATCGACGACAATTGCAGGCGTTGCTAATATTATCGCGAAAAAAATATCTTCATGCGCGAGCGCAAAATTACGCGAATATGTCACACTGTTAAACGCGGCCACGAGCGCCTACTCGAAATTATCGTCGTTGATATCAAGTCTCGACGATACAGCAATATCAGATTCCGAATCCGCGCAAATGGCAAAGATATACGAAGACTACACCAGTCATTTGAAAAGACAAAATATAAATAATGATGGAATTACTTCACTGAGCTCTGCTCAATATAGCCGCAGATACAAAGCCCGTGAAAACTTCTTCGATAACAGTAATCTCAACTAAACCAGAATTTAGTATTAATTTTCCAACTGCGATTCCAGTAAACGAGATCACGTTAGCACAATTACGAGTATATCACAGCTGGCCCAATATCAGATCAAAATCGTTCGGTGGATTACCAGCAAATAATTCGTTTGTGTTTGCAAATAAAAATAAACAAGATGGCACTCCCGACTGGAATGTCATTAGGTTACCAACCGGGTCTTATCAAATCGAAGAAATCAATGAGGATATACAACGTCGAATAAAAAATACCACAGGAAAAGAATCCAAGATAGAAATAACTGTTCATGAGCCAACGCTGTCTTCTGCAATCGAAATAAGCACACACCCCCCCCCACTACGCTGTGGATATATCTCAAAGTTCGATCAGATCAGTGTCAGGATGGCCTGAGATTCCACCCGAGACGCCACCGATACCATCAACACATATAAGGTCTGATTATATCACTGACAATAAATCATACCACGAAGTTTCCCCGTCATTCAAAAGACGTCTACGTAATATAAAAAGCGCAACGTTGGGTAGTAATTTTATATTCTCCAATAAGAATAAAATGGAGTGGTATTTCATTTATGATCGAAATCCACAAGGAGGAACTGCTTCCTTTAATATTACCCTAAGAGAAATTATTGAATATTTTAAAATCATTAATCAAGAACATAAAACACAACTAGAGCGACTACGGCAAAGTTTCCAAGAACATCTTTTTGATATAACAAGATTACGCAGCGAAATCATCACGCGGATTGAAATATTAAATCAGCTTGTATCCGACATGGAATATATTAACCAGCGAGAAATTCAGGCAACAATTGATTGCAATGGAGATATACTTCTCGGTGGTTCTAAAAGAGAATTTGTAAAAGCATACTCGCTAACAGAAGCCAATCTACCGAATTTTAAATTTCCTGGGTACAACGCAACCGAGTTAAGAAAATCAGTCAACGAGATCATCAATGAGTTCTTTGACGACATACTTGCACAATGGAGAAAAACACTACTGGAGCCAACTACCCTCAAGTATAACAATAGCTCAACGGGAGAAGGCCGACATGTATCCCCGGAAATCGTAAATATAACCCCAGTGGTCGCGATCAATCGTGTGTGATGTAAACGATGGCAGTTACAGCACGGAAAAGACAGTATCAAATCAAGTCCAGCAAGGATTTGTTCTTTATTCATTCACCCCGAAAGAACCACCTGTATTTCTGATTGTGCAAGAGCCGATCAATCCAGTCTATCTACGATGTCATAATCCGTGGCTGTCCAAAATAAATTTCAAACTAACAGACCAATCTGGTCCCCTTCTTGATTTGCGAAATAAAACACTACATATTAATTTACTTGTGAAATCCTAAGGATTTTCGATCCTAGAAGTCGAAGATTTCTCAATTCGGAAAGGTAAAACAATATATATACAAGAAATTTTATTTTTTACTGACAATTAATCAAGCGAGTATTATATAATGTACCAACATGTAAAGGTTTTCATACACGACAAGCAAGTACTTGAAAACTACATCAAAAAGATATTTACACAGTTTATACTCGGCCCAGTTGATTTAGTTATTGATGTGTACGGTAACGAAGACTTATTATTGACCCAATCACAGCTGGATAAACTACAGCGAGAACATATTTCTATGGTCACATGTAAAAAAAATCAAATTCTAAATTAGGCGCATTCTTGCATTAAATCCGATCGACCAAGGGAAATATTATCTGTATCAGATTGATACAAGTCAGATTGATACAAGTTAAAAAATAATAATTATCTGTATCAGATTGATACAAGTAAAAAAATAATAATTATCTGTATCAGATTGATACAAGTAAAAAAAATATTTTTTTACCGTCACTGACATTCTACTTTCAATTTCATTTCTAGGTACTTGACTTCATCAAGGCGATTTCATTTCCAAGTCCTTCATTTCTAGGTACTTGACTTCACAATCTGACATACATTTTTTTAGTTGTTTTACGCGAGTATTTGTTACCTTCTTTGTTTCATATTCTTGGGCTAATTCCAACCTAATTTTTTTCAATTGCACGAGACAACCAAACAAATTCATTTATTTGTGCTTCTTCTACTGTAGCCAGCGATTTATATAACTCTGTCTGGATATTTTTTTATAAATCTGTACTGAGCAGGCAAAATATAACGCGCTGCGCATTTATCCTCGTGTAGTGTTTCAAAATCAGACATGATTTTTTGAGGACTTAGTTCATCGGATATATTAATTCCGTTTTCTTCTAAAAAATTTTAAGAGCAACAATCATATCATTGATATTTTTGTAATTCATATATATATATATATATATATATATATATATATATATATATATATATATATATATATATATATATATATATATATATATAAAAGAAGAAGAAAAATGTGTACACCATTATATGAACTCCTAGGTTGTCTTATAACATCCTACCAAGTCCAGAATAGTGCACACAGAGACAACACAACCCCATATGAGCCTCTAAGGTGTCTTATGACATCCTACCAAACTCAGGAGCGGAAACACAACCCCGATGTGAGCCCCTAACCTGTCAAACAACAGTATAGAAGGCCCGGAGGGTGTGTTTGCGAAAGACGTAACATTCCCCATGTGAACCTTTGCCAAATGATAATCTAGCGGGTTCAGAGGAATACATATAAGGACAGCACAGACAGATATACATGTATATACATAACGCTATTTACCGTGCCCCCCTAGATTGTTTTATAACATTCTAGTAGGTTTGACGTGTAGTAAGAACAGTACAACATATACATATATACATAACACTATTTACATCTGTAAACTCTTAAGGTGCCACCGCATCTTAGCAAGTTTACAGAGACATCACAAAACATAGTATTTACATGTATTTACAGTAGGACATCACGACAGATACAGGGTTATATTCTACGCTCAACACATTTGCACACCTTCCCCAAAATCAATCCCGCGAAGTGCCAAATGTCACCGCGTCAAGGTGATAACGCGGAAGGTGTGCAACTTTATTGGGTTTGGAAACCCCGTACATAATACGGACGCAATAGTATATAAACTTAGTGAAACTTAGAAATTCAATAATAGCTCACTCGGTTTTTCGTACTTCTTTTCTTAACTATAATCGCAGAAATAATACACATGAACCAGAAAACCAAACGAATTTAATAAAACAAGGATTTTATCTGTGAAGAAGAAAAAAATAGTATTTATTGTACGCCCGCCCGTGTTGACAGTTTTTGATAAAATCCTTGATAAAATCAACGGCAAAGTGATTGAAGATGTTTTACTTCCCTGTTGTGATCATACAGGTAACACGGAGAACCGTTTACCCGTTTGTAGTGTATATACAATAAACGATTCGTTACAGTTAACTGTATAACGTACCATTTGACTTCAGTTGTTGCAAAATAATACTTGAATTTAGTCCTACTTTTCAGGATAATATATTACCCACAAAAGGTAATGACATCTTCTGAAAGTCAAGGGAAGGGAACCAATTGCAAGAGATATGCTTAACGGAGTTATCTCCCTTAAATTTATATTAAAAATTCTCGGATCTAACATTAATGAAAAACAATCTTTGCTTATATTTTTTGAGAGGGCAGATTTGTATATATTTTCTGCGACTTTTCATACTGAAGGCGGACAAATATCAAAATACTTGCCAGCCTCGTTTATTGAATGAAATATTTTTTTCGCTTGTGTTTAGATTTATGGATAAAATTGTTTTGGCGCATTTATTGTTACATCCCCTGTTTCCAAATTTACAATTCTGACTTTGTGTGATAATTCTCAGATTGGATAAAGAATTATCGGTTTTAATATTGTTGATGTGATCGATCACAAGACCGTCTTTCATCTCTCCCAAGAAACATTCGACCACGAAACGATGACAGTAATATATTTTCTTCCCAACAGTAAAACTAAGAAACCAGAATTATTAACAAAACCAACTGGTTTTTTTCAACCTGCAATTTCTGACTATTCCATCGCAATTCGCTTCGTAATTCTTGATGATGGGGCATGGGACAAATTCTTGATTCATTTTATATAATAATGTATTTGTCTAATTTATAATTTGTCTGAAAACTTAGTTATATAATCACGCTCACATTTTAGCGCATCATTGTTATTTTTATTTGTTTGTTATAATATCTTTTAAGTTCACGGTATCATTTTCCCCCGCAACTTGCAAATAACTGTGTTTCACCCCTGACCCCAACACCACATCGCAGACACGGTATTGTTCCTAAACTCCCCTTTCTAATGCTTTGGGAATGTTCCCCGCAGAATTCTTTCCTGCAGGATTTGTTACAAAAGGTTACAAATCCAACTTTAAACCACTTGCATTGATTCATTATATATATATATATATATATATATATATATATATATATATATATATATATATATATATATATATAATATTTCTTTTTTAAATGTTTGTCTTAAATATAATATGGAGGAGTTTGAAAGATTATTTGCAATGAAGCCCTGGAAAGCTTCTAGATTCGATCTTGACAGACTAACCCCTGACTCGCGGAGACGAGCCCTGATTCATCTGATTGATATTATCAGGAATA
Organism: Sinohyriopsis cumingii; assembly: GCA_028554795.2. NCBI lineage: Eukaryota > Metazoa > Mollusca > Bivalvia > Unionida > Unionidae > Sinohyriopsis > Sinohyriopsis cumingii. Next base: position 76,698,309 of record CM068830.1, read on the forward strand.
CCACAAAAGAATTTCGTAATGATGGAGCATCTCATGTATGGTCTACATTCAAAATTATACGCGACACTGGCTCTGTCAGGGACGCTACAATGAATGATGCACGAGCGAAAACAATCATCGATTACCTTGATAATCAGAAATATTTTTTCAGAATAAAATTTATTGTGCAAGAAGATTCCGATACGTGGATTATCCGTCACAAACGTGACCCTGTCCTTGCTAATGGAAAAAACCGCTCTGTTAAGTAAAGATTCCAAACCAGGAATGTTGACTCGGATTGATAAACCATATTACGCTTGATCGTATCCTGTGACCGCGGTCATTTATGGAATCAATCCGATAAAAAAAACATAAATCAATAAACTTGCCCCAATGAAATTCTCAAAGCTGAATTGTGTAGCCGAGCGATTAATGGAATATTTTACAAATACGAAGCGTGGAAACGGTTTAACTAATCTGTGATGTGAAAAAATAAACAAATGGGCTGAATCGCTTAAGGATACAGGAGCGTCAATAAACGATGTCGCTGAGTTATCAAGTAAACTTAAGTTTCCAATAACTGTAAAAACATTAACCGGAGAGGTATTATATGAATCAGCGAATAAGTCAAAGGGAGCACCAATTGAAATTATTGACCATAACACTCATGCTTGGACTAACGCAGTAACAATGTTTCCACGAAATCGTGTTGTGAAATATTACTCGTCAAGGGGTGGAATATTTGATGCTATCAGCCGGATAAGCGAAAACAACCCTGTATCGATGTGGTTGTTTAAAAGATCCGAAGATGGTGAGTATGATCAATTTGTAAGACCTAACGGTGAATTATATCATAAAGAATCTCTACATAAAGAAATGAGAAAACTCGAACAGAGATATTCAGAAAACGCTGAGCAGTTATTAACTAATTGTTTTACAGTTCCGTCAGTTGCTGCCCATGCTGCTCGAGAAAAAAATCATGGAGACCAACACGCGCTGAGTTCCTTGAAGATGTTCAGTTAAGTTGTATTGAATATGGACACGGCGGTTTATGGAATACCGAATATGACCACAATGATGTCATTTCTGTGGACATGGTCACGTGTTATCCAGGAAGTTTTCTCAGGATGGGCGAGTGTGCTGGATATTTTAAAAGATTTGGTCATCCATGTCATGAGATGGTAAGAGTATCAATTAATGGTCCATTACCCGATTTTGATCTGACAGGATTTGCTCGTGTAACGTCGTTTGAATTCTCTAAAAATGTTCATCCGATTTGTTATGTGTGGTTTGGTAGACACTTCTCGGAGAAACGTTGGGCGCCAATAGTGTTATTACGATATATGCTTGACAGTAAAATATTGGTATCGTTGGTTGTCAGTGAAGCAATTATATCATATCGGCCGCAGACTTTGGTTTGATTACCAACACCGGAGCGTATCAGTGTAGATGATGTCATTGAAGAGCATGCGCGGGAATGTCCAAACGTTTCTGCTGATGTCATTGTTAATGATTCTCCTAATATTCTTAAGATTAAACTCAGCAACAGTGAAAAAACAGCAAAAGATCTTGGTAGACAAATAATCGGTAAATTTACTCAAGGTGGTACGTATGACCATAAACGGCATCATTCACGACTGATTATGGATGACGTTGAATTATATTTTATAATTGCCGCTGCGAGAAATATATTTTGTAATCAGGAGGACGCTTACTTGTGTAACGGAACACGGTTGGGCACAATTGTTAGTTACATTAATGGAGAATCATCTCAGTACACACATTTAAGATCTTCTATGCTGGCTTATGTTTCTATAAATTTGCTATCAATGGTAAATAGATTTCCTGACACTGCAGTTAGAGTTGCAACGGATTCATTTTATATCGATAAAAGATATTCAGAATCAATGGCTCGTTTTACAAGCAGTGATGAATCATGGAGTTCATGGAGAATAAAAAAGGGAATGTTACATTGTTATTGTGAATCCGCTGATGTTGCGGTTAAAGATAGTTATTGTAAATCAGAATTATCAGAAGTGTCGTTGGAACCGTCTGTGTATGATCCAATCACCAGACACAAAACCGTCTATTTGAACGGGGCGGACGGATCTGCTAAGACAACTCGAGCGATTGAATTATTTCGAAATTCAGATATGATTGTGCTAACACCTACACACAGACTCGCCAGGGGGATGAAACAACGAGAAGTCAATTCTTGTACTCCTCATCGAATGGGAGAGAAATATTTTCCGCGGCTTATTATTTGAGATGAAATATGCACTGTGTCGTTAGATATATTAAAAATATTTCTTGATTGGCTGCTAACAAAAAATACTACAGTAGTTATGCGCGGCGATCACGGTCAGCCACCACCTTTTGTTGGTCCATCTCCGCATTTGTGGTTAAAAGATTGTGTTGATTATGATGACGTGTCTGATGATTATAGATCTCTTGATGCAGAATTAAACGAGTTTAAGAAATTAATCAGACTACAACCGAATAAAATTCAGTGTGAAATTATGCGTAAAATAATTTCAGAGACTTCAATGAGCGACTTTTGGAAAACGTGGAGACCAAACGAGTTGATAGTGGCAAGTAGAAAGATAGTCAGAGACACTTCAACAGCAGTTATTTCAATTACAAAGAGAAAAGTTCCCGACGCTGCCATTGCCATTGTGTTATAGACCAGCTGATACACGACTACAAAATATTGACGTTGATATACCAGGACAATCAGGGAAACAGAATTTAGTATTAAATGATATTGTCACAGTTGATGTCAATGTTGTTGAAGATGCACTATGCGCTGATAAATCCCCGTGGACGCCAGGATACGCAATGACAATTCATTCATCTCAAGGACTGACTATTACTGATACAGTTGTTTGGATCGTTGATGATCGCATCGAATGGTCAAACTTAATTTACTTGGCTGTGTCCAGAGTCAGAAGAATATCTCAATTGCGGAGAATTGTCTTGGACGAGTCAATGGCTGATGAAATTAATAATGAAAACAACAATGATATAATAAGAAAAAAATTGGCTGGTTATAAATAAAGTGACAAAAAATAATCATGATTTTGACCTTGATGTTGAATTTATCATGACACTGAAACAACAGCAGAATAATCACTGTGCGAGCTGTAATTGTATAATGTTGTGGCAGTATTCGAGTAATAATCCAAGACAATTCACAATAGATAGAAAAGATAGTAGTCGCGGTCATACACGACAAAATGTGATGCTGACATATCTTGAGTGCAATCGACGTCTGGGTGCTAGTTAAGTGATTTGGGCAGTAATTGTGTGTCCTCGGGAATTACATGTAATTGTTCACATGTGAATCCATGTTGAGGAGCAGTTGAAACCAGTCTGTAAATTGCGGTTCTACCAGTGGATCCAGTTATGTTAGATATCTTGTGTGTCGTGATGCTCCAGATAGGATTAGTCGCTCTTTTTTTAACACCTTCAAGTTCACCTGGTTCATATAAATATCTCACAGTGACATCACCCAGTATTGGTTGTGCTGAAAAATCACGTCGTTGTGGTATATTTTTATTTTTTTGGTAATTGCATTAATAGGTTGGTTGTTCGAGTTATGTCATTATTTAATGCAGTTATCACGCTTGGTAATCTTGCAACCCATTCGCGAGATCTCTTGTCCTGAATGAATTCCTTCGCGTATTTGATATCTAAATAACCGCTCAGCAAGTGTTCGATTAAATCATTCAACAATTGCCTGATCACGATGAATCTCAGTATGTCCTCATCTGATGGTGACATTATGTTGCTTCATCAGCGATGATACTGCACCCTGAAATTATTTGCCAGGATCAACTTGTAATAGATGTGGCCATCGCAGACCACCTCGTTTATAAATTCGTTCAAAAGCAGAAGCAACCTCAGATGCTGTTTTAGTCGTTAACGGTTCTGCATCTTTGTATTTACTTGCAACATCAACTACAGTTAACGCGTATTTATTTGTTCGACGACGAACGGTATCATGTGATAGAAATAATATATCAGCCTGATGAACTTCATTAGGATCACTAACATTAAAATGTGCAAAATTAATTTTCTTAGGACGTAGTAGATAAATTTGCCATATTGCCTGTTTGGATAACCAATCTGCTGCAGTATCACGTGTGACTTTTGCTGCTTCAGCGAGTTTACTAATTGCTGCGTTACCTTTCTGGTATCCTCTTGGGGAATAATAAATCGACTCCATTATAATTAATTATCAGCACCTAGCACTAATATATCTTTCATTGCGGATTTTATTAACCAATTAGCTAAACCTCTCCTTGAAAGACTTATCAGTGATGGAATTTAGCGCGTGCATTAATTTTACATCTGCGATATGCCTATCTTTTAGATTTTTACTTTTATAAGCTACATCATGCGCATGACACGCTCTATCAATATCGTTCATCGGATACTCACCTGGGTTTGGTTGATCTTGGTCATCAAGTCTGATATCAAGTCTGGTTCCAGGACCACAGTAATTATATCCTGGGAGATGTTTTTCTCCTGGATATTTAGCCCACGGAACTCCTGGCAACTTTGTTAACTTGGCGGCAATATCACCACCTCGTTTTGTTTTTAATTGGAACTGGCTTTGGCGCTGACTTTGGTTTTTCACCTTACTGTGTTGACTTGCCAGTGGAAATAAATTTAAATTTCTTTGTACCACATTGTTCACACTTGCCAGTAACCGCAGATCTATTATTTTTTGTTGTAATGGTTGTTAGATCACTTGTTGGCGTGCGCGCCCTGCATTTCACACAATATAAATCCATATTTATTTTATATTATTCTAAAGGAAATCACTGACTTTTCTGCAACAAGGAAACGAGAACCAGTTAAGCATCACGCAGCACTACCAAATTCTGTTCATATGATTATAATTGGACCATCTGGGAGTGGTAAGACACAGTTGTTACTTAATTTAATAATGTAGTGGATGAAGTGGGATAAATTGTATTTGATAGCACCAAGTGTAGACGATCAACGATGCTACGAAGTGTTAAAAGATTTTAATGAAAGTGCAAAATCATTAAACGACGGCGATGATGTTGTTGAATTTATAACTGACATTAATGAAGCGCCAAGTATTGATGATACTGATGGATTTATTAATAATTTAGTCGTGTACGATGATGTGATGTTGGATAAACAATCAAATCCTGCCAGGATATTTTCCAGAGGTAGGCACAAAAACACAGATGTGATTTATGTAACCCTGCGATGTGATTTATGTAACCCTGAGTGATATTCATAAAGTGTACAAAATATCACATATTTAGACTCGAAATGCACATAAAAATGTGATTTCTAAATGGCAACGTGAAGACCCACTCCATGACCTTCTTGAACCTGTAACCCAGAAAATTATATTTACTATGCATCTTTTAGAATCAAACAAAATAAATACATTATATAAAAGATGGAAATGTGTACCTTAAAACAAAACTGTATTTTAATCATAGTTTCCAATCTTGCAAGAAATTGTCCCACACGTACAAAATCATCTGCTACCCAACGTCTCTACTTGCCGCTAGAACATAGAATTATCAACAAATTCCCCCGGTGTATAGTCTGTTTCTAAATTCTGTAGTAATTTTTCTCCATCAACAAGACGCTGTAATCACATTACATCCTATTCATTGTTGTTTCTCCTCCACGTAATAGCTTATTTTTCATAAAATGTTGAACTTTACTAACTTTTTTACAAGATCGGTATAGTTTGCTTAATATCTCTTGCCATTTATTGGCATTTTTACTTTGAATTTTGTAAAACTAGCTATAAACCTGACCTAATTACTCGACTGAACTGCTGACAGAAACAAAGTAATATATTTCATTTCTGTAGCCCGATGGATAAACATTACATCTTTACAAAGCTATGCACAGAATAGGCCTACATATTGCGAGTCAGGAAAACGGGGGTTGGTATCATATGTGTCCAAAATTAATATTATTTTGAACAAAATATTCTGGTGACACTTGCATCTTTTCAAATGGTAAGCATTGCTGTATTTTATTTGTGTCAATCACTCGAATTCGGTATGTGTTTTGCTTCAATATTGGAAACGAAAACCTTAGGTGTGCAGAAATGCCCAACAGCAGCGTTAAGGTAAATTCTACATAAATCTTAGTCCTACATTTAAGACCTGATGCTGATATTTATGTTGTGGCTGTAAAGGTCTTACAGCCGAAATAATGACGCTGTGTAGCGTATTTTGATGTCGACTAATTTACGAAAGCCAAATTTTCATGAATATTTTAAACAACTGAGTAAAATAACGACACTTTTCTACAAAGTAAAGTCATAATGTTTTAGTGAGACTTTACTTACTCTTGTGTCTTTTCTCTAATAAATTCAAATTCTCGCAAAAAAAATTGACCTATTTTCAAGTTTCATTGGCCTACATTTCAGTTGGCTGGAAATCGATGATAGCCTGGAATGCCGAAATCGGGGTAAGTTGAAATATTATTCTTTAACGAAACGAATAAAAAATATATTATGCCAATATATTGGAACTGTAAGGTCTCACTGGACAGTTTATCTGGTGAATTTTCATCCGACGATGACCAATTACAGAAAAATGAGAATAATTTTACACTGAAGATACAAATAAAAACAAACTAATGATTTTTGTAGAAAGCATACATGTGAGATTTTGACTGCAGTAATCAGGTTAATTCCTGATGCAACTGGTGGTTTTTATACTGAACCAACACTGCCACCAACCCCTAAATTTTACATTCATTTTTGACAAAAAATAGCTATTTTGAATATTTTTCTGTGACAAGGCAGCTAAAAAAATCAGTATGTGCCTTATGTATGAATAAATTTCACTAGTACTATAACAAACTAGCATACTTTTCATCACCCCTCAACCATCTAGATTTTTAGATATTTACCTCTGTAGCAGACACACAAAAATACGTAAGCCAAGTCGACAGCTCATTTGCAGCCCAAGTTACGCATTTGATCTCCAATGCAAATCTAACTGTGACAGGCAGTCACCAACAAGCCAACCTATTTCCAAGCCTAACTCAAAGTAAATCTGAACCACATTATAGATTTAGCTTATGTGTGAATTTATAAATGCTAGGCTTGTGATAATTAGGTTCAAGCCTTCTACCTTAAAAATTAGGGGGGGGTGTCAAAATACGAAACTATCCAGTGAGACCTTAAGAATTCAAATAGCAGTCTGATTAAGGGAAAATCTTCTTATTTTCAAAACTTTGACCAATTCTAAATAAAACGCAACCTTCAGAAGTTTGAAATTCAAAACTGTTTGTTTCCTATGATTTATTGAATTTATCGATGACCAAAAGCTATCAAACAGAGCAAAAGCTATGAGACAGCTTCATACTTCATGTATTACTTTCACCTCTGAAACATACAATTTCTTTATATTATTTCAGTTTCATCATTTTTCATAGCTAATATACCCTGTCTTGTTAGTGCCTGGTGATATCAGAGATATCTGAGAGCACAAATAATACAACTCTTCATGCAATCTGAAATAGTAGTGAATAAAAGATGTAAAAGAAGCCAAGCTGAATTTCTTGTACAATGGCTGCAGAATGTACATGCCAAGTACTTGAAAGAATAATAACAATGCACGGCATATATAAACTGACCAGAACTCTCTCACTGATTTCATGAAGAAGGTCAAATCTATTTTAGAATAGAGAAATCCAAGGTAGACTTAAGGGAGGCAACTCATCAGGTAACATCAAATGTATGGACCAATCTTTGTAAACTGAACCACATCAGTTGGGAAACTTAAACAATGAAATTCTATACCCATATTTATCCCATCTGTTGATAAAACAATATGCATGGATAATGTATTTTTAGAACACTAAGAAGGACACCTCTAAATCATTTTCATACTGGCCGGCACATAATGTTGTTGAAGTTGCTGCTATTTAGAAGTGTGTTTTGCTAGTGATTGTCACCTGCATAGAACTGAATCTAAAGCAAATAGAAAATCATGCAAAGTAAAAAAGGGGAGTAGAAAAAACACAATGTAAAAAAGGGACATCCATTTAATATAACTCACCAAAAACTTCAATGAAACTGGTGCAGATATATTTGTTCCTGTGAAAGCTCCACAACAATTGGCATGTCTGACTCCCAATAAATTGTTGATGCTGTCCTGCTGTTAGCAATATCACTTCGGCAGGTGTGCTCCCATACACCTTGAGGCCTACAAGAAAATAAAACCCTCAACTTCTTATATACAGGTCATTATAACTTAAATTTCTGTAAATAAGATGAAATACATGTATTGAAACATTACATCTTGAGTAGGTATGGATGTAAGAGCATTAAATTAAGGCAATCATCATAAAATTAGGAAAATATACTAAGTTTATACTGAAAATGTTGATAAACTGAATAAGTATGTGAAATACTTCAATTAAACCACCTTGCTTGAAACTTATAAGGCTTTTGTTGTTCATTAGGAGAATGGATCAGGAGCAATACCTGGTTAAAACTGTTAAGTCCCTTCTTCTACTATGATTAAGTGCAATCAAATCTATAGGAAGTGTATGTTTGGAATACCTAACTATGTCAGATTCAAGATATGGAGGTAATAAGGATATGATTTATGGCACAGTGAATCACACTTGACAAGACTGAAAAAATGACACCGGTTCTTAAGGTCTCACTGGACAGTTTATCTGGTGAATTTTCATCCGACGATGACCAATTACAGAAAAATGAGAATAATTTTACACTGAAGATACAAATAAAAACAAACTAATGATTTTTGTAGAAAGCATACATGTGAGATTTTGACTGCAGTAATCAGGTTAATTCCTGATGCAACTGGTGGTTTTTATACTGAACCAACACTGCCACCAACCCCTAAATTTTACATTCATTTTTGACGAGAAATAGCTATTTTGAATATTTTTCTGTCACAAGGCAGCTAAAAGAATCAGTATGTGCCTTATGCATGAATAAAGTTCACTAGTACTATTACAAATTAGCATACTTTTCATCACCCCTCAACCATCTAGATTTTTTAGATATTTACCTCTGTAGCTGACACACAAAAATACGTAAGCCAAGTCGACAGCTCATTTGCAGCCCAAGTTACGCATTTGATCTCCAATGCAAATCTGTGACAGGCAGTCACCAACAAGCCAACCTATTTCCAAGCCTAACTCAAAGTAAATCTGAACCACATTATAGATTTAGCTTATATGTGAATTTATAAATGCTAGGCTTATGATAATTAGGTTCACGCCTTCTACCTTAAAAATTAGGTGTCAAAATACGAAACTATCCAGTGAGACCTAAGCAACGGTTCATTTCGTTCAAGAAACTTATCCCCAATATGTACCTACTTACTTTGGCATACCTCTACTACTCTCGCATTACAACAAATTCAAATGTATGTCGACAGAACGTGAAAACGCGTCCATTTGCTAGTATCATATTTTCATTCCGCCAGTATAAAGACAGTACAGTAAGTATATTAATTATACATCAATTTGTGGAAGAGTGTTGATATAGGCTGCCATTAGTGTGTTTGATGTTCCTGAAACTTTGATTACTCATTCCGATGACTTTGACGTCGGAACATGCTATACAAGGCCATTATTTGGATAGTAAGACAAAGCTACGATGTCGTAGCCTCAACTTGATTTGTTGTGGTTGACTGTCCACGAGGTACCAGTAAGGGTACAAATATTAGTACTAAGTAAGACATAGCACCTAAACAAAATCAACATGGGCTATGTCTTACATGTAGGACTACATAAATCCAAGAAAAGGAATAATATACTCAGACCAGTATATGAAAATGATACTATCTAGGCCTGTTTTATGATGTTTTCCAGTGATAATAGTCACATTAGCTTTCAATAAAAGAAGGTAAACTAATTTTTGCACCTAGATCAATGAGTTGCTTTGATAACATTTCCTTATTTAAATTGGCAATCCAAAATAAATAGTCATACATTACTGGTATTTCATTTGATTTGTATACAAAACTCTGTCAACCACTCAACATACCTAGGAAATAATGAGACATATCATTTTAAATGTTATATTTATATCAAAGACAAGAGTTAATATGTTTGTTGCATCTTCATCTCGTTTGAGTTGAATTTAGCACCAGCTGCCATAGCACAAGAGGGGATAGAAAATTAGTTAATTTCAAAAAAATATTTTTGACCAAATTAGGTTGGCTTATTAAGGCACGTACAGGTGTTATGTTGAATACTCTCTCTCTCTGTACACACACTTACATATATATACATACATATATATACATACATACATACATACATATACTCAAAGACTGTACACAGTGTCAACAGCCTAGTGGCTAGAGCATCTGCCTTGGATGCATGAAGTTGCAGGTTCGAACCCAAGCCAAGTCATACAAAAGAAAAAAATGGTTCTAACAGCTGCCTCGCTTGGAGCTCAACATTAAGAGGTTAGTGTTATGACTGGTTGACCTGGTGTCAGACATCGTAGCATTATGACTGAAAAATTGTAAAAGCTATGTTTTAAAAAAACCACCCATATACATGTGGCCATATGGTTTTTTATTTTTTTAATTGGTTAGGTTTAATCACTTCATGCAGACTTCCAACTCCGCCCAGCATTTTATGAAAGATATTATTTTCTTGCAGTTGCAGTTGCTTGTCATGGGTGTTCCATCAGACCGTCCAGAACTAGGTATATACACAGCAACAATGCAGAAAAACAAAGTTAGTTCTCTAAATGTGCATTGGTTATCCATTTCCATATGACTAACAGAAAAGTGTTAAATTACTAAGCAACAATATTTGCAGATTGTCCTCCATAGCAACTCTGATACATATAGGACTTTCATTAGGTTTTGGTTTCTTGCCTGGTAAAGGCTGCAGAAATAGTTTTGTTTCTTCTGTTATATCTTCACAAAAGACAGACACTTCAATTATTGTTCAAAGTGGAGAGGTAAATGAGTTGTTACTATGATGAAATGTCCATCAATGCATACAGTGTCCAAGAAAATGTTTCTAAAATTAATATAAATGTTAGATATTTGTATGTTTATATAAACTAGCTTAGAATTGGTACGCAACTATCTATCCTTTAAATCTCCAGGGGTTTTAAACAATTTGGAAGTTCAGAATGGATAAGAAAGATTCATTGACTGGTGAAACACTGGAAACTCATTGCTCACCATCACACTTGACCAAATTTGTCTGCTATGTAAGCATTATACATTTTCATGGACTTGAGCCTGTTACCTAAAATTTTATTTTGCTTCAATCACAAGAAAAACAGAAATTGCTATTTCAGGTTAATATTCCAAACTAAATGTTAATGTAAAAAAATATATTTTTTACAATAAAAAAGTTGAAAGGGAAATACATGATAAATGGATAATGATAACAACCATGCAACAGCACATCCAGAATGGAATCTACATGTATTCTCACACATTAGTTCATGAAATACATTTATCAATATTTGTTATTATTTATGACAAGTAATTTTGTCTTTTTTGTGCTTTTATAATTCTCTGGCCCAGTTAAAACAATCAGTGTCTCCAAAGACTGTTGGAAGCCCTTATATACAGTAGTCACCCTCTTGAACAGCTCATTGACCAGTGTCCACCCGCTTTTTATGGACAGAATCCCATGGCACGGATGAATTTCTATTCAGAAGCATCCCTCAGATATGACCAGCAGCAATTATAGTTGTGCAAAAATGTAAGATTTTCCCTTCACAAGTGGCCACATTTTATTCTAATGTGTTCAAAACCAATATTTAATTGATACAGTAAGTAATATGATTACCTCTACTGATGTCTATTTCCGAATTTCATGTATTCGCTACTGAAAGAAGTGTTTGCTAAAGTGCATGTACAACTAAGATTAATATTATATCATTATCTATAAATGCGGACATTTGCAGGAAATGGGCTCAAAATTTAGGTGATAGAGTATTGGGTTTCACACAACTGTCGAGTTCTTCTCTTTTGATGATTACGATCGGATGTAAATTGTCAAGATCACAACATGGTCTTCATTGGCTAAAAATAGATTTTGTGGATTAGCACACAGGAAGAAATAAACCTTGAACAATACTAAGTATCAGACAAGACTGGAAAATCATGAGACAGTAAATGCATCACTTCCTTTATAAACAAGGCATTTCGTCCCCAAAGGTTTATCTTCATAATGAATTGCAGTACTGTACCATTAGCAACAAAGGAAAAAAATCATTACAAAACATTTAGCATGTCATCACAAAAATAAAGACTTATTACTTTAAAAGAAAAGTTAAAGCCATTGGCCTCAACGGCCTTGGTGGTGGTGGTGGGGGGCCAAATTGCTTTATGTTGGAAAGACTCCAATAAAGTTTTGTAACATAAAAGGAGAATATTCATCAGCGTTGGGAAAATGCAGTAGATGGAAATAGAATTGTATACGTACCAAGATTTAAATTACATCTTTTAATGTTTCTGCTATTTGCATGACAATTATACCTCACTTGCATCACATGCGTAAGTCGAGAATAAGAATTATTAGTAACTGTAGTATTTGTTCAGTTGAAATAAGTCTGTTCTCAAGTCTGTTCTTAAGACAAGAAGAATATTTTAATAATTAATGCTACTTTTAAATAAAGATATTAAATGCTTTGAAGTTATATGTAACTTTCTTACTACCTTACTATATACATTATCTACACCTATTCACAAAAGATTTAGTCCTCCATTGAAAAGGCCGCCCTTCTTATGTAGCCACTTTCCCAGTGCAGAAGGGGTGACTATATAAGAAGGGGACTAGTGTGTGTGTCTGTATGTGTGTATGTATATACTTCCTATATATTTGAAACATTTGAAAGATCCTTTCATCTTCAGTCAGTTTTGTTAAGGTGGTGGATAAGCTGTAGAACTAATAATATATTGGTGGTGTGAATATTTCTATAGATAATGATGAGGTAAACATTTGTGTGCATTGTCTGTAAACTACCACAAACTGGGTTTAATTATATATGATCATTTTATTTTGTGTGTTTACAGAGTGGACATCAAACCTCAGATGTAAGATGAAATTATGTCATGCAGCAGCGACTTGTCAATCAGCTTTTTGCCATCTTCTTCAAAGAACAACTTTACCAGAAACATCTTACATGTTCCTTTTGCAGAAGAGAATGATGGACATGGCAATAGCAGGATTGTCAGAAGGCTGGGTGTATGGTTTTGTATTTCACCAGAGACGTCTGCACTATTTATGCTTTTGTGAAAGTGGCATTTTCAGTGGATTCTTTGAAAGCAAGGTAATCACATCATCACAACATTATAGCTACATCTGTGGCTCAATAAAGCAAATGCTCATGCATTTAAGGACATTCAGACTAGCTCCTACTTCCTGGATGGTTAACTGGGTATAGTACATTGTGCTCATGTTTGTAAGCATTTGTCAAATTCTATTCTAAGACATCTTTTTCTAATTGCATTTTCTTTTTATTTGACCTATGACCACAGGGGAGGGATCAAAAATATACCCAGTTGCAGATTGTTGTCACATGAGCAACCTATGTAAAAATTTTGATAAATTTGTATGAAGTTTAATCACAATTTCCCCATCACGTTTAAAGCGTGGGGATAATTAATGACTTTTGATCTGTTCCATGCTTTATCTAATTAAGATTTTATAATACTTTTCATAATCAATATATCAAGGTATGTTCACTATTGATGTCCAGTTCATAATCAATATATCAAGGTATGTTCAGTATTGATGTCCAGTTCATAATCAATATATCAAGGTATGTTCAGTATTTATGTCCAGTTCATAATCAGTATATCAAGGTATGTTCAGTATTGATGTCCAGTTCATAATCCCTAAGGAACAGTGGAAGATTATGAACACACATTCATACTTGTCATTGTCTTGTCTTCTGTTAGAGACAACTGCTTTGTAATTTAACCAGTTTTTTAAATTTTGTTTTCATTAAAACTTCTAAAAAGCCAGTGGTTTCTGTCAAATGACGTGTTCATATTGAATGAGACATTGGTTAAATCACCATATTAAAATTAACAAGAGGGGGCTAAACTAACTCATAAAATTTGTAAAAGCTATAAGAGCATCGTCTGGTTAAAAAGAAATGAAAATACATTTTTATTTGTTTATCAAACAATTATGTCAATTTTTTAAATAGATACTGGACTGTTTTTAAAAAAGGATAAAAATGTATGTTGATATATCAGTTATGCTAGAACAGTGTAGTATAAAACACTGTTTATCACACTGATAGGGAAGTTTTCTAGAAGTTGAATTTGTAGTTGTATAACATCTAGCATTAAACTGAAATAAGACTGTCAGAGAACAGTTATTAATTTTCTTGGTATATATATATATATATATATATATATATATATATATATATATATATATATATATCTATGTGTGTGTGTGTGTGTGTGTGTGTGTGTGGTTAATGAAAGCACATTAGGCTTTATTGTCATTTTGCCAGAATTTACAGATATACCGTTCTTATCAGGTTATCATTTTATACAAATATTTAATGTTCTTTTCTCCCATTTTAATAAAATCTATTGAATATATATATATATATATATATATATATATATATATATATATATAGCTGATCAGTCATTGCATAATTTGAATTGAGGCACATAATTTTACCTATAAATCTTTCTCTTTCAAGGTTTGCATATTGTGAAACAGATGCTGGAATGCCATAGAAATGAGGACTTTTTGGGGGGAAAATATTTTCAGTGGATAATATCAGATCAGCTGAAGGAGAGTACTTTAATTTGTTAACCAAGAAATGCAAAAAAGCTGCCAGAGCCAGGTTTGAGCATTATCCAAGGTTTTTCTTCTTACTAATACCTGACCAATATACCTGTAGCTTGCCAGCTTTATAGTTACTACTGAAGTGTTTAGAAGCCACAAACTCATCTATCTTCAAACCTAACTTTGAAAAAAATGAAGTGAGAAATATACACTTGTCAACTACTTCAAGTCTGAGAATACAGCTTAAGCAGCAGAATGTACTGTAGTGTACATAAAACAAATACATCATTAGGATGTCATGTAATTTTTATTTCAATAGATACATGAGAAAACAAAGTTGAACACATGAACTTATGAGTGATAAAAAAGGAAAATATGTCATTTTATAAGAGAAAAGTACCCAGAAACTAAAATGGCAACAACATCAAAGCAATTTAATCAGACCTTCAAATTGTTAAATATTAAGTAGCTACAGTAAGGAAACAAGTAAGATAAAGTGAATGACATCCACAAAGAGCACTAAACCTGCAAACAAAATTGTACCATTCAACCCAGTAATATCTTTAAACTTTATGTACATTTTTTTAAAAAAATTTAACATCTATACCTTGTATATTTTGCCATGTATATAACTTGCATCAAAATATTCACTTTTAGTTCTTTTGACAGAAGGTGTTGATTTTGGTGCATGCTGGCAAGTAGATGCACGCCATAACCTACATTTGATTATCTGTAGTGGGCGCTTTAAACAACATAACATGTATGCTAATGTGTGTTTTTTGTTTCATTACAGAGTCAACGAAATTACCTTCCACTGGAAGAAGGTATTCTGAAATACTGTTAAAGAAATAAGAACAGTATTAAAAAGACTTTAGATCATCTCATTCATTACGTACAAACAAACATTTTCAAAGAAAACAATTTAGATTGTATGGGGGTGATGGTATACATAGAGAAGAAAAAGAGCTACAAAAACAAGCAGTGTGAAGTAAGTATTAAGAAGAAATGCAGGAAATCATTATTACCTTTTCCATCAGTCTTTATATATCCATCTTTCAGTTTCCTTTGTTATAACCATGCCAATATACTAATTCTAATATGTCTGTCCTTCCATTCAGCACACTTGTTAAGACAATTAGTCCGTCATATATTTATATGAGTTGCCATAAAACATGTTATATGTGCTAGTCATTACCTAACTATGCACCAATTGACCAATCACTTTGTCCTGGCAATTTTTATTAGATTTATTGCCCTTTCTGTCATTGAATGTCACAGTTATGTTAGTACAGTTAGCATGGGTTGATTGGACACAGACTTTTTCCATTGGCTGGTGTGACCAGCTCATATGAAAATCAACTGGCCCTGCAGAAAATCAACTGGCTCTCCCAAACAGAGGTAAATAATGACTGAGGAAAATTTAACGGGGCTGGTGGCCATCAATTTTAATTGACCCTCTTCAGAACCCACAGGTTTTGGGCTGGCAAGCCAACACTAAATCGACCCCTGAACTAGTCTTTTGTTTTTTATTGGACTGGAAACTTGGTAAATCCTATTGTCATCACCAGAAGATACATATATCAATAAATCACTGTGCTCTGTAATTTTTGTTCATTTTTCTTTTGTAGATTAATGCAGTGCATGATACAATATTGTGAGTGCAAATTGTACAACTTCTTTATGGATTGTAATGAAATTTAGTATAATAGTATGTTCATTACCAACAATGCACATATCAAATCATTGTTCCGACAATTTAGTTTTAAAATTATTGCCCTTTATTGACATCAAGCTGAAGACAGTGCATGATATAATCTAATGAATCATCTGGTCTTTCAAATTTCATAGGATTGCCATGAAATTTGGAAAATGTTTTCATCATCATCTGCAGTTGCATATGTTGACAAGTCTCTGCTGCTATTTCAGTTAGAGCTGTTTACTTTTTTTAGATTAATATAATGTATGATAGGATTTTGTGTAGTCAGCTTGTCTCACATTTTTCATTGGATTGCCATGTAACTCTGCTTTTGCAATTTTAGCTTAATGTATTGTCGTGCAGCAGAATGCATTGTTAGAATCTTGTCAGTGCTACCGATTGTGGTGCCGTTTTGAAAGGATCATGAAAATTGGCACATGTGACAATAATCATCTAAAACTGCATGTACAAACCTTTGTGCTCCAATGATTTTTGTTAGGGTTGTGGACATTTCTGGATTACAGTCGGATACAGTGTGTGACCAAATTTTGTAAATAAAGTTACTCAAAGTGTTTAGTGGATTGCCCTGAAACTTGGTACTTGTTCTGCTCATCATGAGAAGATAAGTTTGTTTACAGGCATTTCACTTGCACTTTTTTATAAACAGTTGTGCACTGTTAAGCTCTACGCATCTTCGTCATGGGCTAGTGTTGTAATGTTGAGGAGGCATTGGTATATTTATATGATCAAATCGCTCACATTTCCTCTAGCTGTGGGCATCATTGTTAGTAGCTTTTTCACAAAAACCAATACAATTCCTTAGGTAAACTACATTGTATGTGAACTTGATTCTTTTCATGATTGTGTCTTTGCAGCTCAATTGCTGACCAAGTTATTGGTCTTTTTTAATCAAATTTGAATCTTTAAAATACCAGTTTTATATCCTAATTACTGGCAGAATGATCCAATATTGTGTTTGTGATCACTGTTACATGCTGCCCATCAAGTATGTGCATGATATTGTAGAAATGTGACATCAGTAATTGACTGATGGTTGTTTTTGCAGGGTAAAAAAATTGATTGAGATCTCATAATGGGTTTGGATTTACTGGTTACAATCTGTAGCAAAAATACTAAAGAGAAAAAAATCGTACTTGAGATTTTCAATTGCTTTGGCAGTGTAATCATTTGGCGGGGTCTTATGTTTTGTAATAAATCTTTCATACAGAATTATTAATCAGTTTTGTTTTTAACTTGCATGCAAAAAATGATTTGTTTTCTTTTCCTATATTTCAGTTATTTTTCTGCCAGTAAATATTTTGATGGGGTTTGCCTTTCGTGCTTCCTTTGAAACTCACAGAACTGTAGGTTGTACATGCCAACAAGTTAAATTCTCAGATGTCTTTGTTCCCTTGATTATCTTGTTTCATGTGATCAACAACTTCAATATATCTCCATGTTTCCATATTGGCATAAATGGCAGCACAAGAGACTTTCTTATTCCCAGTGGCTATCAATTCCAGATATGAAAGAAAAGTATGAACCTGCTTCACTAAGGAATCAGGTGCTGTACAATTTTAGAGAGGGTAAAATGGATAAGGTCTATTCCATTTGCTCCAAATATAAAAATATTGCCTTAGATCCAGCTCAGTCTACTTCCATATTTGAAAGTTTACCCGAGTCATCTGATTATGGTGACATAGTTCCCCCTGCATCCAAACGCAAATGTCATGAACCTACTAGACGTTTGACAAATGAAGAATTGATGACAAGCATACACACTGTAGCCCCTCAGTTTACTTCAGAAATTATAGCTGAAGAAAGATCTTCTTATGATAAATTCAGATATGCAATGACTGAAAATGGTCATGCAATTTGGCAACGTAGTGCAGCTAATGTGAATATATTAAGAATGAATGAAGTTAGTAAGACAACTGGGCTGTTTCAGGAAGACTTATGTTCATTTGACCAAAACGCATATAGATAACAGAACTGAATTGTCTTGTAGCTGTGGAAAGTATGGGATATTACTGCAGTTAGCCACAATAAGTATACCTCAAGAAAACCTTGATGGTATCACGGTACCAATTGTTTTTCCATATACCTCAATGCTAATGTTTTGTGAAATAAATATACTTTCTGTCCTACTTGGGCATGCATGTCACACACTGTCATATAGAACAATGCTAGATTGTCAATTTGACAATGACATAACCAGGTACTCCATTGCATTTAAGAGAGATAACTCTACTGGATCTAGACAGGGGTAAGAGTTATCTAGTCACAACAAGCACATTTTCAGCCATGTGTACCATATTTTAAAAAAATCATAAAAAATACAAAATATGATCTAGATAGAAATTAACACAAACTCACATGTTGCCAAGAGGCTCAACTTTTTTTTAAGCCAAACAGAAAGTACAACTCTTACATAATGCACCAATCACAGCTAGTGTTGTTCTTTAATTCTGAATACAATGTTCCATACACCTTAAGCTCCGCCCACCTGGACTTGCACAATTGGTACCGTTATACCTATAGCAAACCTTAATTTTTCCAATAATCTGTGAAACAGTTCGGGACTGTATAAGTAACAAATATACTTAGTCTCACTTGTGAAAAACAATTTGATGAGGTACTAAGCTATGTGTTATATGAATGTGTATAGAAATCTCATTGAGCCGTTTGAACTATTGTTTTCATACTTTTGCTTCACATTCAAAATCATTTTTTGAAATAAAATGAATTCTTTCAGCTATGTGTTGTATCTTATTCATATCAGCACTTATTGAACTTCACATAGGTGATATGGGATAAATCACATTATGTCATATTATGTAATAACTAGGTCAAAGGTCAATGTACCAAATAGTACGTACCTGTCCTACTTCAAAATGTACAATTCACCTAAAAGAAAGGAATTTATATTTGTTTGGTAGGTGCAGAACTTAACATCAGAGACAGGTGGACATGACCCAATCTTATTATAAAGTATAAGGTTTGACCACTTTACACTATCTGCAGATACAAGAGGTCACTAACCACCAGTCCTCACACAAAAGTCCACCTACCCATCCTCTTTGTAACACAGATAGTAAGCTTTCCTCCTTTGTAATGTGAATAAAATTGTTTCAATAAGCCAATCAGTCACCAAATATAGTAAATCACAGCTTCTAAGTGGTTATGTTGGATTGGGGGTGAAATTAGGGGAATAAAATACAGAAAAATGCCAAATATAAACACTAAGTATAGCACATCAAATGGAGTTAAAAACAAGAGGAAAGTGTTTATCTAAAAGGGAGAGGTCGCTTATGATAAAGGAATTAAAGGAGGCAAAATCAGCAATGCAAAAAATGAGAAGTGAAAGTTTGATGACCTTACCTTGGACAAATATATGGGGCAGGGCCCAACAGGTCCAAGGACAGCCCAAAGGCAACTGTGCTATAACATCCCTTACAGGTACCCATATTTCAAGTGAAGTTGTGTTCATTTCCATCTAATATAAAAGGGTGAATAATTTAGATAATATTGATACATATAAAGTAAATTTCTTCTACATAAGAATTTAAAAATAATTGGCATAAGATAGAGAGAAACTTATCTCAGATCCAAGCAGAACATACCTTATCAGTTTTTAAGCTTGTAAACTTTATTGTGAGAAATTATTAAATTGCTTCTGCTTACATTTGCATCAAGATTGAGGGCTAATATAATACTTCACAAATCTTCTCTTTATTTTCATAACCAGTCACTGAAAATGTGAGATTTTATTTCCTTGAAATGTTATGACTGGTGTAAGGGAGATAACTGAATGATATACATAAGGTGTGGTAACCTCTAATACATTATCCATGTAATTGTGGTAACCTCTAATACATTATCCATGTAATATAGATGAGTTCATCAACAACCTGTATGAACTTCATTGCAATTAAATTATCTCAAAATACATTACTGATAAAGTGAGAACCTAACATTTAGACTCCTATATTTAGTGGAGACCTCAAGAGTCATGTAATTTTAATTTCTAAGATGACGCAGCTCTTTCATATCACATAGTTCATATTTTCTACAATGCCGGCATGTAGAGTACAGCCTTCCATAACCATGCAGATATCATCTCATGCCAATTTGGATTCTTGCGATGGGATGCAAAGTTTCAAGAACAGTGTGGATTTCAATGGAATGAATACGCACTGTGTGACTAAAATGGTTATCATTCTGTAATGTTGGACCAAACATGGAAATTCCACAAGAGCAGCTTGACAGAAAGAAATAGGATTAATTGAAAGTCAATAGTAGATTATAATTGGGCTTATACAAATGCTGACTTAAGGAAACTGTTCTTGTTTGTTGGTATTCACTGCTTCTTCAACAAAAGGGAATGCAAGAGAACTGAACTAACTACATGAACAATTTCAAAGCAGGAGAGTGTAAAAAAAAAGAAGGACAATTAGAGCAGGACAATTCAAATCAAAATGGGAAGGAATACCATATCCTTAATAAATTACCTAAAAGTTACTCATGACAGAATATCCCACATGGTACAAGTGATCTATGTACTTAGAGTGTTCTCTATCCTGGTTTATGGCATGCCTTACAAGAACAAGATAGCTGTTTTTGTACGCATGATTTTTCATCTTTTGCAGGTAAAATAGCCACTATTTGGCCAAATTCAACTATATTATGTTTACATAACTTATTTTATTGCATGCATTCCAATCTAGGAGGTAACATCACATACATAAAGGCATCAGGTAACACAAGCCTATATCATAGCTATAGTTATCAAAAGTCCCCATCCAAAGCCATCTTGTGCTATTTTCTGAAGATTTCATACATTTTATTCTTAAAGAACTTTCAATATTTGACCAAAAGTGTTCAGCACACATTTGTTTTCCTACATCAAACTAGTATAGTTCATAAATGCCGCCCACAGCTAGTGTTGTTCTTTAATTCTGAATACAATGTTCCATACACCTTAAGCTCCACCCACCTGGACTTGCGCAATTGGTACCGTTATACCTGATGAGGTAGATCTTAGTGATGCGAGATGCTGCCATATAAGACTATTTAATGAATTGATCAGTGACCATGTACCTTCTCTATTAAATATTTTTCAAGGTCAGAAAATAAGATAATTGAAAATCTTGAAACTGCCAAAGATCAGGTTAATGAACCTATTTGTCAGATGGCAACTTCATCCAATAAAGTTTGAAGTTTCTCCATGTATTCTGATGATGAAAAAACGTGTACTTTTGTTCATATCACTTAATGAAGAGACTGGCCTGTGGGAGTATCCAAGCCTCAGCAGACACATACCATCGCAAGATGATTCATTGTTGCTGCAGCTGGCCATACAGTTGAGGCATACCTTTAGTGATGCCAGTTTTGGCTGTGACATTGATGGATACCTTCACACTGCCCCTGATGGTGGATACTATGAGTTGCCTTTACTGAATGGTTCCAGACATGTGCAAATGTGGTGTAAGTAAATTCTAAGTTCAGCTTAACGGTCCCTTTCTATAACCAACCCCCTCAAAATATGTAGTTTATCCTTTTGTCTATTTTTTTCTCCTAAACTATTATAGGCTTGTAATGTATGTTTTTAACAATTGGTGATAATCAGGGTAGTGCTGGTTACTGCATTATCTCACTGACTGAAAGCGAGGCCTAACCTGTGTGCATCATGTATGTGAACTAACATCAGCATGGCTCTAGTTTACTTAGCTCTGCTTTTACTTTTTTATTGTCCAAGTTTTGGAGCTGCAATTGCTAAATGCAAAACTTATGACCATAATGGTGCAAGTTCAAACACTTATATTGGATCAGCCCAGATACAGTTACAGTGGTGTCTTCTTGACAAGGCACTCTGCCCCAATAACCTGCATGTGTTGTTGTGCTGTAAAATGCCAAACCAAACTTAATTTGTGAGAAAGTATTTAAAATAGAATGAAAATAACCAATACTAAATAAGGGTCTAAGGAAAAATGCATTCAGGTATCTCAATATTATGCTGGTGATTACTTCGACAAGGCAGTAACGTTATGTATTTGGCATAAATCATTACAACAGGTATGCAAACTATTTTCATGTTACAGAAGTAAATTGTCTGTAATTACCGTTTAATGTTGGTTACAGTTTTAATTAGATAGTCACCATAAATTATTTTCTTAGTGTATCTTTCATCAGCTGTTTGACTTATTAAGAGAGGGAGCATGAATACACTGTTAGAGAAAAATCGGTGGTGTTTACAATGAGAAACTGAGATTTTCTATCAGTTCTGTAGGGAAGAGGTAGTGCACTATCACCTAGTGTGGAATAAAGGAAGGATAAATTGTTTGGAAATATGTTATTGCCTCAAGAAAACATCTGGAATATAGAATTATCATCGTCTTCATGACTTCCAGTATTTTTGTGGACCGAGGATGGATGTACTTTAATTGATTGACTGTCATACAAAGTTGTCATATGCATATTAATTATTAAGGAAAATTATACAGTGTACACTAGTCCCCCTCTTGAATGGCCATCCTGACCAGGGGCCACCTGCTCCTTACGGCCAGTATCCGTTGGCACCGACGAGTCTGTGTTCAAAAGTACCCCTCACAAAAGGTCACCCGGCTAACACTACCAGCGGTCAGCATATTAGTGCAGTAATATAAAATTTACCCCATCAAAAGTGGTTGCAGTTTATTTTGATATGTATCCAGAACCAGTATTTTATTCAAAATGTGTGTTAAGTAATCCAATTTCTGTTTCCCGATGTCAGGTTTTTGTTACTGAAGGAAGTGTTGACTAAAGTACATGTACCACTAAGGTTAATATTATATCATTTACGCCTCATGAGAAGCCACATTTATTCCATAAAGCCGAGAAAGACTCAAATTTTAATCCATACAAAAGGGTAAGTACATGTAATCCAATTAGCCTTACTGATGTGTTATCATATGACGTCCAGTTTGGTCACTCTGATAATTGTTAAGATTACAATTATTGAACAGTAGTAACAGCTGAGAAGTGGCAGCATCGATGTACAATACACAAGTCAGCAGGAAAATGGTTTGATAGCCTTTATGGCTTCCCTTAGTAAGATGTTGGGCTTGTTCACTTTGATAATTAGTGGCTATTACTACTGACAATATTGTCAAAATTACAAATCCTAAAGGCCGCGAGGTCAAATCTGCTTGATTTTAATGGTACATATCAAAGCCATTTTGGCTTCACTCACTTAGTGTAAAGAAATGTATAAAAACAAAAGGGTACTAGACTGTGACTAATGAATCACGTGACAAGATCACTTCCTTTAAAAACACACAGCAATTTGTTTAGATGCATAAAAATTGTTTTATCAGTATTGTAGTTGGCAACATGAATAACTTACTGCAAAAAGATCAACATGTCATCGAGGAAAAGAAAAATTCTCAGTTTAGAAGAGAAAGAGAAAGTAATTCAACTGACTGAGAGGTGGTGAGGGGGGGGGTTGAGGATCCTGCAGAAAATTAATGTCGGAAAGACTCAGACAAACAATATCATGAAAGATATTAATTCTGCAGAAGTGGGAAGGTGAAATGGATGAAGAAGGGAAGATTGTTTGAGCCAGGAGATGTTTGTATCCTGATTTGAATGACAAGAAAAAGCAACGATTTTGTCAGTTGAATTGGGATATGATGACTTTACCGCAAGTAATGGATGGTTGCACCAATTTCAAGTGCGACACAATATTAAGTGTTCTGTCCATAGTGGAGAATCAGCTGATGTTAATAATGAAGTTGTTGAAGATTGGAACTGGTTTGTTTTTTAGACTGTTACCAACAAAGTGACTGATGATGTGATCTGTAACATAATTATAAAGACATTTTTAAAACTATATCAATGGTTATTCATAACATTCTTTTAAAATGATGAAACAGATTGTTTTACATTTATTTCACAACATGCATGTGATATTTTAATGAAAATATTAAATGTTTTAGAATTAAATGTATTTGTGACTTTCTTCATATGTATTTACTATTCGCATTTGTCATCCCCCTCTAGAAGGCCATCCTCAATATAAGGCCACTTCCCTGCTGCAGTAGGGGTGGCCTTATCAGAGGGGGACTGCTGTATGTACTAAATGCATATCCATAATTTAAATGAAATCTGATTCTAAAAAAATGTATCAATATCCTGTACCAAAATATTGACTTGCGGTTGGGGCAAAACACTTGCCATAATTTGAACTACTTTATCAACAAACATAGTCATACAGCTTTAACTCAGTGAACTAAATTCATGATCTTTGTCATGATTAATACTCAGATATATGACAGCAACATGCAGTGATTCACTGTGTATTTGCCACATGCTGCTGTCAGGCAGTGTCTTTACACCTTTAGCCTCATTCTCAATATACTCCTTTCATGGGTGACAATAATATCAATGACACTCGGGCTGGATAATGTGAAAATGGTCTGTAATAGAACATTCCATATTAGTATTGCTCCCTCTTTATAATGTTCTTCAAGGGAGTTACCAAACTGAGTATCTTTTAAATTAAGTTCCTTTTTATATTTTTTTTTTATTTTTCTGCATATGTTAATGAGATTCAGTACATGTTCAGATGGACCGGGACTACACAATTAATATCACATCTTGTACACATTAAATAACAGTATATTTGCTTTGGTTATGCTGCATCTTCAGGAAATATTTGTCAACTGCAACAAGATATTTGGTTAATTTGTGGTCCTTGATCATTCACTGTCTTTTCTTCATACTTTACTTCAATCATATTGATTGATTTTGACAATTAGTAAAGAATTACTTTAAACAAATTTTCATTGATTTCAGACAGGATATGCCTTTCCCAATGGCGAGATAATTGCAGTATCCCATATTGCCACTGTATATACATATCATGGACCTGTGAAACACAAGGTATAAAGTGTTCACTTATTATTTTATTCTTTCAGTGAGCTCTAATCCATTGATGACAAACTAACTCATCTTTTAAGTCTCCACCTTAGCTGAAAGCATGGCATTTTTATTTGGTCCTGTCTTTTCATATCTCTGTCTTTCTGGCAAAGATTGTTAACATAATTATGCAAAATTCCTTTTATATAAACAAATGAAAAATATGTTGTTGCTTATGTTTGCATGCTTAAGTCTTTTTTATTAAGCTAAGACGTATCCACTTAGTTAAGGAGATGTGGGAGAATAATTTTTATATTGCTTTACAAACAAATCTGGAGCCCCGAGTGGCCGAGTGGTCTAAAGCGCTCTTCGTTACGGATCACTGCCATCTCACCTCTGTCTGCGGCGGTTCGAGTCTAAGATTCAGCCAATGTGGGCATGTGAGAAAGCTTGCCAGTAGCTTCTCGTGGGTCGGTGGTTCTTTTAGGGGTTTTCCGGGTTCTTCCTCCACCATTAATACTGGCCGCCATGTATAGCCTATCGTGCTGAAAAATGGCGTTAAACCCCACAACAACAACAACAACAAACAAATCTTGTTCTCTGGAAGCTCATAAATTTCCCAACATGCATGAACATCTAATTTTATGATATTAATGGATAGACTTACATAGGTCAAGACATTGTACTTGCCTTAGTGTTTCCAGCAGTATAAAAGATTATAGAGTCTAAACTTTTTATCAGTAAGAAATCTGCTTTTATATTTGTATTGTTTGTATAATGTTTTATGTACATGGTAAATGATACATCTTTTGTGAGTGTGTGTGTGTTTGATTTTATATTTAGATTTGTTGTCACTGTTGTTTAAGTGTTAATCAGGATTGTGATATATCTTATTTTATATTTAGATTTGGTATCGCCATTGTGGTACTCGGGATTATGACATAGATCCAGGAGAGAGAGAGGCCATCAACTTTCTTACCAGGGATACTGGAGCTGGCAGTGAAACTGGCTGGGACTTTGTGGACCATGTTCTAAACTCATATATTCCTTTTGGCTCATATTGTACAATCATGAATAACTTCTACAAACGTGTCAATCATAATTCTGATTCTTTTATGTAAAATAATACTTTTATTGCATTGTTTTTTTCCCTGGATAAGTTAGTTCTTACTTACAGAATGGATTTATTTATATTGCATGTTTTTGGAGAATAAAACATGTTGACAGTAGAATAAAATATGTAGATCCTTCAAGTTTGCCAATTTCTGGATAATCTATAAATATTTTGATATGTTTGGTAAGAATGACATAGTGCCGTGGCTAGCACATACACCGAGTCTGTATTTTGGGTTAATTAAACAGACCAGTGATTAGTATCGTCTATTTTCCAAGACTCTTAAATTGAGCATACAGTGAACATGTTGTCCCCATGTACTTGTAACCTGTTCAAGATTGTCTGTACTTAATTATAATGTGACACATTGTCCCCACGTATTTGTTACATGTGCAAGAGTCTGTCCTCACTTATCATGTGACAGATTTTTGTACAGCATTTTTTGTGCAGTTGTGTGGAAAAGTGTATAGTCTTGTACATTATCTTTTCTTAAATTTAATACACTAAAATTCATGTGAAACCTCTTTTAATCATTTTCATTCCCAATTGTTTTATTGTGGGTTCATTTTCTAAAATGATTTGTTGCTTAGGGATTTTGTAGACTTTTTTACTTCATGAAAGTACCCTAGATGTTTTTTCTGTAACAGCCAATATAATGCTGATTATGCCACTTATGTGTTATCAAGGAATGGTCAGTCATAGATTTAAAGTGGACTTTGTTACATTTTTTACTAAAATATGACTGCCAATTTCATTGATTTTTAAACAGGAAGTAATAAGCATAGTTTTTTGGTAGAAAAAAATATTTCCTGTACATGTATCAGTTGCTGTGAGAAAAATATAATTTTATGACAGAGTGTGTTCTGCTTAAGGCAATTTTAGACTTTACATGATTTAAAAATTACATGTCTTACAGTACTTGGCCTAATGTGTGGTATTTCCATTGTGTGATTGTGTGTGTGCTAAAAATGTATGTTCCCCAATTACAATTCTGGGTAAGAAAGGTTCAGAGCCATTATGCAGTAAACAGGAGCACACTATACTTGATAACATGTAATAACTTGTAAATATACATTTTTATTTTCGTGAACTGTACTTAAATCATTTTTTTGGCATTTACAAGGATGGTCGTCTCTGGAAAATAATGCATTTATATGTTTGCCATAACAGTACTTGAATCCATGCATCCTTTAGGATTTGACACGCATTTATAATTGAGATCTGTATTATTTTGTTCATTAAATAGTTCATTAAATAGTAATTGTTTGTATTTAATAATTGTAATGTATTTGAAAAGAGCAAAAATAAATTATTATCTTGTTGTGAAAGTGTTGATATTTTTCCTGCAAAATATGAATAAACTGAACTTGGTCAAAATGTGAGCATACCTGCATTCTCATTCATTGGAGTAAATTTGTATTAACATATATGATTTATTCTCTGGTCATAAGGCTGACATATTATGATGTCAGTCTATCTTTTACTGTATTCATTTTGGCAAAATGGCTCTAACTGTCCTTCATCTTAAGTTACAAAACTATGCAGATTCTTACACTTTGGGTAATGATAAGTCCTATTGAATTTAGGATCAAGATGTGAAAATAGTGTCTTCTGTACATTGTGGTTAGTACAGGGCAGTATACCTTGACCAATGATCAAAGTTATTTATAACCACTATATGGTGCCATGCACAGTTAGCCTGTTATGTCAGTGTTGCCATATCCTTTGAGTCCATTTGACCATCTTCACTGTCTTTGATTAAGACAGATTTTAGGAGTGTGATCAAAACTTGCACTGTAGGTACATCTTGGGATGGTGGTGTGTTGTACATTGAGATCACGTTCCTGTGACCTACTAAAGAGTGTATTTAGCTATACTGGTAACAGCACAGAAGAGGTTATGGGATGATCTGTTGTCTGTCATCTATCTGTTTGCTCCAAGATTTTTATTGCTACTCCTAAACTACCTCAAGTATTGCCATGAAACTTCACACACACATTCATTCTAGGGTCTAATTGGTCCGAAATGAAAATGTTGCCACTCAAACATCCAATGTGGCCACCACAGCAGCCAGCATTTTCAAAAATATTGTTATTGCTACTCTATTTCAATGAATGGTAAGATAAACATGCGATTGTCACAAAAAGACTTCTTATGATGTCTGGTTGGTCCATAATTAACAATTGTAGGGCCAAGCAAGTGATGTTTTGCAGCTTTCTTAGTTTATGACTAATCCATCACTATTACCTTTAGGATATTTTATAGTGAATAGGTATGTGTCCATCTTGAAAATTTTGTAATTGTTATACCTACAAAATGAAGGGAAATTTTGTCATCTACTTTTTACCAGAAGACTAGTTTGGATGGTACCATGTTGTCAGTACTTTAGACAGCTGGTCATATTGACATTGTGCTTTCACCAAAAGACTTATTTTGTCTAGTTGATAATAGGTAGAAATGTTGCCAATGTGATACTGGATGTGACCACTTTGGCATCCATCTTGAAATCTTACTATTGCTATGCCAAATCGAAAATATCCACATGACCACTTTTTATTATGCCTTCTTGGTCCTAAATGAAAATTGTGCCATTCTGACATACAGTATGTCCACAACAGGAGGTAATTTGAAAATTGTGTTCTCACTGAAGAATATCGAACAGTTTGAACGCTCAGTACTTCAAAGGAAGAAACGCTCTTGAATTCCCGTGAAATATAGTTTGCATTATAGTGGCATTCAATTTCAGGGACTCTTGACTTGCAGACTACGTGGTTGCGTTACTCATGTTGCTGAAGAAGCCGATTGATTAAAGGGTCAGAAACACAAATGTCAAGATCAGTGACTGACATAGACCTCTACGGTGATCTAACTGGCTAGAAAATCTGCCTCGGATGCGGGATGTCGAGGGTTCGAACCCGGTCATCTCGTACCAAAGAATTATAAAAATGATACAAAGACTGCCTCGCTTGGCGCTCAGCATTTAGAGGTTCGTGTTAGAACTGGTATGCTTGGCGTCAGGATAATGATACCGGGGGAGGGACATGATTCTACATGTTTGCGGCATAAACCACACATACACATACGCATGCACGCACGGTGACTGAAAGAATAAGAAAATGGTTTCCGCGAATAACATTAGTTGAAAACGGCATACCTCACCCAAACTCTGCGATTGCTTGCACAAGAGGTGAGGACGAAGGTTGTTGAGTTTTAGGTCAAAGGTTGAGATCACTTGCTAATAGAAGAAAATTGGTTTCCGCAAAATAACAATAGTTTCATCATAACAAATGTGAAGCAATCTTTGAGTATTACTTGCACTTCGGTTAAGGAAGAAACCTAGCGTTTTCGGAGTCAAACAGACAAAGGACAATGTCAATCTGTATGAAAGACAAGAAATAGTTTCTGCATAAATTTTAGTTATTTAACATAGAGGATTGTTAAACATAGGACAGGAACAAATGAACGTTGGTGGCAAAACAAAAGAAAAAGGAACCAAAATGCTAGATATAAAAGAAGAAAATGGTCATCAAAGACATTTTTCATAACGTAGCTCATCGTATAATTGCTAAGACTGGAAAACATGGATCAGCACAAACAGATTTTGCATACATTAACTTAAAAACTATTAATTTAAACGTTGCAAATGAGCATGCACGGCTATCGTTAAAAAAGAAGGAATTGTATATGATAAGTGAAACGGCAAGTGGCCAACAACAAACACTGAAAAGGTTCGATCATCCAACAGATCTAAAACGAATGAAGAAATAACTCAATAGGTATAACGATTGGCTAGCAATTAGTGTCATAGGAAGAGAAAATAAAAGTTCAATACCGAACCCTACCCAAAAGCCAGGACCAAGTCATATCCACACTGTATTGATAAAACCCCAGAATCCTGACTCACGATTCAATACAATTCTACAAATTTCACCGAAGATTGATATTTTAAATTATCTCGCTTTTTATACTTCATGCATGACCAATACTTTTGTTAGAGGTACATATAATGGAAACGATGCTTAAACCACTTTCAATCAATGAAACCTTGTCACGCTTAATTTAAATATAAATTAGCGACGGCCTACTGCAAAAATAAAGATATAGGTATCTTTTCTTATTAGAAACATGTTAAAGAACGCGATTAGTTATCCCTAGGTCAGTGCAAATTAGAGTTACCGTACCCTTTACACCTAACCGTAGCTCCAAATCAGACCTGAGCTACAATGTGAACAACTTGGCAGAGATTGCTGAAACTTAGCATATAGTATTAATTTACAAGCAGAGCAAAAAATACAAAAGACATTAGCTGGATTGTTCTTCCTGTGTATCTAATAATATTAAATATGCTTCTCGTGTTTAAAGGAAAGATGTATGTATGTGAAATGTGCTGAAGTTTGTCACGTATATCCTTATTCATGAATGGTCTTCCATAATATCTAATTTATCTCTGCTGACCCCTTACACAATGCTGCAAAGTTCAACAAAATAAATTAGATATATTAAATTGCTTTGATATGAAATAACATATCTGAAATAAAATGTATTTTTATAAAATATTCTTCAAAAATTTGATAATAATTTTTTTTATTTGGAAGGTTTTCGGTATACCAGCAACGACTGCAGATTTGTGAACACTTCAGGCATGTTAATGTTTCAATTTAAAAGCATTAGAATTGAAAAAGATTTTCAGCTATGCTGGATTATTTTCGAAAAAAGGTGACAAAATCGGGAGCTGATTTCAGTTAAAATTTTGATCGAATAGGTCAATGCAGTAAAGGACACCTTAACGTTTTTAGCCCGAATCACACTTAAATTTCGGTATTCATTGCCAATTATAAAGTTTTTGGACGGTGTTTCTTATCGTCCATCACTGTTCACGGAACACGCAATTTGTATAATTCAGTATAAATAAAGAATTCAGTGACACTGGCCTTGGCCGGATGTTGTGGGTGGGGTGGGGGATAGGACCAATTTTCCGAACCAGGTATTAAGACAATGAAAACTATAATATCCGTCCGTACATCATTTCTAGAAAAGCATAAACGTAATCGCTAACCCTAACTCTAAAAGACAAAATTCCACTTTTCTCCCAGACGGCAAAACCGATTTTCATGAGAGAGGTACTTGTTTGTCGGCTTAGATGAAACAAATATTGCAGAGAAAATCCTGTCAAAATTATCATTTCTGTTTGTACGTTATCTCCAAACAACCCTAACCCTAAAAGTCACAAAAATGTATTTTTCTCCCAAACTGCTAAACCGATTTGCATCATCCAGATACCCTTTTTATCGGTGTTAATGAGGCACGTATTGCAGTAAAATCCTGTTAAATCTGGTCTATTCGTTCGTACGTTATCTACAGAAAAGCTAAACCCCAACCCCTAAAAGCCACATAAATCCACCTTTCTTCCAAACGGCTGAACCGACTTTCATGAGCGAGGTATGGTTGGATTCGTCTTAACAATGAACGTCTTTCGGTCTATCACATATGATAATCAAACCTTATATTCGCAAACTCGAAAACCAGTGTCGCTTCCTTGATAACCTGAACTAACTGACCATGGACTGAAGTCAATGGTCTTCATTTTTTTTGTGTACACGAGGTTACGAACACAGCGACTCGTACAAGTGAAATTTGAATACAGTTCTTATTTATTTGCATACAGCGAACAAGCTGATAGCACACGTTTATTGATATTAAAGTCAACGGGCTTGTTTCCTCTGGCTTATGAACATGATAATGCAAACAAGAATGTCTTTTTTTTTGTTTGTTTTTTTTTTAATGAAACCCATTTTGTGGATATACCTGATAAATACTTTTGAAAATGTGATTTGGCATTAAAAACAAGAATCACTCAAATAAACTGATGTTATACTGGCTAAAAAGAATTTCAAGGAATTCTAGATAATACATTTATTTCTTTTAACTGCTAAGTGTTGAAAGTATCTGATATTCTTAAGCAATAAGATTTTCATATTAACTGCTGTGGAAGTCATATTGAATATCAGATTGGCACCAATTTCATTTTCGATAAAGTAGACATCAGCGGAGGTCTTTTGGTGAAAATCTCATGTGAGCATGACCATCCATTCATTCCGGGGGAGTAGTGACAACAAGATTGTCAAGACAGTCATCATACCAGCCACACTAGATGTACCATATACAAAGTCCCCAGATGAAAACCTCATATCATAAAGCAGCAGGGAGTACGAATCCTACAAGTTTTCAGGCAAAAAGGAGGGCGAAATAATCCCTTTATAAAACCGCGATGACGCTTCGTTGTAAACGCAATTGTCGCCGTCGTTGCTGCCCTTTGTTGTCGTTGCCTTCCCTGCTGCTTCCTGCGTCCCTTTTCGAAAACCGATGTGCGAAAAAAAACATTTCGCGCGTCTGTTGTTGCAAATTAAAAATTAATATACCAAATAATGGTACACTCAGAATCTTACACAACTACACTAGCTAGGAAGCGAGAAGAAGCACATAAGAAATATATCCATATAAAGGAAAAGTTTAAAAACGATGTGCAATCGGAACAGGAAGTACAAGTTGAGTTTGCAACTGAAGCAAAAGAATTATTTAAAGCTGTCACTGCGATTACTGAAAAGGTTTTAACTGCTATTAGGGCACCAGAGGAAGAAGGAGAAAGTCTTATTCAAGTATTAAGAAAACCCACTGCCACTGTTAAAAAACCTCTTCCAAAAAATATAAAAATTAGAGAAAGATTTACTGAAGCGGGTATAGAAGAAATTAGAAAACATAATACAGAAACTGCCCCTGATGCAATTAACTTTGGTGAATTCGCCGCCGATAATTATCAGCGTAAAGATTTATTTTTAAAACCAGAATTTGTTAAAAGTGTAAACCGTAGTACTTGGAGTGATTGGTTGCATAAAATAAATAAGGATGTTGAAAAGACAAATATAATACTGATTTAAAGACACGACAAGAACAGCAAAAAACACAACGACAACAGCAAATAGCGGAGAGAAAAGAACAACAAAAAATAACACGAGAACAAAAACGACACGATAAAAAAAACATCAGGAAGAACCTTCGCCGCTGCAAGAAGTTGAGGAATCTCCACCGCCATAAGAGTAAAAAACGACGAGGAAGAAAACCCAAAAAGAAACCAGAAACAATAACTGTTCCACACGTGGACGTAGATGATCCATCTCCGGCTTTACCTCCGGCTCCGGCTTTACCTCCGACTCCGGCTCCGGATTTACCTTCAACTCTGAGTCGACAGCTGCCAGTACCTTTGTCGCGGATATTTAAATGGGCAGCTCTTGAGACTTTTAAAGACGAGGATAAATTACCCGAGATAGCTGCACGTGGTTACGACGAGAGAGAAAAATATCTAAAGCCTTCTTATGTTGATAGCATAAATCCTGGTGGCTGGACTGCAGCATCATATATTGCTTCCAGAAATTTATTACCACCACAATTTAGTAGAAGTGATCCCGAATTTCAAACATTTGCAGAGAATGTCAGGGAGAAATTTGGCCTGGGTTTTGGAATCCCCTGCCCTGATAACATTTTCAATGACATGTCGCGGTTAGATGTTCTCATCGGAGGAAAACGCGCTGGAAACAACCCACCAGAGATAGTTTATGAAGCCGCAGATATTTGTCGGCGATTATTCCAAGGTGGTGTTATGGATGCTAACCTATATGAAGAACTTGTTGATGAGCTTGTTGATTATTACATCGATTAGATACATAACAACAAATAACATAATATGGTTATGTACAACAGACACTATACAACTGTGCAGGTCAGAGCAGTAAACTCATGATTACCGGTTTATAGAGCAACTGATGGAGACGGACTCGGCGATGTGGTTCAGGGTTTATTTGCGGGATTAGCACCAAAAGTGGGTCCTCTTGCAAAACAGTTATCAATGAAGGCCATTAATGTTGTTGGTGAAAAAGCTCCTGGTGCAATTGTTAGTGCTGCTGATAAGGCACTCTCGGCGATCAAAGAAAGACTAGCGCGACTAATCCGTAAACCTCAAAGACCGGTGAAATTACCAAGCACCGAAATTATGCCGGCGGATGTTAGTAAGGTGATAAATCAGGCTGCAAATCAGAAACTAGCGGCGTTGATAAATCAGGAATCTGACGCACAAAGCAATATCACAGCAAATTTGATAACTGGAAGTGGACTTCGTGTGCGACGAAGATAATCACCATTTGGAAAAATATGCAATAATATAAAATGTTCAAACGCATATCCGACTCAGCATTTGATATAGATGCGCCGGTCCCAAGAGATAAATCAATGCGTGATTATCAATTTTATTCCTATGGCGCAGTTAAACCAGATCAACGAGGGCGTATCGATCTTCAAGTTCATGATACAAG
Source organism: Sinohyriopsis cumingii (assembly GCA_028554795.2). Taxonomy (NCBI): domain Eukaryota; kingdom Metazoa; phylum Mollusca; class Bivalvia; order Unionida; family Unionidae; genus Sinohyriopsis; species Sinohyriopsis cumingii. Next base: position 76,733,161 of record CM068830.1, read on the forward strand.
TAGATATTTCTTGCCATCTGAGACATTTATTGAAGTAGAAGGTGAACTTGTAAAGACGGATGGTAATAACTACGATCTCAATGACCGAGTTGGTTTTGTCAACAACGGGATCATGGCATTTTTTAGCAGCGCCACCTACATCATAGATGGAAAAAATAAAAAATTGATTCAGAATGATGTCGATGTCCTACAACAATAATTGGTCTAGCGAGATATTCTGACTACTTTACAAGATCATCTGGTCCATCAATGATGTTTGCCAAAGATATTACCGACAACGCTGATCATATTCAGTATATTTTGAGACGACCAAAAAAGGTCACTGACACTAACGCTGACGCAGATGTGGAGTCGGTAGTTACAAGTGTTAACGCGACTTATAACCTAGGATTTGCAACACGCCGAGCAATGTTGTCAGGAGATAATAGAAATTGTTCGTGTGCGATTCCACTAAATCACATCTTCGGATTTTGCAGAGATGTTAGAAAGGTTATCTTTGGAGCTAAACACACAGATGTGCTTCAAAGAAAAGGCGATGATAATGATGCGATCTGGCAAGGAGCTGTTGTAGATGCTGGTATGGTAAAAATAACGAAACTTTCACTGAGGATACCGGTATTAACTCATTCGGTCACAGAAGAACCGCGATTGCTCTCTTTTATGAATCAAGGAGGTAAATCATTGTTATTGTGGTTTACAGTAACCACGGACGCCATCCAAAGTTCCATCAGAGATGTTTTTACTTGGCATATAGCATCACAACAGGGGGTTTCTGCACCACGACATATTTTTATTGCGCTGCAGGATTATCGTCGGGTGGGTAAAAAGGAATGGTCTCATATGATATTTGACAAACTTGACGTTACCGAGGTTTCGTTGAGGATAAACGGGCAACAAGAACCGTCTGAGGATATATCATTAAGTTTTAGAAATAATCATGTGGCGCACGCATATCATCGCTGGTTGACGTTCTTGTCGCGTAACAAAAATATAGATACTGGAACGCAAATATCACAGTTTGATTTTACAAATTTGTACCCAATTTATTACTTTTCGCTGGAGCAGCTTGATTTATCCAAGCAGTTTGTTGTTGATATGCACTTCCGAGCTCGCGCAGGGGTCCTACCAGAAATCGCGCCTGGTCCGCCAATTGTTTATGGCCCCTATAGAGCAGTCGCGGTCATCCTCAGTGACAAAGCGATGTTACTCGAAGGCATTAGTGGCCGAATGAGAATCGTTGATGCACCAGTGGAAAACATGTAATGTTTTCAAAAACATGTAAAATTGTTAAAACAATGTGTTGACAATTAGATCAATCTCGTATTAAATAAAATGTCATTTCAAAAACATGTAACATTGTTAAAACAATGTGTAGACAATTAGATCAATCTCGTATTAAATAAAATGTCATACAGTCACGTTAATGTCACTCTGACTTCTGGTCAGGCGAAAGAATTACAATCAAAAACCGCGAGCACATGTGATTCAACGATAACACTAAAAATGATCAAATCGTTAATGGTGGTCCAAATAAGCTATCGTTGACTAAAACACAACTTAATCATTTCAATAAAGCAAAACAAGCAAAAACTGGAGCTTGACTTGATTTCGTTCCAAAAGCCGTCATGGACATGACTAAAACCGGTGGTATATTCCCTCTTCTTGCCGCAATACCAGCACATTTAGCTGCTGCTGCCCCAGCTGTCGCTAAAGCCGCCGCGTTAGGAGCTGTTGGAACAGCTGCTGCAATGGCACTGAAGAAGGCCACAGGAAAAGGATACAAAAAAGGACGCTGGTTAAGACTTCCTTTAACTCCACCATCATGGTACCCAAAACGGTTTTAGACATCACACTAATGTCAAATTTTGATCTACTCGATGCTGTTAAACAATTAAATATAAAAAATTCAGAGGCGCTTTTATGAGAGATCAGTTACCAGCACAACCAAACAATCCAGAAACCGGAATTATTAATCTCGATAACAGTAACGGTCCAGGAACTCACTGGGTTGCTTACACGATCGATCCACGTGGAATTATCTATTTTGATTCGTATGGGTTAGCACCGCCAGTTGAATTTTTAAATTATACAAAAGACATCCCCCTGTCAAAGACAGGGACAAAAGTTTGGTACTCAACGCTACCAACACAAACACTGACCGATCCTCCGATATGCGGTCGTGAAGTATTAAATGTCCTTGATGCGATATCAGCGTCAACCAAACCACCTCAAAAAGTCGTGCACGAGTATACCACGGGTCGATTTAAACAGTTTCCTATCAAATAATGGTTGATATTTACGGAAGACCTCTTCTCAACAGAAAAGTGAAGCGCACCGATATAGATTTATCAAAATATGCGACCAAGGATGAAATCGATAATCATTTAAGCCTGACCGGATAGACCCAGATGAGGTTGTTATTTTTCAGGACCGACACGGAAAACTAAAAACCAGCGATATCAAATGTCATGAAATAATTCATAGGGTTATTGGAGCCACTCCGGGGAACATCCCTGTATTCACTGATAGCGGAAAAATCAGAGATTCGCTGATATCAATCGCGGCGTTAGGAGTTGATACGCAGAAAGCTGCAGGGGAACGCGTTAAAAAGACCGGCGACACAATGACAGGTGAACTGAGCATGAACGGTAACAAAATAACTGTATTAAGAGATCAAACATCCCCGGAAGATGCCGCAAACAAACAATATGTTGACGCGTTGTTTACAACCGTCGGAGACATACTCAATACTCGTTTAAGAAATACCGGCGACACAATGAGAGGTGAACTCAATCTCAACGGAAATAAGATAACCGTGTCAGCGGATCCAACATCCCCGAAAGATGCCGCAAACAAACAATATGTTGACACAGCCGCTAGCGCCATTGACGGTAAACTAACCACGTTGCGGGCCAAGTATGATGTTCATGTAAACGCGTTTACAAGACTTCGTAGAAACTTTCAAAAAACTAATGAAACCGCAGAGGAATTCTTTGTTACTCCGCATACCGTTGACATAAAACTTTCTGATATCAAAACTAACATTGGCACGATCAAACAAACACAGCAAGATATCGTAAGTGGAATTCCTGATATCGTTAACAAAACCGGTTTGATTAAAATCCCATCTGGAGTAACTCCAGGGCATATTACCAACATAGTATACACAGTATCATCTGGATTTGCAACATGGTCTAAACAAAATAATACTATCAAATATACAGCAGTAGTCACTGGAGTGTACAGGCTGTCTGTGTTCAGTGCCGCTAAATTTGAAATTTTCACAACATATCCCTGGAGACAATCCACTGACAAATTTTCCGGGGTTGTGACTATCATATTAAACAAGGGAACCGAAGAAACATTTATACTGGAATCCGCCGACAAGAAATCAACATCTTACTAGTGGTGTTTGGAATTTGTAGCTGAAACACCTCAATTGGTTACTGCGTAAAATAATAAAATGGCGTCAGAGTGAACAGATGCTCAGAAATATAGGTACGATCGAGTACGCGAATGGCAATCATCCTAGACACAATAGTATATTCGGTATCCGCGATAGTTGCATCTACGGGAGTATTATTATCAGCGCTAACACCAGTGACAACTGCAATCGCGGTCACAGTTACAGTTTCAACATCAACGACAATTGCAGGTGTTGCTAATATTATCGCAAAAAAAAATATCCTCATGAGCTAACAAAATTGCACGAATATGAAAAGTTAAAAAATGTGGCCACGATCGCCTGCTCGAAATTATCGTCGCTGATATCATCAAGTCTCGACGATACAGTAATATCAGATTCCGAATTCACGCTAATGGCAAAGATGTATAAAGACTACACAAGTCATTTGAAGCGACAAAAGAGAAATAATAATATCGGAATTACTTCATCAAGCTCTGCTTGATATAGTCGCAAATACAAGCCCAAAACGAACTTCAATGATAACAATAATTTTGACTGAACCAGAATTCAGCATTAATTTTCCAACTGCGATTCCAGTAAACGAGATCGCGTTAGCACAATTACGAGTATATCACAGTTGGCCCACCCACGTATCAACACCTGATGTGCAAGCAACCCAGAGAAAACACAGCAGTTCATCAACAAACTGAAGGAAGCCCTCACCAAAGTGACACCTGATGACACCATTGATTCCAAGTGGTCCCATATCCGTGACTCTGTGTACAATTCAGCCATCACAGCTTACGGGAAGAGGGAGCGAAAGAATGTCGACTGGTATGAGGAAAACTGGGAAGAGATGGAGCCCGTGATGAGGCAAAGAGGAAAGCCCTCCTGGCATACAAGGCTGCACCTAGCCCCAGAACACTACAAGCCCTCAGGATTGCAAGGAATAACACCCAGAAGACCGCCCGCCGCTGTGCCAACACCTACTGGCTGAACCTTTGCAACAGTATACAGACAGCTGCTGACACCGGGGATACAAGAGGAATGTATGAGGGTATCAAAAAGGCAACAGGCCCCCCCAGCTACAAGACCGCCCCCCTCAAGTCCAAGACGGGCGAAGTCATCACAGACCAGGGGAAACAACTGCAGCGATGGGTTGATCACTATCTCGAGCTATATGCAACCCAAAACAATGTCACTGGAACTGCCCTGGACGCCATTCCAGACCTGCCTGTCATGGAGGAGCTAGACACACAGCCCACTCTGGAAGAGCTCGGAAAAGCCATCGATTGCCTTGCCTATGGGAAGGCTCCTGGAAGCGACGGCATTCCGCCTGAAGTCCTCAAGAGCGGAAAACCAGCACTGCTCCAGCCCCTACACACACTCCTCTGCCTTTGCTGGGAACAGGGATACATCCCACAGGACATGCGTGACGCCAACATCGTCACTTTGTACAAAAACAAAGGAGACCGTAGCGACTGCAACAACTATCGGGGCATCTCCCTCCTCAGCATCGTCGGAAAGGCCTTCGCCCGTGTTGCCTTGGCACGCTTGCAGATCCTAGCCTCCCGCGTCTACCCAGAATCCCAGTGTGGATTTCGAGCCGGCAGGTCAACTGTAGACATGATCTTCTCACTACGTCAGCTGCAGGAGAAGTGTCGCGAGCAGCGGATGCCCCTCTACATTGCCTTCATAGACCTGACGAAGGCGTTTGACATGGTTAGTCGGAGTGGACTCTTCAGACTCCTACAGAAGATCGGCTGCCCCCATGTCTGCTTGCTGTCATTATGTCGTTCCACGAGAACATGCACAGCACAGTGTGCTTCAGTGGCGCAACATCTGAAGCATTCCCAGTCATTAGCGGAGTCAAACAAGGCTGTGTCCTTGCACCGACGCTCTTTGCCATCTTCTTCTCCATGCTTCTCCAGTACGCATTCAAGGACTGCAGCGAGGGAGTGTACATCCATACCAGGGCTGACGGCAAGCTGTTCAACATCGCCCGTCTCCGTGCTAAGACTAAAGTCACTGAGGTACTCATCCGTGAATTGCTCTTTGCCGACGATGCAGCCTTGATATCACACACGGAAGATGGACTTCAGCAGCTGGTATGCTGCCTCTCCCATGCATGTAAGGAATTTGGACTGACCATCAGTTTGAAGAAAACAAATGTCATGGCACAGGACACAGACTCCCCTCCCTCTGTCTCCATCGATGGGTACAATTTGGAAGTTGTCGAGAACTTCACATACCTCGGGTCTAACATCTCCAGCTCACTCTCCATTGATTCTGAGGTGGGCGGCAGGATTGCCAAGGCAGCAGAAGTGATGGCCAGACTTAACCAGAGGGTCTGGAACAACCCCAACCTCACAGAGAAGACCAAACTGCGTGTCTACCAAGCGTGCGTGCTCAGCTCACTTCTCTACAGCAGCGAAACATGGACCACCTATGCAAGACATGAGAGGAAACTCAACAGCTTCCACCTGAGATGTCTGCGGCGCATTCTGCACATCCAGTGGCAGGACAAAGTACCCAACACAGAGGTTCTAGAACGCGCCAACATGAACAGCATGTTCTCCATACTCAGCGAGAGGCGCCTTCGCTGGCTCGGCCATGTCAAGAGAATGGACCCATGTCGCATTCCCAAGGACCTGTTATATGGGGAGTTAGCAGAAGGTGCACGACCAACTGGACGACCACATCTGCGCTACAAAGATGTTTGCAAGAAGGATATGAAGACAGCAAACATCAATGTCAACGACTGGGAGAGCTGTGCAAACAACCGTTCCAGCTGGCGTCTAGCTGTCAGGCAGGGAGTTCAAAACGCAGAGGAAAAGAGAAGAATAAAGCAAGCTGAAAAGAGAGCTAAAAAGAAGGATAAGCAAAAGCGTACTTTGGAGCTATGCCATCGTCTCTCGTAGACGGACGGATGCCAAGAGACAGTTGGCCCAATATCAGATCAAAATCGTTTGGTAGATTGCCAGCGAATAATTCGTTTGTGTTTGCACATAAAAATAAACTCGATGGCACTCCCAACTGGAATGTCATTGGGTTACCAACCGGGTCTTATCAAATCGAAGAAATCAATGAAGAATTACAACGTCGAATAAAACATATCACAACAAAGGAATCTAAGTTAACAATAACTGTTCATGAGCCAACGCTGTCATCTGCAATCGAAATAAGCACCCCAGACTACGCCGTTGATATATAGAATAGTTCGATCAGAACAGTGTTAGGATGGCCTGAAACTCCGCCACCGGCACCACCAATATCACCAGAACCAAAAAAGTCTGATTATATCACTGACAAACAATCACATCACGAAATTAGACCATCGTATAAAGATCGTCTACACGATATAAAAAATGCAAAGTTGGGTAGTCAGCTGGACTTCTTCCCTGGGAATAATTTTCAGTGGTCGTTTACTGATGAACGAAGTCACGAAGAAGGAAGGCCCTTTATTACCACAGAAAATATTATTGAATATTTCAAAATCATTAATCAAGAACATAAACACACACTAGAGCGACTACGGCAACTTTTTGATACATCGCTACGCAGCGAAATCATTAAACACATTGAAATATTAAATCAGCTTGTATCCGACATGGAATATATTAACCAGCGAGTAATTCAGGCAACAAATGATCACACCGACGGTGACAGACATCGCCCTAAACAAAGTTTCTTAGATAAATATAAAATAACAAAAGCTACGCTGCCGAATTTTAAATTTCCCGGGTATAATGTTCCCGAGCTAAAAACATCTGTTAACGATCTCATCAATGCGTTCTTTGATGACATACTCGCACAGCACAGAAAAACACTACCGGAGCCAACTATCCTCAGACATAACAATAGCCCAACCGGAGAAGGCCGACATGTATATCGGGCATCGTAAACATAACTGAAGTGGTCGGGGTCAGTCTTGTGTGTGATGTAATCGATTTCAGTTACAGCACGGACAAGACGGTATCAAATCAAGTCCAGCAAGGATTTATTCTTTATTCATTTACTCCGAAAGATGTACCACCTGGATTTCTGATTGTGCAAGAGCCGATCAATCCAGTCTATCTGCGATGTCATAATCCGTGGCTGACCAGAATACATTTTAAACTAACAGACCAGAGTGGTCGCCTTCCTTATTTTCAAGGTGAAACACTACATATTAATTTACTTGTGAAATCGTAAGATTTTCAGTCTTAAAGACTTTTAATCGTAGCTCAGTAAAAATATTTTATTTATAAACATCGACCAATTTCTCAATTTTGATAGGGTGTTTACTAGCGAATTTAGTAAAAAGCAGAAAAATTGACTGACAATTGATCAAGCGAGTATTATATAATGTACCACCGCGTAAAATGTTTCATACATAATAAAGAACTTCTTGACGAAGCTGTCAAAGCCGGAAAAGTTACCCCGGAAAAAATAATTGTTCACGAATAAGGCACTGACGATTTTATACTGACTGATACGCAACTACAAACACTAAAAAAAATCATATTGTCATCACGCATTGCAGTATACCTCAAATTTTAGAGTATATACGCGTATTTAGATCTTAAATTTATAAATATATATGTACCATCATATAAATGTTTTCGTGTATGACAACAAGCGCTCGAGCAAGCAGTTAAGGCCGCATTTACCCAAGAAGAAATTAACGTCAAATTCATTATTGACGAATACGGAAACGAAGATTTCTTACTAACACAGCAACAGTTAGATAGTCTCAGACGCGAGCATATTATTTCAATTGTATGCGACTGAGATCAAATTCTCAATTATGATCATTCTTGCATTCAATCCTATCGACTAAGGGAAATATTATCTAACTCGGACTGATACAAGTCGCCTTGACAAAGTCACCTTGATGGAGGAAGTAAAAAAAGAGTGATATATTTTTTTTACTTTCAATTTCATTTCCAAGTACTTGATGAAATCACCTTGATGAAATCAAGGTGAGGTATTTACTTCCTCAACTTCGTCAAGGCACATACAATGTTTTAGCTTTCTTACACGAGTATTTATTATCTTCCTTGTTTCAAATTCTTGGGCTAATACCAACCTATTTTTTTCAATTGCACGAGACAAGGAAACAAATTCACTTATTTGTGCTTCTTCTACTGTAGCCAGCGATTTATATTAATTCATCTGGATCCTCTTTATAAATCGGTACTGAGCAGGCAGAATATAACGCCCTGCGCATTTAGCTTCATGTAGTGTTTCAAAATCAGACATAATTGTTTCAGGATTTTGTTCATCGGATATATTAAATCCGTGCTCTTCTAATGTTTTAATAGCAACAATCACATCATTGATATTTTTGTAATTCATATCTATATAAATATTATATATTTAAAAGAAAAACAAATTTGCACACCACATCTCCTTTGAGTCTTTAGGGTGTTTTATGACATCCTACCAAACTCAGGAGCGGAAACACAACCCCCATGTGAGCCCCTAACCTATCAAATAACAGTCTAGAAGGCCCAGAGCGTGTGTTTGCGAAAGACGAAACATTCCCAATGTTGAACCTCTAGCTTACCCAAATGATATGCTAGCGGGTTCATATAAGGACAGATATATACATACACTATTTACATTTGTAAGCTTCTGAGGTGCCACCGCATCTTAGCAAGTTTACAGGGACAGCACAACATAGAGTATTTACATTTGTAAGCTTCTAACGTCAAGTTTGAAAACTATCTCTCATTTTGCTTGATTTGTTTACTGTTTAAAACCGGCTTAGTGTATAATTTTAAAAGTTCTACTGAGTGCGGCCACCATCATCACCAATTAAAATAGAATAAAAGAACAGGAAAAAAGAGCAAAGAAATAATACCAAGAAGAGGAAACGATTAGATAACCGCCGAGCCGTGAACAAAGGAATTGCGCAGAACAAAGGAACTCTCAAACAAAGGAACGATAGGAACCCGTAACAGAAAACAAAGGAACAAAGGAGAGACTTCTAGCAGAGGAGCAGACTGGGTTAGGACAAAAGCAAAAGATAAGTGATCATTCAATGCTATACTCAATTTAAGTAGAAGAATGCAAACTAGGTCCAAACAAATGGCTATATTCAATCCAAACACGCAAACACACAAACCACCAAACAACCCTATAAATAAATCAGTAAAAATATTGCATGTATCACAACTCCAAACAGACCCAATAAAGTATGTAAAACAAGCAAGATTAACGCAAGTCGTACCAACCACAGCAAACTCGAATACAACCAACATCACACTGGGACCCCAAATTCTGGTCACAAACACAGACCAAACAAACCACAAACCAGCAGACATAACTAACACACCCGCACCCCACCAACAGAAACTACTAGAAATACAAAACTACACTCCAGGGAACAATATAAATATAATGCCAATGCTATCGCCAATCCTGTTCAAGGAAGCGGAAAAACCAAACACAAATGAAGATATAGACACCACTATTCCAAACCTAACAAATGAATTTGACAGTAACCTACATACCTTAAACCCCCCACAATTAGACCACATAACCATAACCAGCACCTCAAAATTCACCAAAAATGAAATAACCAATTCTAGAAACATGCAAACAAACCAACAACAGGAAATCAAGAAAACAACAATAAATCAAAACATTAGGAAAGAAACTATACACTCAAGCCAAACTCCTGGACCATCTGGGATAATAACAGCAAGGGAACCACCAACCTATGGGAACAAATCCAATGAATTAGACACTCAAAACTACCCAGCAGCATCACTAATATGGCAACCCAAAGACCCCAAACAAACCAAAACACCAAAAACACATACCTAGGTAATGGCAAGGGCCCGATAAAACCCCAAAACAACAAAAACAAACCCACAAGTAAGGTTAACTCAAAACAGGAAATAAAACAACAACATAACCCCCAAAACAAAATTTACAATTATCATTCCATCGAACACAATATATACATAAGCAGCAGGTGCAACAGAATTACTAGTCTAAGTACCAATAGTATTATGACAGCACTGGCCAAAATTCACACTGGACAGTTCAAACTGATAAGACCAAGGCAAAACTACCTGATTGTCCAATGCAGCACAATTCAACAGGTGGAAAAATTCATCCAAATCGAAACTATAGGCCCAATAAAGATCAAAGTAGAGAGACACCATAGCACTCAGAGGAAAACACGAGTCACTTCGAACTCCAAACACAGTGAGTCAACAACTAATCTGGCTGAACCCACTAAAACCACTATCGTTAAAAAGGTAATAGCACTAAACGGATACAACAAGGACATAAGCAATGAACTCCTACTTCATAAACTCACAGCAAATGGAACACAGACCACCAAAGTATATCGTCTTAAAAATCACAAGGGACAAGGAACAAACAAAGCAATTATAGAGGCTACCGAGCCAATACCCTCAATAATAAAACTAGGACAGTCAGGAGTGTGCCATAAGCTGGAAAACTACATAAATAGGCCAATATTTTGCACCAAAAGCCTGCACTGAGGACACTATGCCCTCAGATGTAGATTCAAACCAAGATGTAAGTACTGCGGAGGTCAACACAAAGGAGAATGCCCCACAATTAAACAAAAATGTGCTAACTGTAAAGAAAACCATTATCCTAGATCGGCAGAATGCAGATTTGCAATAAAAGAGAAACAAATAGTGGACTTAATGAACGAAAAACACCGCACCTACCATTCTGCCAAAAACATTATTTGTAAAAACAACCCCAACACACCAAAATCTACCTCTGAAACAATCAATAAGCACCATTACTCTCCACGCAGAATCAGAAGGGAAAATATTGCACCACAAAACATACCGTCGAATAAGGAAACAAAAGAACAAAAAACTACAATCCACATTGTAACAAACCATGACCACCCTGATAACACTCCAGATACAAACAAAACTGTCACCCCAAACATTTCCAAACCTAACCCACACCCCAACACAGAATTAATACAGGAAGTAATGAACCTAAGAACAGGAACCCTAATGCAAGATCTCAGTAGCATAATGAGAACCCTCAAAACCATTTTCACCATACTAGCTGATTGGACCACAAGACTAACAGATAAAGACAACGCCAAAAATGAATAGTACAAAAAATAACTGCAGAACAAACTGAATAATACGGCCGTAAAACCAGACGTAATCTGCTTACAGGAAACCCTCATAACACAAGAACACAAACGCCTATCCAAACTACAAGGCCATACCCAAGGAATCTTTAAAAACAGACCCATGGGGCAGAAAGGGGGTGGACTAGCAATTCTTTTAATAGATACACTAATCTAATTTGAAATAATAGAAGTACCCCCTAACCTAAACATCAATAATAGCATCGAAATAATGTCAGTAATGATAAATATAGGAATCACAAACATTCAAATAATAAATGCATACGACCCAGGGGGTACCTTCTGCCCTACCAACCTAATCTCACTAAAGGCAAACACTAATAACAACAACAACAATCTAATGATCTGTGGCGACTTCAGCGCACACAGTGAATTATGGGGAGGTAAAAAGAAAGAACAAAGAGGGAAAATGGTTGAAAAATGGATAACTGAGAACAATCTAGTCATCTTAAATGACGGGTCGAACACTAGATTAAACCCTGAGGATGGCACTCTCTCAGTCATAGACCTAACCATCACTACCCCAAAATTGGCTCAAATCACAAATTGGTGGGTGGATCAGGAAGATACGTTAGGAAATGACCATTTTCCCATCACAATCAATATTCAAACAAAAACTCAACACATTCCAAACGAAACCGCACCTAAATGGAGGTACCAACAGGCTGACTGCGACCAATTCCAATTGTTACTAGCTAGAGTAAATCCAGATAACTTAGAAAGCCCAAGTATTGACATGTATTATGATAACATAACAGACACAATTATAGAAGCAGCTAGCCGATGCATACCAAAGACAACTAATATCCAAAATAAAAACCCTGTACCATGGTGGACTAAACAGTGCACTATAGCACATAAAGACAAATAAGGGCCTTAAATAAATATAAACGCACCAAAAATTATATCTTCTTCCAGCAATATAAAGATAAAGAAAAAGCACTAAAACAAACTATAAAAACTGCTAACATTAATCTATGGCAAACCTTTTGCTCTAAACTGAGTCTAAAATCAAACTCAAAACAAATATGGGACAAGATAAAAGCCCTAAAAGGGAAAGCAACTACCTCAGCCCCAAAAATTAAAAATGCCCTAACAAATAAAGATAAGGCAGACCTCCTAGCGAAGCATTTTTCGAACATGAGTAGCAACAATAATCACACCAGAAACTTTCAAGAACACAAAAAACTAATGGAGGGAAACCAACCTCAAATGTTTCAAGACCAAGGAACAAAAGAATCTCACCTAAATAGCGACATCACAGTACATGAATGGAAGATAGCCCTACGATCCAAAAACGAAACATCACCCGGTAAGGATCAGTTAGGTTACATTATCTACATAAAACTACCTATCAATATAACAATAGCCATAATCAAACTCTTTTATAGGATATGGGATAAAGGCCAACTACCCACCAAATGGAAATAGGCCATAGTAATACCAATCCCCAAGCTAGGTAAAGATCCAGACAACATAAATTCGTACCGACCCATCTCCCTTACAAACAATATTTGGAAAATAATGGAGACAATAATCGCAAATAAGTTAAAACATCACCTAGAAACCAATAACCTACTCTCCATAAATCAATATGGCTTTCGGAACAAACGGTCCACCACTGACCAACTTCTCAGATTGGAAACAGACATCAAAATCGCTTTTAACGCACATAGGAAAATCGATCGCAACCTCATAGCGTTTTTTTTAGACCTAGAAAAAGCGTTCGACCTAGTATGGACCAATAGACTAATAGCCAAATTAAACCAATTTGGAATAACTGGACGCTTGTTCAACTGGATTGGCGATTTCCTCACAGGCCGGAAAATTACCACAAGAATAGGCAACACCCATTCGGAAGAATTTTTACTTGAAAATGGAACACCGCAAGGCAGTGTAATAAGTCCCTTACTATTTGACCTAATGGTAAACGACCTTGACCTCAATGCAGCCTCTGCAAAAATAAACTTGTCACAATTTGCAGATGATAGTGGCATATGGAGGAGTGGAAATTCTGCCAATAACACAGTAGCTAAAGAAATCCAGCAGAGCCTAGACAACATAGGGAGATGGGCGGACAAATGGGGTTTCAAAATATCTCATGAAATAACTGTGGCAATCATATTCACCCCCAAACGAAATAACAACCTAGTCTATCCAAACTTCTATATACAAAATCAATTAATCAAATACGTAACAGTAGTACAATTCCTAGGAATGTTTTTTGACAATCATCTCACATGGAAACAGCACATTGAACAACTTACCCAGAATTGTAACAAAGATCTCAATTTACTCAGGAACATCACAGGGACTGACTGGGGATCCAACCAGGAAACCTTCCTCACGATATATAAAAGCCTAATTAGATCAAAACTGGATTACGGTTGCCAAGCATATAACTCGGCTAAGCAACCTGTACCACAAAAACTTGACACTATCCAGAGAAAAGCCTTACTATTATGCACAGGAACACTCCCCTCAAAATTATTAGAAGAACTACAAACACTAACAGGAGAACTACCTTTAAAATTACTTAGCCAAGAACTGCTCCTCCGATATTCCATTCGATCAGATACCCACCCAGACAAGCATCCAACCAAAATAGCTATAAATAAGTGTAAAGTTGTCTTCAAACCCAAAATCATACCCATCACACCAAGTGGCAAAGTAATCCATGAACTAAGAGAAAAGATACCTCTACTAAAAAAGCAGGTAACAAACAATACAGACCAGAACAAATCACCATGGTTACAAAAACCACCAAGCATTAACATTGAAGCTACCAAATTAGGCAATAAAGAAGGACAAGAAAACTTACTAAAACCTGTACTGGTAAACGAAATCAACCAAAAATTCCCGGACTATGTTAAAATATATACCGATGGATCAAAAACAAACAACCCACCAGGAATAGCAGCAGCAAAAGTCATCCCTGAATTCAATATACAAACGGGATCCAGATTAACTGACTATTGCTCCATTTACACCACTGAATTCTGGGCCTTGCTTGAATCACTACAATGGATCAAAGACAACCAAATACCTAAAGCAGTCCCTAATTCCCTAAGCGTTATCAAATCGATCCAAAATCGCAATACACACTCTAAGGAACAATTCCTCGACAGAGCATGCCAATTAATCGACGATATCACCACAGCACATCAGTTAGTCGAGCTCATGTGGATACCGTCGCACATTGGAATCTCTGGCAACGAAACAGCAGACAAAGTTGCAAAAACCAAACTAGGAGATCAAAACTCTATCAAGCGATTCCCTAAGCGTTATCAAATCGATCCAAAATCGCAATACACACTCTAGGGAACAATTCCTCGACAGAGCATGCCAATTAATCGACGATATCACCACAGCACATCAGTTAGTCGAGCTCATGTGGATACCGTCGCACATTGGAATCTCTGGCAACGAAACAGCAGACAAAGTTGCAAAAACCAAACTAGGAGATCAAAACTCTATCAAGCTTAATTATAGCTCTACAGAAGCAATAAGCTTCGCACAAACATATATAGACCAAACATGGCAAGATTTTTGGAACTCCTCCACAAAAGGTAAAAAGCACCATGAAACCCCAAAAAACATAGATAGGAACATACAGCTACCTAAGGGTACCTATTTAGAACCGAAAACCATAAACAGGATAATAACTGGAAAAACTAAACTAGCAAGCAGTTTTGGAAGGTTTATAGGACCCAAACCAGCAACCATTAACTGTTTTAACTGCCACACCACCGAAGATCTACACCACGTATTCAATATATGCCCAAAATATCAACCCGCTCGGAAAATATTTATCAAAAACCAAAAAGAGATTGGATCACCACACACATACCCAGAGTTACTTATGGACTCTAATAAAAAATAAACAATCAGCATATAAAAATATAAATCGATTCATAGACTCTGCAGGACTTAGGAACAAAATATAATTACTATCCCCACAAAACCAAATGACCCAGTAACTAGCTAAATAAATTTAGAAGCCACCACATAAAAATCCATAACATATCATTCAATTTTATAAAAGTATTAATAAATAATTCACTTACGAAGCACCTGTAAAAAACTAAGGAAATCGCAAAATCGGATGTCCTAGATGTCCTTAACGAACCGAGTAATCAGCTAGAATTCCGGTCCTAGATGTCCTTAACGAACCATGTTATCGGCTAGGACTCCGGTCTTTTGCTAAATAAAGTATAAATAACATTCAATCTCTAAAAACATTAATTAATAAATAATTTAAAGAGGTAAAATCTAAAAACTTATAAATAACATAACGTAGGAAACACACCCTAAACACCTCGGCTAGTAATAACATAATAACCTTGAAATCTCTCTTCATACATGATTTCTACTAAGAACCTCTATAAACAATATAGAACATCCCCCCTCCTTTTAGAACATTTTGAAGAAGTAGAACAAAAGAAAAAAAATTGCAAGAAACACCAGGCAAATGCAACAAGAAACCAGCGATGTAAAGCAAGCAGGACCGTTCCCGAGCTCTCCTTCCCACTAATGACAGCCAACCATTCAAATGTAGGGACCTTTATGGACCCACAGATTGAAGCCAAACTATCGGGGTTCCTTGAATCCATAAAAGCCTGGGGGAGGTGGCACCATCCCCTTCCCCAGGAACAACTAGCAGGCTGCGGTACAGTCAGAAAAAGGTGTCACATGCACACCTGTGCGCACGCCACTATAATTAAACGCAACAACAAAAAGCTTCTAAGGTGCCACCGCATCTTAGCAAGTTTACAGGGACAACACACAATATAGTATTTACACTATTACACATAGTATTTACATTTGTAAGCTTCTAAGGTGCCACCGCATCTTAGCAAGTTTACAAGCGAGTAGGGACAGTACAACACATAGTATTTACACTATTACACATAGTGTTTACACTATTACACATAGTATTTACATGTATTTACATTTGTAAGCTTCTAAGGTGCCACCGCATCTTAGCAAGTTTACAAGCGAGTAGGGACAGTACAACACATAGTATTTACACTATTACACATAGTGTTTACACTATTACACATAGTATTTACATGTATTTACATTTGTAAGCTTCTAAGGTGCCACCGCATCTTAGCAAGTTTACAAGCGAGTAGGGACAGTACAACACATAGTATTTACATGTATTTACAGTAGGATATCACAGACAGATACGGGGTTATATTCTACGCTCAACAAAGTTGCACACCCTCCCCAAAATCAATCCCACGAGGAGCAAAATGTCACCACGTCAGGGTGATAACGCGGAAAGTTGTGCAACTTTGTTGGGTTTCGAAACCCCGTACATAATACGGACACTATAGTATATAAACTGACTGATACTTGGAAATTCAAAAATAGCTTACTCGGTTTTTCGTGCTTCTTTTCTTAAATATAATCGCAGAAAAAGTACAGATGAACCAGAAAACCAAACGAATGTAATAAAACAAGGATTTTATCTGTGAAAAAAAAATATTATTTATTGTACACCCGCCGGGTGATAGTCTTTGATAAAATCCTAGATAAAATCAAGGGATAGTAATTAAAGACCCTGTTGTGATCGCATAGGTAACACGGAGAACTGTTTACCCGTTTGTAGTGTATATCGTTACAGGTAACAAGTTCTGAACTGAATTTAAATTCTGAACTGGATTTTAAATTGTTAATCTAAATTTTAACACAGCTTATGAAAAGTAACACTTACCTGTACTGACAAACGCGGAAGTGTTATAGACTGTGACCCAATGGGCTGTAATTGTATACCGCTCTGCCGCGCTGGATGAATTTACCTGTAATGACATCTCAAGGAGTGTTGCGCAATCACCTTAACAAGGGGAGAGAACTTATTGCATGAGATATGCTTAACGGAGTTCTTTCCCATTTACATTAAAAAAAACTTCAGGATTTTAGTGAAGTAAATAATGAAAAACAATTTTTTGCTTCCGATACGTGGATTATCCATGATAAAAATGACCCTGTCCTTGTTCATGAAAAAACAGTAATGTTGACTAAAAATTTGAAACCGGGAATGTTGACTGGGATTGATAAACCATATTACGCTCGAGCGTATCCTGTGACCGGGGTCACTTATGGAATCTATCCGATAAAAACATCAAAAATCAATAAACTTGCCCCAATGAGATTCTCATCCTCGACAAAGTCAAGGCTGAATTGTGTAGCCAAGCGAGTAATGGAACATTTCAAAAATGCGATGCGCGGAAACGGTCTAACTGATCTAAGACGTTCCAAGATAGCAGCGTGGGCTGAAAAAGTCAAGGATACAGGAGCGTCAATAAACGATGTTGCCGAGCTAGAAAAAGCACTAAGATTCCCCATAACCGTAACAATGATAACAGAAGAAGTATTATATAAATCGAAATATGATGGAACGGAGCTCCAATAAATATCATTGATCATAACGCTCACGCTTGGACTAATGCAGTTACGATATTTCTGCGGGATCGTGTTGTGAAATATTACCCCGGTAAAAATATGTTTGATTTTATTTATCAAATAAGTAAAACCGATCCAGTATCAGTGTGGTTGTTTAAAAGTTCCGAAGATGGCGAGTATGAACAATTCGTAAGATCTAACGGTGAATTATACCGCACGAAATCTCTGCAACAGGAAATGAAAAAACTCGCAGAGAGATATTCAAAAAACACTCTGCAGTTATTAGCTAATTGTTGTACAGTTCCGAGTGTTGCCGCTCACGCCGCCAAAGAAAGAAATTCATGGAAGCCAACCCGAAGTGAGTTTCTTGAAGATATACAATTGAGTTGTGTCGAGTATGGACATGGCGGTTTGTGGAATAACAAGGATGACCACAGCGAGATGATATCAGTTGATTTTGTTGTTGTTGTTGTAGTAGGGCTTAACGCCATTTTTCAGCACGCGATTGGCTATACATGGCGGCCAGTATTAATGGTGGAGGAAGAACCTGGGAAAACCCCGGAAAGAACTACCGACCCACGAGAAGCTACTGGCAAGCTTTCTCACATACCCACATTAGCCGAATTCGAGACTCGAACCCACGCAGACAGAGGTGAGATGACAGTGATCCGTAACGGAGAGCGCTTTAGACCACTCGGCCACTCGGGGCCCCTGATATCAGTTGATATGGTTGCGTGTTATCTGGGAAGCTTTCTTGGAATAGGCGAGTGTAGTGGATATTTTTTAAGATTTGGACATCCCACGAACTCGATGACGCCAGTTGCTATAAACGGTCCTTTACCCGATTTTGACCTGACAGAATTTGCTCGTGTAACGTCGTTTGCGCTAGCTGAAGAGCTTCATCCAATTTGTTATGTTTGGTTTCTCAGACATTTCTCAGAGAAACGTTGGACACCAATAGTATTATTGCGATATATGCTTGACAGCCGAATACTGGTATCGTTGACGTTCAGTGAACCAATCATATCATATCGACCACAGACTTCGGTTTGGTTACCAACATCGGAGCGTATCAGTCTCAATGAAGTCATTGAAGAATATGCACGAGAGTGTCCAAATACTCCTGTTGATGTCATTAACAATAACGCTCCTAATATTCTTAAGATTAAACTCAGCAATAGTGAATTCACTCAAGGTGGTGTGTATGATCATAAACGACATCACTTACGATTGATTATGGATGATGTTGAATTAAATTTTATAGTTGCTGATGCCGCTGCGAGAAATATATTTTGTAATCGGGAGGATGCTTTCTTGTCTGATGGAACACGGTTGGGCACAATTGTTAGTTACATTAATGGAGAATCACCTCAGTACATACATTTAAGATCTTCGATGCTGGCGTATGTTTCTATAAATTTGCTATCGCAAGTAAATAGATTTCCCGACGCTGCAGTTAGAGTTGCAACGAATTCATTTGATATCAGATATTCAGAATCACTGGCTCGTTTTACAAGCAACGATGAATCATGGAGTTCGTGGAGAATACAAAAGGAAATGCTACATTGTTACTCTGAATCTGCTTATGTTGAGATCTAAGATAGTTATTGTAAATCAGAATTATCGGAAGTGTCGTCGGCGCCGTCTGTGTATGATCCAATCACCAGACAAAAAACCTTTTATTTGAACGTACCGGATGGTTCTGGTAAGACAACTCGAGCGATTGAATTATTTCGAAATTCAGATTTAATTGTGCTAACACCAACACACAGACTTGCCAGGGAGATGAAACAACGAGGAGTTAATTCTTGTACTTATCACAGCTTTTTCAAATACAGCGGTGGTGTATGGACTCCAGATCGAATGGGAACATAATATATTCCACGGAATATTATTTGGGATGAAATAGGCACAGTGTCGTTAGATATATTAAAAATATTTCTCGATTGGTTATTAACAAAAAATACAGCTGTGATAATGTGCGGCGATCACGGTCTGCCACCATCTTTTGTTGGTCCATCTCCGCATTTGTGATTAAAACATTTTGTTGATTATTATGAAGAAGTGTCTGATGATTATAGATCGCTTGATGCAACGTTGAAGGAATTTGAAACATTAATCAGACTACAACCGTATAAAATTCAGTGAAATTATGCGTAAAATAATTTCAGAGACTTCAATGAGCGACTTTTGGAAAACGTGGAGACCAAGCGATTTGATAGTGGCAAGTAGAAAGATAGTCAGAGACACACTTCAACAGCAGTTATTTCAATTACAACGGGAGAAGTTTCCAATATTGCCAGTGCCATTGTGTTATAGACAAGCTGATACGCGGTTACAGAATATAGATGTTGATATTCCTGGGAAAACAGAGAAACAGATTATAGTATTAAATTATATTGTCACAGTTGATGTCAATCTTGTTGAGGATGCACAAAAATTAACAAATCCCCGTGGACTCTAGGATACGCAATGACGATACATTCATCTCAAGGACTGACTATTTCTGATACAATTGTTTGGATCGTTGATGATCGCATCGAGTGGTCAAACTAAGTTTACTTAGCTGTGTCCATAGTCAGCTGATTTTCTCATTGCGGAGAATTGTCTTGGATAAGTCAATGGCTGACGATAACAATAAATGTCAAGTCGATATAATAAGAAAAAAAACTCGCCGGTTACAGAGTGACAAAAAAAAATAATCGCGATTTTGACCTCGATGTTGAATTTATCATGACACTGGAACAACAACAGAATAATCACTGTGCGAGCTGTAATTGTGTAATGTTGTGGAGTTACACTAATAAAAATCCAAAACAATTTACCGTAGGCAGAAGAGATAATAGACGCGGTCATACACGCACGACAAAATCTGATGCTGACCTGTCTTGAATGTAATCGAAGTCGTGGCGCTGGCTAGTTAAGTGATCTGGGCGGTAAATGAGTGTCTTCGGGAATTACTTGTAATTGTTCACGTGTGAATCCACGTTGAGGAGCAGTTGAATCCAGCCTATAGATTATCTACAGGTGGATCTAGTTATGTTAGATATCTTGTGTGTAGTGATGCTCCAAATAGGATCAGTAGCTCCTTTTTTACCACCTTCAAGTTCACCTGGTTCATATAAATATCTTACAGTGACATCACCCAGTATTGGTTGTGCTGAAAAATCACGCCGTTGTGGTATATGTTTTTTGGTAATCGCATTAATAGGTTTTATGTTGGTTGTTCGAGCAATTTCATTATTTAATGCAGTTATCACACTTGGTAATCTTGCAACCCATTCGCGAGATCTCTTGTCCTGAATGAATTCCTTCGCGTACTGATATCCAAATAACCGCTCAGTAAGTGTTCGATTAAATCGCTCAACAATTGCCTGATCACGGTGAATTGCAGTATGCCCTCGTCTGATGTTGACATTATGTTGTTTTATCAGCGATGATACTGCACCCTGAAATTCTTTGCCAGGATCAACTTTTAGCAGCTGTGGCCATCGTAGAGGTCCTCATTGATAAATTCATTCCAAAGCAGAAGCAACCTCAGATGCTGTTTTAGTCGTTAACGGTTCAGCATCTTTGTATCTACTTGCAACATCAACTACAGTTAACGCGTATTTATATGTTCGACGTTGAACGGTATCATGTGGCAGAAATAATATATCAGCCTGATGAACTTCATTTGGCACACTAACATTAAAATGTGCAAAATTAATTTTTCTAGGACGCGGTGGATAAATTTGCCACATTGCCTGTTTGGATAACCAATCTGATGCATTATCACGTGTGACTTTTGCTGCACTGGCAAGTTTACTAATTGCTACGCTACCTTTCCGGTATCCTCTTGGGGAATAATAAATCGACTCCATTATAATTAATTACCAGCGCCTAATACAAGCTTAGATTTCATCGCGGACTTTATTAACCAACTAGCTAGCCTCTCCTTGAAAGATTTATCAGTAATGAAATTTAGCGCGTGAATTAATTTCACATCCGCGAGATGCCTATCTTGTAGATGTTTACTTTTATAAGCTACATCATGGACATGGCACGCTTTATCAATAGCATTTATCGGATACTCACCTGGATTGGGCTGATCTAAGGCATCAAGCCTGATATCAAGTCGGGTTCCAGGACCACAGTAATTATATCCCGGTAGATGTTTTTCTCCTGGGTATTTAGCCCACGGAGCTCCTGGTAATTTTCCTAACTTGGCGGCAATATCACCTCCTCGTTTTTTTATTACTTGGCGCTGACGGAGTTAGGAAGGTAAATTTAAACTTTTTATACAGCATCGTTCACGCTTACCCGTAACCGGAGATCTATTATTTTTTGTTATAATGGTTGTTAGATCACTTATTGGCGTGCGCGCCCTGCATTTCACGCAATATAAATCCATATTTATATTATATTATTCTAATGGAGATCACTGACTTTCCTGCTACAAGGAAACAAGAACCAGTTAAGCATCATCCGATGCTACCAAATTCTGTCCGAATGATTATCACGGGTCTATCTGGATCGGGTAAGACTCAGTTGTTGTTAAATTTAATAATGAAGTGGATGAAGTGGGACAGGTTGTGTTTGGTAGCTCCATTTGTGGACGATCAACGATGCTACAATGTGTTAAAAGATTTTAATGAAAGTGCAAAATCATTAAAGGACGGTGATGATGTTATTGAATTTATTACTAGTATTGATGAATCTGTGGATGATCTTGACGGGTCAATTAACAGTTTAGTCGTGTAAGATGATGTGATGTTGGATAAACAATCAAATCCAGCTAGGATATTTTCCGGAGGTAGACATAAAAACACAGATGTGATTTATGTAACCCAGCGATATACAAAAATTCCTAAAGTGATCAGGGATAATTGTAACATTCTTGCTGTGTTTAACGGAGTTGATACACACACATTACAAAATATTCATCAGACTTAGTGCAGTGGTGATATGGCTATAAATAAGTTTAGAAATTTATTTAGTCAGGCTCAGTCAACTCCGCACGGATTTATAACAATAAATTTACATGATCCTCGAACGCGGTATCGAGTCGGGTTAGATACGATCTTTGGATAATTTTTCGTACCTCGGTTTTCGAAAAGGGACGCAGCAAGCAGCAGGGAGGGCAACGACAACAAAGGGCAGCAACGACGGCCACAATTGCATTTACAACGAAGCGTCATCGCAGTTTTATAAAGGGCTTATTTCGCCCTCCCTTTGCCTGAACACTTGTAGGATTCGCCCTCCCTGCTGCTCATTATGACTTTTGTCCACAAGGAGTAGCGATACCAAGATTTTCATTTTCAAGACGGTTGCTTTGGTGACTATATTGGACCAATAGTATTTAGTACCAACTAGCCATCATATTCAGTCGTTTAGTGAAAAGCCAAAGTTGATATGACAATCCCTTCAAAGGAAGAAGTGAAGATTTTCAAGATGGTCACTGGTGGCCATACTGAATGTCCAAACAGTTCCATTTTCAAGTTGGACGAACTAGACCACGAGACGAATGTGTGAAGCTTCATGGCAATACTATATGTAGTTTAGGATGGCAGTAATAAACTATTGCCAATGGATGGACAAAGAATAACAGACCATCATATAACCTCTCTTGGTCTATGACCAGAAGATGGCCAAAAATCTAAATTATGGATTAACCAAATAGAGCATCTTGATATATCTTGATATTGACACAAGTTTAATGATTTTCTACCCATTATATCAGGTTCAAGGTATAAGGCCATCACAAAGAATTTTGTACTGCACTTGCATGAATCGTGCGAACATGTCAACTCGGATATGTAGGAAAAGTACTATTTAAATAGAAATTTGGTCTGGTGGAGTTTTATAATGTATCAACGATGTGTACCATAATGATTAAAAAATTACAGAACAGTCAAGCATTTGCCCCTTTGAGAGACTTTTCTTTTTATTAAATGAGACTATAAGGTCTGATTTTATGATGCACTTCACTGATAGTGAAGATCCTTGTGGAACAGCATACGGTTTATTAATCCAAAACTTCCTATTCATTTCGTGAAGCTTCTTCTGATCTGTGATCCATACAAGTTTTTCTATTCCAAATATTGTCTGCATCCTATTGCTATTAATCTTAAGACTTACCAGTATGTTATTGATATAATATTAAAAGGCACACAATAAAACTAGCAAAAAAACACTATTCACTGAAATACTTTTTACGGTCTAAGTGACATAGAAGCAATATCATTTATATTTTTTTGAGTTATTGATATAAAATGAGGACAGTAGTCAGCTATTCACCCTCGAAAATTTATAGACAGCTCCATTGTTACCAGTCCAGCAGCTGATGTATATTTATATATCAATGTTGGGGCCCCGAGTGGTCTCCGTTACAATCATTGCCGTTTCACCTCTGTCTGCGTGGGTTCGAGTCTAGGATTCGACCAATCTGGGTATGTGAGAAAACTTGCCAGTGGTTTCTCGTGGGTCGGTGGTTCTTCCCAGGGTTTTACCAGGTTCTGGCCAGTGGCTTCTCGTGGGTCGGTGGTTCTTCACAGGGTTTTCCCGGGTTCTTCCTCCACCATTAATATTGGCCGCCATGCACAGCCTATCGTGTGCTGAAAAATGGCGTCAAACCTCACAACTATTGAATTGTATATGTATCAATGTATGCTCCAAAGTATATTTAAGTATTGATCATGGAATCAAAATTTTGTCTACTAATGATTCTCCAGCTGAGAGAAGAATTAAGTTAAAGTAAGCACAGTTTTAGTAAATTATGTTTCTCCGAGAACACTTACCCGATCACATTAACGTATGGATATAAGCCTACGACCTCTCGAATCCAGCCCTACTAAAAGACGAAAATTCGTCTATTCTGTCTATCTCATATAGACCAAAGGGCAATAACTCTTGCCCCTTACCTCCCCTTGCCACCGCCAGGTGTCACCATTTTTTTAAGCTGAGCGATATATATTATACGAGGATGCTCGCATAGCGGGGTGGTTGGGAGGGTTTTTAAGTAATGTGATCAGGTAATTATTCTCGGAGAAATATAATTTACTAAAACTTTGCTTTCTCCTTCAAATACGTTCCCCGATCACATTAACGTTAGGAGAATAGGTAATAGGAGGAGAGAATATTGAGCATCCTACCTCCACCCCGGGTACCTTCTAGGGAATGATGGCTGGATTCCCCATTTGAACGATAACCCGTTCTCCTAATTTCATCAGCAATACAGCCTAGAGTCCCGTGATATGTGACCCCTATATACGGTTAAGAAGATAGTTATTGAAATCTTCTTACCTACGAAATTTCATTGGCGAATCCAGCGAAGCTGATAGGCTGCGCTGATTGTTTTAAATGGGTCATCATGTATCGCGTGCATATCATCGTTTAATGACGTGATCAATATAGAGATACTGGTTTGAAAAAAATCACAGTTAGATTTTACAACACTATATCCGATCTGTTACTTTTCGCTGGAGCATATAGAATTATTAAACAATCTGTTGTTGATATTCATTTTAAAGCACGGGTAAACCCTGGTGTTAAGTAAAGAGCAATTGCAGTTATACTTTGCGATAAAGCAATGCTACTTAAAGGTGTTGGTGGACGAATGAGAGTTATTGAAAATATGTAATTAGATCGCTCACGATATTTATAATGTCATATCATCATGTTAGCGTTACTCTGACTCCTGGTCAGATTAAAAAAATTCAATCAAATTCAGCAAAGAACAGCGCAATAAAATTATCACTGAAAAAATCAGATCACAGTTGGTCAAATAAATTATCATTGTCAGAAAGTCAACTCAGACATTTCAATAGCGCCAAACCATCAAAAACTGGCGTTAAACTCAGTCTTTCTGCTGGTGCGGTTAAAGACTCAAACATAGCTGCACCTGGTGCTTTTGGAACTGCTGCTGAAATGGCATTAAAGAAAGCAACAGGACAAGGATTTAAAAAAGGGGAGGGTGTCTAAGATTACTAGGAACTCCTTATCGAATCTGAAAAGGTCTGCGACTTCCATAAACACTTCCTTAACTTTTCCAATGTCAAATTTTGATTTACTTGATGCCGCTAACAAATTGAATATAAAAAAAATTCAGAGGTGTTTTTATGCGTGATCAATTACCAAAACAACCAAACAATATTGAAACAGGCATTATTAATCTCGATAATAATTAAGGTCCTGGCGCTCATTGGGTGGCAAATGCAATTGATCCACGTGGATTTGTTTTTTATTATTCGTATGGGTTGGCTCCACCAAAATAATTTTTATATTACGTAAACAGAATAAAAACTCCAGTCTGGTATTCAACATTACCAACACAGACGATAACAGATCCGCCAATATGCGGACGTGAAATAATTGCTGTACTCGACGCTGTGTCATCATCAACATTACCACCTCATAAAGTCGTACACGATTATACAAGTGGCCGCTAATAATTTTTATAATGGCAGATATTTACGGACGATCTTCTCTGAGTAAGACTCAAGGCAAACATCAAGGAGACTGATCTAAATGTGCAACCCTTGACGAGGTCAAGGAAGAACTCTCTAATCTTTTGAATGTAGACCAAAATGAAGTCGTTCTTTTTTCAAGTTAACAAGGACGATTAAAGACGAGTAATATCCCGTTGACAAATATTATTATGCGGGTTCCAGATGCAACAGATGATAACTTAGAGGTGTTTACTAAAAACGATATAAAAAAATCAGATGAATCAATTATATCAATCATGGGACTAATTGCTGGACGTATCAGAAGAATTGGAGATATTATGTACGGCGATCTCAATATGAGTAAAAATACAATTATTAATGTGAGAGAACAAAAATCAGATGATCATGTGGTAACAAAAAGAGTAGACAACGATAAAACATGATCGGATCTGAGATAAATGATCGTTTGTTAACCATAGTTGATAGAATGACTGGTTCTCTCAATATGACTAATAATAACATTACTGGTCTCGGAGAACCAGAATCAAGCGATGACGTTGCAACGAAGAAATATGTTGATGATAGCAACATTCCGATGATGAACTCGTTACTGACAATCATCGATGGAATGGACACATTTAGATCTGAATACTCTATTCATGTACAAACATTTTTAAATTTTCGTTGAAACATAAACATATACTATAACGAATTTTTCGAAAATCCACCAGACATCGACATTAAACTCTCTGACATAAAAACAATTACATATCGTGTGGTATATACAATAACATCTGGACTAGCATTATGGTCACCAATCAATAAATCCATTAAACTTCAAGCTGAGGTTACCGGGTTATATAGATTTTCAATACTTGGCACTACAACATATACAATATATACTACAATTTCACAGCGGTTTCCACTAAATGGATCCTCTAAATGTATGTTAGTGATGTTAGATAAAAAAGACGAGTGAATATTCATGGTGGAACCTGAAGAAAAATGTAACCCCTTGTTGTATTATTGGTGTCTTGAATTAGTTGATAAACTACCACCTAAACTACTTGAAATATAATGAGCTCCCCAATCAATGTTCAACGTTTTAGATACAACCAAGCACGTGAATGGCAAACAAAGCTAAAAAATATCGTGGGAATTATTGCTGGCTCATCTCCGTCCAGTCATAATTTCTAGTTGATAAAGACCAGCAAGGACGTTGTCTGGACAAAGTTTATCATAAATCACCTTCGAGGTTTGTTTCTTACTACCAAGATCACGAGTGGATGCTTCTTCAGGTGATGATACGTCATGTAGTTCCAGAGCGTTGGGGAGTTCACCTAAGCTTCTGCAATATTTCTCTTTGTTTCAGATCTAGTATCGTCTGGTTTTCTCCTTTCCACTACGTCTTCAACTTTACGCCTCATTTCTTTATGTTTTTCTTACATTTCATATCTTACCACTGCATGTATTGCTCGGAAAAAGTTTCAAAATTATTAATATCTTCCTCAGATCTAATCTGATGAATATTAGTAGCAACGCGAAATACATCCTTAACTAATCGACAGCTTTTTGAGTTTTAACATATTCTGATTTTACCTATTGATATCTACGACGGTATCAAGACACAGCTATATCAAGGATTTGGCCTTTATCCCTGATTGCGACAATACCTTCCTCAGTATCATGATAGTTCTACATTTTGGTGTTAGCGGTGGATGATGTTGCTGGGATGATGGTGGTGGGATACGACCAGTAATATCCGCCAGCAATGTCTCAAGAGTTTTTCCTGTTGCCTCAGTTACTGTAACAATTTCTTTTGTTGGCTCGACTATTGGTTTAAATAACTGTTCTATACGTTCTGTAAATTCCACTTGAGCTGCCTGGCTTGTTGTAGCTGACGTTTGACAGAATCACGGACGGAGATATATTTCTTATCTGCCTCTGGTCGTTGTCGGGCTAGTTAAGCCATGCGAGATTCCATAGCGCAGAATCACATTATTATTGCTACAACCACGATTTAATTACACATCCTTAGTCAGCGGATACAATAAAAATACACATCAAAATCAGTAAACGCAGTGACATTATTTGTTTGTTTTTTTAATACACTTCCAAGACACCCCCTTAAAGAAAATATACACCCGAACGTACAGTCACTTGTCATTTGAAATTTGACCATCGTTTTATTCTTGCTCACGTTTATTGGATATTGTGCACACTTTGAGAAAAGAGATATAGAGACTTTTGCTTTGATGCACATTCGAGGAAAGTCTGAGCCTTTTTTAAATTTTGCCCCGTCCCACATTATTTTACCTAATCCGGTCCTGAATACAATAATTTCAGTTTAGTCAAATCCGTGATAAAGACTTTTTTGAATGACATCAATTTATAATGAAAGATTTGCAAATATCCAGTTGTGTCCTGGCCACACCATGGGGAGGCACTATTAATCATGATTTTATGTCTATTTACATCCTTCAGTGTCTTTGTGTGCACATTGATCCCTGCCCATCACATTATTAAATACAGCTTGCAGTATACGGGCCATTGGAAGAAGTGACATTTGTAGAGCTATAGTACAAGATCGTCAGTTTTCTTGGGGTTCCATTTTATGACAATGTTCTGCCGGTGATTCATAGACTCTGTGTTATAATACTTAGTACAGACCTCGTCTTTGTTATATATATATATATATATATATATATATATATATATATATATATATATATATATATATATATATATATATATATACACTGATCAACAATAGTTCTTCCTTCATATTTCTACTAATACGCAAGACAGTCTTCATGGTCATTTCCTAATTGTTTCTTGCAATATATCGTTTTTTCATCGAACTCCATGCTTTCATTTATTTATGTTACTCCGTCCGTATCAAATCTTTCTTCAACAATTTATATTCTTTCCTGTATTTTTGTTTAGTCATATACGGTGTTATGTTGTTTAGTGCGAATTTCCATAGCAATGGTCATGGTCATGGTCCTTTCGTCATCAGTAACAGTCCAAAAATCTATTTTAGGAAACTAATATAAACCTCTATCTTAATATCATCGTCATTACTGCTATTATCTAGATCAGGGTGGTCCAACATCTTCAAAATATTATTATTGTAGAACTTTCTTGATGTATGAGCGCGGGCCATACAGATTTACCCGCGGGCCACATTTGGCCTGTAGCTGGACCCCTCTGATTTAGACGAGTCTCTGTAAGGGTATTCATGTCAAAATCATCAGAATACGCAGGGACAAAAGCTGACTTACTTTATTTAAATGCACAAAATTTAATGTACTATATCATTCGATGAGGTGATTGAATTATTGTAGGTGTAGGAAACAGATGAATACGATACAGATAGTAAGCCAGATTCATCTGAATGTGTCCAGATGATGTAAGAACCATACACATCCATAACATACATATGAACGTGTGACCATTAGATCAGCAATCGTGGTACACCTTAGATTAATTTTATTATATTTCTTAACATTTAGTAAAATTTAACGTAAGCGATAGACTGACTTTGACTCGTGCTTTAACTCTACAATAGAACGCATTTAACTATCAAATTTAACCTGCGACGCTCAGAAGTATACGAACGAGGAAAGGAAGAAGAGAGACAACAGAATGTGTGTGTGTGTGTGTGTGTGTGTGTGTGTGTGTCTTTCGGATTTGTAATGTAGCTTTAACAATCTTTCAGTCATATCGCTGCGATGTATGCAGTGTGACAGCTTACAGTGAGGCCAAGCAATGGGGCTTCATGCCGCAGACACAGAACATGATGTCCCAGCCAGTCACATTATCCTAACACCACGCCGACTTGTCCTAACATTAACCTCTTAATGCTGAGAGCCAAGCGAGGCAGCTGCTAGTACCATTTTATAAGTCTTTGGTATGACTCGGCAAGCGTTTTAACCCACGATCTCCCGCATCCGAGGCGGACGCTCTAACCACTAGGCCATCGGAGGACAACAAAATGAAGGAAGTATCAACGCAGTATAAAGCCTCCAACATTTAAAAAGTACAGTGGAAATAGGTTATTATACACACATTCAACAATTTTGTAATAATAGAGCAACGTATTATAAAATATAGTGGTTGCTCTCAATATTGTAAGTTACAGTAAATATGATAGAAGGAAATAGCAATCCCGTATCGTCCTTTTGTGTTCATCGTGTTCTGAATTTAATGTCAATATACATCGAAAAGGTGACAAGAATTGTAAAATACAGCAAATAAATTATCACCATGTCTCTCGATAAAAAGGTACCCTTAAAATCTTGTTCATCAGTTTATCTTTAGAACCTGAATAAACTTAAAAATATATATTTCACCATGTCATTGAAGAAAATAAGTTCGAATCTGGCAGTGCATATCACTTAATGCAAATTATTTTGAACAATGCATGACCGGCCCTTTTTCAACAGGAAAAGTGCAAGCTGTCTGGTCGCATTTGGGATTTCTATCATAAATTTACTTTGATAGCAGAGGATGCGACTCTTATAAATGATTATCAGATTTTACGAAAAAGAATCTAAGTGACGAAACAATTTTTTTAAAAATGCAATTCAAGTTTTTATTTTCCCTTAACAAAAATTACATTTGTCAATTATATTTGGTTTAAAATATGCGGTACTTGATCAGCTAACAAAGTAAACAAGCAATATTCAAATATAATATGCTAAGATAATAAGCCCAAAATGAAAGTTTGACAACTGTACCCATGTAATTGTTCACAATATAATTATGAAGAAATACTAAGCACTCCAAAACGATAACCATACTACAAAACTTAAACACTAGCTGATCACTAATATATATGCAGAAAGTATTTCGATGTATGCTGATAAACAGTATGCACATTTTAACAAAGAAATGAAGCTCAGGGAATATACTGTATTTTTAATATGGCCATTTTAGTATTTGTCATATTTAAAATGTAAAAACTATATGAATTTATAGGATTATTTTAAATAGCAAAAACACGAATTCCCAAATTGGGAGGAATTTATATGAACTCGACGGCTTATCATAGTGTTACTTCAGACTAATGAACATAATACTAGTGTACGAGGCACTGACAGTTGTCCGAAACGTCCGAGTCAGAGGTCCTTATAATGAAAACAGACATCGGTCGAGTAGATGTTGATTTCTACTTTGCAGTAAGGAGCGCGTTGTATGAAAGTTGCTGGAAATCGGTGGAGACGCTTAAAATATTTGTTTCAAATATAAGTTTTGAAAATTTCGCTTCTGAGAAGAAAGGATATACTTATATAGATTTATACAGGCGTTTTCACGTTGACTTGACAAAGCATAAACATAGTTTCAGTGTTGAAAATAGTGGTGACCTGGAGCAAGTGTAACACCCTAAACTGAACAAAATCACACAATTTTGATTTTCTCTGACTCTTAAACTTCTCATGTGTGAGACTCAAAATGATGTGATAAATCGATGGCAGGACAATTTCCCAGCGTGCAAATGATACGTAGATTACTGCAAAATGTTACTGTGAACGTGAATAGCATTGACAAGTCGAGGACTAGATATGAAGCTGTAATTTCTTAGTTGATACACAAACTTTGTCCCTTATTATCTATTGTCAAATATTTAACAAATTAGTAGCATTCTCAAGAAGATCTCTACACTCTAAACAATATTTTCATTAGTTTTACGAATTGGAATATCTGGCGCATTGCTGTCCAACCTTTTTGACAACATGGGCCACTGAAAATGTTTTTCTTGAAGTCGAGGGCCGCAGCAGTAAACTGAAAAGCAAGGACTATATAGTTGCTCGAGCTACTTGGCCCAGCGACAACTAGGCAGTAAAGTTTTACCCAGACAATTGTTACCTGGTCTGGGCGAACGTCCCCCTCTCCCCTCCGTGAATCCTACTCTTTACTTCTGCTAGTGATAGATATTTGTCAATACACAAACAAAACAATTTTATAACAGATTGGAAGAAATAAAATGGACAGGAGATGTTTTTGGCAATTTCTTCTTATAAGACTCACTTAAATACAGGTGAATATATATGCAAGTCCTTACAGTTTAAAAAATGTTTTTGTTAGGATAAACATGTCATGATGTGCTGCAAAGGAAGTAAATATATATTTGTCTCATTAAATATGCTTCAAAATAATGTAATTTCTTATAAGCAAAGCAAAGTAAATTAAGAAACCTTGAACTCAATTTTAGTCTTCATTTTGACTCAAAAATATAACTGAAAACCGTATAATAAGGATAAAAGAATGAAAGTATTATTTTTAATGTAAATTTTAAAACATTACTTAAATACTTTTATGAAGAATGGACTGAAATCAATGCAATAATATAATTCATCAACATGTGAAACGTTTTATTGGACTGCACAAACCCTTACGGGGGCACATACATTTGGTAAAATGGCTAAAAAATATAAACATGTATGAAAAAGGTTTTTTCTTCTAAATATGATCTGAACTACCCTATGTTTGAATGAAAATGGAATACTGCTCCATCTTTCAGCAGGTTTTATTCATGTCATGCTAACAAAATAGTCTCTTCAAATCATGGCTGAATTTATAATAGGGGAGAAGTAATGATGATATCGTATCTAAATTAAAAGTAATATAGTACTTGGAATCATGCATACTGCCTCAGTAAACATGTCAGTCAAAACTACTTTTGAAATGCCTGCCTATTTTCTACGACTGGAAAACTGTAATGCTTGGGGTGTAATATTAACAAAGTTTGTCCCCTTATGTTTGACTCTCTGTTGAATCAGGTGATCCTTGCATCAAAGGACCTCTTTATCGTCGACTTTTTTGAACACCCCATTACTGGAAGTTTTCATTAAACACTCATGTCCAGTCAACAATGATTTTTTAAAAAAAATGGAAGAGACAGTACTTAATAATACTTTCACTAACTAACTTTCTGAGCGACAGGAGTCAATAAATGAACATATGCTAAATCACAGCCTATGTTAATTGGCAATAGGACAAATACATCTTTGTCACAAATTAGACTATGTTTTGACTAGCGATGAACAAAAAATTCCATTGAATTTAATCCTAATATTGATATCAACTATTTGTTGACAAACAAAAATATATTTACACTCAATACATGTCACAAGACTAATTAGTTTGTTATCAATTAGTTTTTTGATGTAATCATGTTCTACTGTTCATACAAATTATCAATTTCAGATATACACTTTTTCAAATTTTCAAAGTTTATAATTTTCAAAGTTCATTACATGCATGTTGTAACACAGTCTTGTCATTTTAAATGGTGACAGGAAATAAATGTCAGAAGTACATATTACACCTTTGGAAATCTTTCATGGCAAGACACAAAGTTTGGATAAGTCTAAATTTACATCTAGGCATATTTTATTATATTGTGTTGTTAGACACAAAACTTGAATAAGTCTAAAGTAACATCTAGACATATTTTATTACATTGTGATGTTAGACACAAATCTTGAATAAGTCTAAATTAACATTCAGGCATATTTTGTTTTCTTTTGTGTTCCTGAATTAAACATTCAAGAGATAACTTGTTCATGTCTAAACCTTTACAGTGTGTATACAAGTGAACTGAAAGATTTTGCTCATTAGCACTGTATTTATCACAACTTGATTGAATACACATTTTATATTAAAATAGTTCATGATTCCAGCTTCACTGAAAGCTGTTAATATTTAAATCTTGTTTTTAAATTAACTAATTTTTAATTTAAATACAAACACATCAGATTACAAGTATCTGATTTGAAAAGCCTATCTTGAAGCTAAAACTTTATTTACAGGAACTTCCATTATGGTTGATATTTGTAAACAAAAAGACATTTTCTGCTCTGCTCAAATGTTATAAAAACAGACAAAGATATTTTAGCATATCTGCACACATAAACTGTGAAGTCTCCTCTTGAAACTTGGGTTCACAGTCATCATACAACACACTATAATAACTATTTCTCTACAATTTAGTAAAATAATCTATTTATTTAGCAAAATAATCTTTTTATTAAATAGAAATACTAATTCATGACATTTTTTGCACTGCAAAATTGTACCGTTTAACTATCACAATATAGGGTATTAAAGTAAACCCATCTGACCGCAAGGAACTGATAGCTGAGGTTTTGACTTGGACCTTGGATTAGCAGTCTTACATGGTTGACGACACATTATAATTGAGGATTCATATCAAGATATTCATGTAAAGTATAATTGACACAAAATAATATACAATATTCATTTCAAATTTAATTATACAAACTCACTGTGGTGACCTAGTGACCTTTAACCCTAAAGAATGTAACAAGCAATGAAACTATTTTCTTGTGTTTCCAGGCATTGGGGCAAAATAAATGTAAAATGCAAATAGCTTTTTTTGGCTCAAAAGTTGCTGTGCAGCCACATTGATGTACTCATAAAAGTGATATGACAGTTCAATTTCATGACCACTGCCTATGATGAACACAACAGATATAAGCTGACGGAAATCATATTTGTGTTCTATCTGATGCAAGATACTTCATTTAGCATGGATAGTCTAGAAAACATGAATTCTGGCCCTTTATGAGCTCTTTAACCGATGCAACATAAAAATTAAAACACATTAAAATGGACGGGTAGAACGTATTTACAAATGAAACAATAAGGATCAGGTCTACTGAAATGCTAACAGTGGCTTACAAGACACATGACAATGCATACAACATGCAGATATATTCCTGTATATATATGATACATCACAGTGTACATACATATGAACATAACAGATAAGACACATGGCAAATTTTTTAAGTAAAATGCATAAAAGCCATGTGATAATTATAATAACAGAAAACGAGCATGCTTAAAACAGACATTTAAAAAATAAACATGCAGAATAAATAAAAAGCAGTAAGGCAGCAGGATTTTGATAAATGTTAAATCCAAAATGTTCAATAAACATCAAGGTGATTGACACTGGTAGCTAAATAAAATGACACAAAACATATTTACATAGAGGTTCTATGTTCAAATCAGCCACTGAATTCTTCGAAATCAGAAAGTATTCTTAATTCCAAGACCATGCTGCTGTAGATTTGGAAGTCTCAATTACGTTCTTAAAATGTACTTTGTGCTCTGTTTTCTTGGTATTGTGGTTAAATTTGTCCAACTGCATTCACTTATAAATAATTAAACAAGCAATCCCGTTAAATTTTAGAATCCAATGAACTCTTTGATGTCCATGCTTTGTCCAAGTTGTTTTTCAAAGCTAGTATTAGCTTGTTTTCAAGATTTCAATGTTGCATATGCTTGTCTTTGCTTAATGAAAACATGAATATCTAGAAAAAAGCTTTTACATATTTTATATTTCAAAAAATAAATTACATGAGAAAGAAAAGTTGGAATACATTAGCATAGCTTAGACTGGTAGTGTTAAATTCATCTCAGATATAAAATATTTCACTGTAAAGCTAGGAAAAGCCTGGACATGATATAATATATAAAATAATTTAATAAATATATTTAATATAGTCATTTGTCTAAGCATAAGATAAAAAAGTCTTGATTTGGTAACACTCTTTTAACATTTTCATTTTGAGCTTGATTCTCATTCTTAGTTATAAACATTTTTGAATAAATAAATTATATTAATGTATAAAAATTATCGCACTGAATGTAACTTAGAAAATAAAATATAAATTAATAAAATTATGAAAATGAATATAAAATAAAAGTTATTAAATCATGTTTAATCTGTTAAGGGAATGTCACTTGTCAATATCTATATAAAGCAAATAATAAATAAATGAATTAATTAACAAATTAATATTTATAAATCTGTTCCTAAATAAAATCAAAAGGAAAGAAATTCTGAGAATATATGCAAATGTGTAGCAATGATAAATAGATGTTCATTCAAAATTTGTGTAGATGTGACAATGTGAATTGTTAATCATGTATACTATAAACTGATAGACGTGCAAAACTGATTATAACAAACCCAATCACAAGCTGATAATAGAACTGACTACATATTCATAAGCTACAAGTATTAGCTTGAATGAATAATATTAATTACATGATTATCTATCTATACCTTTAGGAACTACAGGTAAATCTACTATTACTATAAATAAGATGTTTTATTTATGTGATACATCTCACATGCATACATAATAAAGGTAATTTCACCAGGAAAGACTGGAACAAAATTAGAAGTATCACACTGCTTCACATTCGTACACATATGTAGATACACCTGCAAACATAAGAGAAAATGAATTATTAGTTTCATAACTAATAAAGTCTTTAGCAGTAACTCAATTTGTGTTAGATCTTCATAGATATTTTTTAAATAATTAAAATATAATTCATACATAAGAAGTATCTATTTCAAAACAGAAATATCTATTTTCAATGTTTCGATTTTAAATGATACCCAATCACCAACTTCTTTTCAAGTCATTATTTGAGTGTAACATGAAAATGAAAAGCAATCCAGACTGTGTACTCGGACTGGACTAGTTGTCCTTGTACTTCAGCAAGTGAAAGTCTTTTGCAGTTTTTGACTGCACACTTTTAAGATGATGATGATGATGCACTATTGTGTAATTCTAACTTTTGATTCCACAGATATGAATATTAACTGCTTATCAATATAAATACATGTATATAGGAAAATATGTTACTTATATAGATTTTACTAAACTATCTGAGTAGGTAGCTCATAAAGTATGAAATGTGCAAGAAAAAATAAAACTGTATGACCACAAATAGCAGAAAAATGTCTTCCAATATTTCTCATGAATTATATACATTTCTAGAAATCATTTTAGTTCTAGACAATGCAGTGACAAAGTCATCTGTTTTGAACCTCTGCAGTCCATAAATAAAATTCACAAGCCAGTTAGAATAAAATTAAGTTTGTTGTCAACTCTTTGTGTAACCATTTGTTCCTTCTGGAGCATTTTTGAAGTATGTTGTGCCATTAAGGTAACTTATAACTCTAAAGCTTGTAATTTTAACATGGCTGTCATGAGAGCCATCTTGGATGTTACATTTAGCAGATTCATCTTAATATTGCACAAAGCAACATATATCAAGGCATTCCCATGTGAAAACCTCAGGCAAATCAAGGGAAAATAAATGGCAAATAACCATTTAAACATCTAAGTCTGATCTTGGCAAAAATCTATATGATGCCAGTCCGAAATGTCCCCCATATCAAACTACATTGTTCATAAGACACAACATTTTTACAATGGCTGACATGGTGGCAATGTTGAATGCCAGATATTCAGAATGTATATATAGTGCCCTATTGGCATCATTTGGTTTGAGTTATTTTCTTTTATAATTAATTGCTACAGTCATTTAAATCATGTGATCATCATGAAGAATAACAAGTATTTGGGGCAAACAATTTAAATTCAGTGAAGAAATAATTTCCTTTTTCCTTACATAGATTACTTGTCTTTACGTCCCCGTAGTCCACAACTGAATTTATTTCTTATATTTTCCGGAGAAAACGTGTTCCAAATTTTCTAATACCACACAGTAGTAACTTTTATATGAAATACTTCAGGGTATAAATTCAAAGGGTATAAACAGTATCAGCAAAGAAAATCTACTGACATATACAGAAACACATGTATATGAATACATCATTGCATATATATGCAAATTCTACTTAAAATTTCTCAAAAATACTTTGCGATTCAAAACCATGATTGAAAGTTAATCTTCTTACAGTTTTCTGTGCTTTGAGTTTTTCTTGATCATCCTTCATCTTGACTTGTTGTATGTTACACAGATACTGCATGATGCTCAATGGAACAAATCTGGTCTCAGCCTTGAGAAGCTCTTTGAGAACTATTTTGTTGGCCATCACATGTTCTATGGTAAAGACACAATGCAGTTTCTACAAAGGCAATTTTACCTGTCTTACATCCATCTTTTGTGCCATTTATTTTGGCACTATTTTATCACCCAATGTCAACAGTGGGGAGTTTGACAAAAGGCATCAGAAATCTTGTCTCCACGACTATAATATCATCATGTTTGTATTGCTTTATAAAATTTGCTCGTATGGGATAAAATTATAGAAAATTATATTGGAGATATTGGTAGTATAAGTAAGCATTTACTTCATTTAAGACATCCTGAAAGAAACCAAACCACAGCAGCAGACAAAGATGCCTTTCATGTTGGGTTCTAAGGTAACTGTTCCAGTATGCTTTTTAAATATCCTCTGGAGAAACTGTGACTGCTGTTGCCCTGGAACAGCTTGTATCCTGTCCTTGAGGAATTAAGTTGGCATTTTGCCCTCCACTTTGACAGTGCATTCAATTAGTCATCTACAGAATATGGCCATTTGGTAACCACATTAACATTGGACAGAAGCGTTTTAGAAACATATGTCTGTCCTTTCCATTTATCATGATAAATCTGAGGGTTCAAATCTTAACCTTACCTAGATCTTGTAACTTTCTAGTTGCCCACTGTATCCTCTGTTTCATGGGTTAAGTCAGAAAAATCATCTGCACCCAAGTCATCATCCAAGCATTCATAATACAGGCAAACTTGAACATCTTTCTTGTCAATTGCATGTGGCCTCTGGCATACTCTTTCGGCATCTTTTAAAAGAACAAGAGATCAAAAACATTTTACCTCTATAACTGACTTAGTCTAACAATTGTTTAACAACTAGTAGTTAGAGGATAACTCCATTATTTCGGAGGTGGTGGCTGTACTTATTTTTCCATGACAAATTAATTTATGCAAAACAACGGATTTTAGCAATGATGTGAAAATAATAAAAGCCTATATATGAACTTGGCTCCCACAGCAGAGGTAATCTGTAATATGAGATACTCATATGAAGTGACAAATTCCTAAATTAGATGAAACCATGCTTACTAATTAGCAAAACATTTTCTTATAAATTGGTTATTTTAAAAAAAAAATTGTATCTCTCTTTTAGAAAGTAATTGTTAGTTCATGTGAAAATGTTTCATAAAATAAATTGAAGGCTGATGAAGTTATAATGGTTTGAATATGCACAGATTATATATTTGCTCTACAACTCTAACAGTGTCAAGAAAATTAAAATACATGTTTGCCCTCACCCAGTGAGGATGATTAGGGATGGGAGGGTCAGGTTAACTTTAGGGAAAGACAATGTAACCTATCTTTCCCAGCATATTGAATGCAGTTATTGATCAACCTCTTCTTAACTCTGACCCTGAGGTTAACATTGAAATCATAAATTTAAATATAGATCAAATTCCAGTTTTTCATACAGGGTATATGAAATGACTTTTACATGCAACGTTAAATATACTACAATATCATTAATTTATGATCTGTTATTTCCAAGACTAAACTGTGTTAATTATGGTAAGATAAATTAAAGCGTAAAAACTTAAACTAAAATTGTTTGTTGAGATATGAGTTAACATTAATTTCACTGTAAGAACCAGTTTCCCAGACTTTTATCTACCTTTTCAAAAGAATTTCATTAATTTGTTATTTGTAACCTGTTAGTGTAATAAACAGAAAGTAGATTTATTCAAATTTGTTTTGTTGTTTAATATATTACATATGGTACATAATATATTAACTGGGGATATGCTTACATAGAGTTTGAGTAATGTTACATAACAACAATAGCTTTTCTAACCCTATTTGGTCCCATATAATTATTTATACCTTGATATGAAGAGCGATAAGGAAACTCCAATCAAACAAAATAGTCACTATTTGTTCAGCTTACCTGGGATGCCCACAAATTAAGATAAATAAGATGATATTGATGGCATGAGAGCATTTTCTGGTACTCCAGATTGGATATTGATGGCATGAGAACATTTTCTGGTACTCCAGATTGGATATTGATGGCATGAGAGCATTTTCTGGTACTCCAGATTGGATATTGATGGCATGAGAGCATTTTCTGGTACTCCAGACTGGATTTTCATAATTTTGTAATATTTTTGGTTTGCTGCAAGGGCCATCTACTTTGACTAGAAGTTTAATGGTGGTAAATCAGCAAACAGGTATTTATTTTGTAGACCGAAGAAAAATCCATCATATTTATAAACATCTAGTAAGGAAATTCCACCCTTGGTATCATAATCTGTTGGCAGGAACTCTTCAAAAATTCTTTCCTGCCAACCAGTTCTTACTCTAAGGTATCATTTTCCCATTCCACACTAGTGGATATCATAGATTATTTTAAGTTTCTGTTTTTGATAAAAAGCGTTCGTACCTATGCCAAATTTTTAATTTCAAAAGAGAATATAAAAAAATGTTAATACCTTCTGTCTTTTCAAAAGAAACAAGACATGACTGTTTCTCCCTTCCAAACTTGACATATACCACTGGACCACCACCACTGCGCTTTGCATTTTCAAAGTACAACTCAACTGTTTCCCTTGTTGTTGATAGAGGCAATCCTGTCAGCTGAACACAAGAAGTAACTGGGACTCTTGTAATCTCAATGTACTGGCCCTCAAGTGACTTTTCCTTCACCTTGTTCAGTAACAACTTGACATCTACAAGTACAGATCTGCATGT
This sequence comes from Sinohyriopsis cumingii, assembly GCA_028554795.2. Lineage (NCBI taxonomy): Eukaryota > Metazoa > Mollusca > Bivalvia > Unionida > Unionidae > Sinohyriopsis > Sinohyriopsis cumingii. The sequence continues at coordinate 76,774,142 of CM068830.1, forward strand.
GTAATATATGCAGCCATTAAACTGCATCAAAACAGTTACCCATTGCAGCTACATAAATATTATATATATTTGGCACTATATCTGGATACAGAACACACATAATGGATTTTAGATCCGCTACTGAAACCAGCAAATGTGACACAGTAAACAGGGGCTTAAGTGCTCATTATGAAATGTGTATGTCCACTTAACATGGTAGATATCCAGTTATTGACAAACTAAACAAACGTATCGGAGAAATAACTGACATAATCTTAACTAAGGCAGGTGTCTATACCATGCCTTAAAATCCCTGCATCAACTCTACAGCAGTTACATTCAATCTCATATGGTAATTATCAATGTCTTGACTAGACATACACATAAATGAATGTGCATAACATACAAAGAAGACGACTTCTCAGACAAAGGCAAAGTACCTGATAATAAAAGACTCTGAGAAGCTCCTGAGTCTCTTAATATTTAAATAGGGAATGGATTGGCCGAATCACCCATAAGTTATATAGAACCAGTTAACATGAATGGTTCATAACTCTCCATAATAGAATCAGACTGGGTTTTGTTTGACTCCACAAATGTAATGTTTCCAATATCTAACCATGACCTTGACTTACGAGAAACAGTAGCATTTGGAACTGCTGTCTTTACTCTTTTGCTTATTTTTTTATAGCTTTCTGACTTTAAGTTATCAGAAATCATATTCCCCCATTTCTTGCAGTAAGTGCACATAGGAGGAGATTAGGATTTCTGATCAGTCTTATCAAAAGCTGGATTCTCATTAGACTGATTTTGTTTCGTATCAACCATCTACTGAGAATGTAATGTACTGACAAATGAAATTATGTGAGCCATGAAATAGTCATCATCTGTACGAACAACGTTTTTTAAAGCATCTATCTTGTGTTCATAAAGGTACATTTTGACCTCACTTTGGACAAAATTCTTGAACTTTTTGACAAATATGAGTTGTCTAAATTTATCATAATTGCTATCTATCTTTTTAGATGCACACCACCTATGAAACAGTCTTTCTTTTTCCCTAGCAAACTCAACATGGCTTTGGTTACATTCTTGTTTTGCAATTCCTAAGCCTTTGTCAATATGCCTCAGGTACCAACTCATAACTCTTTAAGATATATTCCTTGATCAAACCATAATCAGCACTTGCTTCAACTGACAATGAAGTGTAACTTCACAAGCTTTGCCAATAAGTACATTCTGTAATAACAAAGTCCGATGCTCTCTTGGCCATTTTTTGTCAAAATGTGAAAGATACTGATGTACACCTTTCTCTTTAAAAGAAGTTACTAATCCAAGATTTTTTGTACCATCAAAAGCTGAAGTTTCATGAATGATGTGCTTTATACTTGCCGGTTCTAATTCTTTTAATCTAATTTGAAATTCCCTCTCTTCCTTTTCATTTTGTATTTGCAATTTTTTTCATCTCTCTTTCAGTTTGTATCAGAATTTGCTGCTCTTTTTCTTTATTATTCATTTGTCAAGCTCGTTCTTTTTCTAACATTTGTTTTTCTCTTTTTTCCCTGCAATTTTAATTGCATTTTCAGTTTCATGTCTTTATATTTTTTTTAATTGTCTCTCTTCCTTTTCTTTTTCAATATTTATTAACTGCATTTCATTCTTGCATTTTAATTTCAATTCCATAATTTGCAAGTAAAAGTCTGATAAAGACTTACTGATCAAACCCAAATCACCTTTATCCAAAAGATTCTTTTCTACCAAATATTGAAACAAAACATTCTTTATTTCTTGTTTCCAAAAGATGAGTGCCTCTATTACATATTTTCCGACAAGCTGGAGCAATTCATCCTTTCTCAAGGACTCTAGCCAGTCCTGGCTAGGATTTATAATAAGCTTTTGACTTTAGACAACACTGTAGAAGCTTATTGGTTTCACTATGTAAAAGAAAAAAAGGAATTGAGAAAATAAAAAAAATAAAAATTAATTTAAATTTCAAAACAATTTCAATTCTCTGAAACATTTCTAAAATACATATCCTGGACAAGGGTCCAATTCTGTTATGACTCTATGGTCACAAACTAAGTAAATGAAAGAAGCTAAACCAACAAGTTTTGTAAAACTTAACAAAGCATTTTAATTAATTTAATGAGTTAGTTGTTAAAATCTTCATGGTAGATATGGACTTTAATAATAGCTTTAAAATATGGCACAGAGGCATTACTGATAAATATCACAAGCCATTATTGTTAGATATGTTAGGCATTATTGATAGATATGACAAAGAATTATTGATAGATATGACAGCATTATTGATAGATATGACAGGGTATTATTGATAGATATGACAAAGCACTATTGATAGATATGACAGGTCCTTATTGATAGATATAACAGGGTATTAATGATAGATATGGCAGGGTATTATTGATGATATGACAGAGCATTATTGACAGATATGACAAGGCATTATTGATAGATATGACAATGCATTATTGATAAATATCACATGGTATTATTGATAGATATGAGAAAGCATTATTGATAGATATGACAAAGTATTTTGATAGATATGACACAGCATTATTGATAGATATGACAGAGCATTATTGACAGATATGACATGAATTACTGATATATAGATGACAAAGTATTTATATATATATATGACAAAGCATTATTCATAGATGTGACAAAGCATTATTGATAGCTATGACAGGGTATTATTGATATATATGAGAAGGCATTATTGATAGATATGACAAAGTATTATTGATATATATGACACAGCATTATTGATAGATATGACAGGGCATTATTGATAAATATGACATGGAATTACTGATAGATATGACAAAGTATTATTGATATATATGACAGAGCATTACTGATAGATGTGACAAAGCATTATTGATAGATATGACAGGGTATTATTGATAGATATGTGAAAGCATTGTTGATTTGACAGGGTATTATTGATAGATATAACAGGGTATTATTGATATATATGACAGGGCCTTATTGATAGATATGACAGGGTATTGATAGATATGACAAAGCATTATTGATAGATATAACAAGTCATTACTGATAGATATGACAAAGTATTATTGATATATATGACACAGCATTATTGATAGATATGACAGGGCATTATTGATAAATATGACATGGAATTACTGATAGATATGACAAAGTATTATTGATATATATGACAGAGCATTACTGATAGATGTGACAAAGCATTATTGATAGATATGACAGGGTATTATTGATAGATATGTGAAAGCATTGTTGATTTGACAGGGTATTATTGATAGATATAACAGGGTATTATTGATATATATGACAGGGCCTTATTGATAGATATGACAGGGTATTGATAGATATGACAAAGCATTATTGATAGATATAACAGGGCATTACTGATAGATATGACAAAGCATTATTGATAGATATGACAAAGTAGTATCAATAGATATGACACAGCATTATTGATAGATATGACAGGATATTATTGAAAGATATGACAAAGCATTATTGATAGATATGCCACAGCATTATTGATAGATATGATAAAACATTGCTGATATATATGACAGGGCCTTATTGATAGATATGATGAAGCATTATTGATAGATATGACAAAGCATTCTTGATAGATATGACAGGGTATTATTGATAGATATGACCGGATATTATTGATAGATATGACAGGATATTATTGATAGATATGACAGGTTGACAGGATATTATTGATAGATATGACAGGATATTATTGATAGATATGACAGGGTATTATTGATAGATATGACCGGATATTATTGATAGATATGACAGGATATTATTGATAGATATGACAGTATGACAGGATATTATTGATAGATATGACAGGATATTATTGATAGATATGACAGGGTATTATTGATAGATATGACAAAGCATTAATAATAGATATGACAGGATATTATTGATAGATATGACAAAGCATTAATAATATATATGACAGGGTATTATTGATAGTACATGACAATATTGATAGATATGACAGGGCATTATTGATAGATATGACAAGGCATTATTGATAGATATGACAAGGCATTATTGATAGATATGACAAGGCATTACTGAAAGATATTAGGAGCATTATTGATGGACAAAATAAACTATGGGATAAGAAGAAATTCCACTTACATGAAGCTAAAACCTGAAACTGACGTACAACAGATACAGGCTACATATTGTACAGGAAATATAATCGTATCCAACACAGAAACCCATTTCACAACTAAGTTTGTAAAGTTTAAAACTTTGCATTTTTCCTATTAGCAATTACTAACTCCATCCATTTTTCTGTGCTGTTTACTGTTGACTTCATTTCAGTAAGATCACATTGTTGACCTGATTACTATGCATCCTGTCTGTTGTTGGTAACAAAATGTTTCATTTGTGACAATAGGGCTATATTCACTTACATTCTGAAACAGCTTTGCAATAATTACATCATGTGAACTCTATGTACTGTACCTGCATCATTACTGAAAATATACATACAAGTTTATCTCTGACAGAAAATATATAAGTGATCATGCTTTTTTATCACTTTCACTTTTGCATTGGGTAATACATGTATAAAATTCATTGGGTAATACATGTATAAAATTCATTGGGTAATACATGTACTAAATTCATTGGGTAATACATGTACTAAATTCATTGGGTAATACATGTTTTAAATTCATTGGGTAATACATGTACTGAATTCATTGGGTAATACATGTATTAAATTCATTGGGTAATACATGTACTAAATTCATTGAGTAATACATGTATTAAATTCATCGGGTAATACATGTATTAAATTCATTGGGTAATACATGTATTAAATTCATTGGGTAATACATGTACTAAATTCATTGAGTAATACATGTATTAAATTCATTGGGTAATACATGTATTAAATTCATTGAGTAATACATATATTAATTTCATTGGGTAATACGTGTACTAAATTCATTGGGTAATACATGTACTAAATTCATTGAGTAATACATGTATTAAATTCATTGGGTAATACATGTACTAAATTCATTGGGTAATACATGTACTAAATTCATTGAGTAATACATGTACTAAATTCATTGGGTAATACATGTACTAAATTCATTGGGTAATACATGTATTAAATTCATTGGGTAACACATGTACTAAATTCATTGGGTAATACATGTACTAAATTCATTGAGTAATACATGTATTAAATTCATTGGGTAATACATGTATTAAATTCATTGGGTAATACATATATTAATTTCATTGGGTAATACGTGTATTAAAATCATTGGGTAATACATGTACTAAATTCATTGGGTAATACATGTACTAAATTCATTGGGTAATACATGTACTAAATTCATTGGGTAATACATGTACTAAATTCATTGGGTAATACATGTATTAAATTCATTGGGTAATACATGTACTAAATTCATTGGGTAATACATGTACTAAATTCATTGGGTAATACATGTACTAAATTCATTGAGTAATACATGTACTAAATTCATTGGGTAATACATGTATTAAATTCATTGGGTAATACATGTACTAAATTTATTGGGTAATACATGTACTAAATTCACTGAGTAATACATGTATTAAATTCATTGGGTAATGCATGTATTAAATTCATTGGGTAATACATATATTAATTTCATTGGGTAATACGTGTATTAAATTCATTGGGTAATACATGTACTAAACTCATTGGGTAATACATGTACTAAATTGATTGGGTAATACATGTACTAAATTCATTGAGTAATACATGTATTAAATTCATTGGGTAATACATGTACTAAATTCATTGGGTAATACATGTACTAAATTCATTGAGTAATACATGTATTAAATTCACTGGGTAATACATGTATTAAAATCATTGGGTAATACATGTACTAAATTCATTGGATAATACATGTTTTAAATTCATTGAGTAATACATGTATTAAATTCACTGGGTAATACATGTACTAAATTCATTGGGTAATACATGTACTAAATTCATTGGATAATATATGTTTTAAATTCATTGAGTAATACATGTATTAAATTCATTGGGTAATACAAGTATTAAATTCATTGGGTAATACAAGTACTAAATTCATTGGGTAATACAAGTATTAAATTCATTGGGTAATACATGTACTAAATTCATTGGGTAATACATGCATTAAATTCATTGGGTAATACATGTTCTAAATTCATTGGGTAATACATGTACTAAATTCATTGGGTAATACATGTACTAAATTCATTGGGTAATACATGCATTAAATTCATTGGGTAATACATGTACTAAATTCATTGGGTAATACGTGTACTAAATTCATTGAGTAATACATGTATTAAATTCATTGGGTAATACATGTATTAAATTCATTGGGTAATACATGTATTAAATTCATTGGGTAATACATGTACTAAATTCATTGAGTAATACATGTATTAAATTCATCGGGTAATACATGTATTAAATTCATTGGGTAATACATGTACTAAATTCATTGAGTAATACATGTATTAAATTCATTGGGTAATACGTGTATTAAATTCATTGAGTAATACATATATTAATTTCATTGGGTAATACATGTATTAAATTCATTGGGTAATACATGTACTAAATTCATTGGGTAATACATGTACTAAATTCATTGGGTAATACATGTACTAAATTCATTGAGTAATACATGTATTAAATTCATTGGGTAATACATGTATTAAATTCATTGGGTAATACATGTACTAAATTCATTGGATAATACATGTACTAAATTCATTGAGTAATACATGTATTAAATTCATTGGGTAATACATGTATTAAATTCATTGGGTAATACATCTATTAATTTCATTGGGTAATACGTGTATTAAATTCATTGGGTAATACATGTACTAAATTCATTGGGTAATACATGTACTAAATTCATTGGGTAATACATGTACTAAATTCATTGGGTAATACATGTACTAAATTCATTGAGTAATACATGTATTAAATTCATTGGGTAATACATGTATTAAATTCATTCGGTAATACATGTACTAAATTCATTGGGTAATACATGTACTAAATTCATTGAGTAATACATGTATTAAATTCACTGGGTAATACATGTATTAAAATCATTGGGTAATACATGTACTAAATTCATTGGATAATACATGTTTTAAATTCATTGAGTAATACATGTATTAAATTCACTGGGTAATACATGTACTAAATTCATTGGGTAATACATGTACTAAATTCATTGGATAATACATGTTTTAAATTCATTGAGTAATACATGTATTAAATTCATTGGGTAATACAAGTATTAAATTCATTGGGTAATACAAGTACTAAATTCATTGGGTAATACAAGTATTAAATTCATTGGGTAATACATGTACTAAATTCATTGGGTAATACATGCATTAAATTCATTGGGTAATACATGTACTAAATTCATTGGTAATACGTGTACTAAATTCATTGAGTAATACATGTATTAAATTCATTGGGTAATACATGTATTAAATTCATTGAGTAATACATATATTAATTTCATTGGGTAATACATGTACTAAATTCATTGGGTAATACATGTACTAAATTCATTGGGTAATACATGTACTAAATTCATTGGGTAATACATGTACTAAATTCATTGAGTAATACATGTATTAAATTCATTGGGTAATACATGTATTAAATTCATTGAGTAATACATGTACTAAATTCATTGAGTAATACATGTATTAAATTCATTGGGTAATACATGTATTAAATTCATTGGGTAATACGTGTATTAAATTCATTGGATAATACATGTATTAAATTCATTGGGTAATACATGCATTAAATTCATTGGGTAATACGTGTATTAAATTCATTGGATAATACATGTTTTAAATTCATTGGGTAATACATGTACTAAATTCATTGGGTAATACATGTATTAAATTCATTGGGTAATACATGTATTAAATTCGTTGGTAACCAAGCTTGCAATAGTAAGTACATTTTTTTTATGAACTGTTGCAAAAGAATACAGCATCATGTTCTCAGCATAGTCTACAAATAAGCACTAGGTCTATGAGAAAGCTAATACATGCTTAGCACAGAAGTAAAACACAGAAGCTGGAATAGAAGTTGTATTTTAGGTAGTGCTGTATATATTTCTTTTGTGGAAACATGTTAAGCAAATAATTTCAAAACATGTGTCTCTTGATGAAACTGACTCTCTAGTGGGTGTAAGAATGTACAGGAACACAAGATGTGACCATTTCTTCCTTTTAACTATTAAATGGTGAAACTGTCTCTGATATTCATTAACAATAAAACAATTTTTGAACCAGCTGCTGTGGTTCACACACTGGATATCAGCTTGGCATCATTTTCATTTCAGACAAAGTAGACATCATTAGAAGTCAGGAGGGTAGTAAAAGCCAAACTTTTAAGATGGTCATCATGGCTTTACCATATTAGAAGTATGACTGGCACCATTGTTCTTTGAGACCAACTAGGTGTCATGTTGGTGAAAGTCCCATGTTGATATAGATGCTCATTCGGAAGATAGTTACCAATGATGGTCATAATGAGGGTTAGTCATTTTCATTGAAGACAAAGTAGACATAATAAAAACTTTTTTTTTTAATGAAAACCCCATTTTATAATGACATTGCCTTTAAGAGCAGCAGCTGAAATATCATGTTCAAGATGACCACATATTGGATGTCAGATCAGCATCATTTTAATTAAAGATTAACAAAACACTATAAGAAGTCTTTCTGTGACAACAAGATTTTCAACCATGCCACTGTGGTAGCCATATTAAACCTAATATCAGCACCATTTCCAACCAGGGCAAAGGTGACATTATTATTGCATACCTGGCAGTTCAGAAAAGGTAACCAAAGCTGTTCCTGGTACTCTTCCAAACAGAATCTCAGTTGGTGTTGCTGCACAGCGGGGCTCTAGATAGAGAGACAAGCCATCTTTTGTTACTCGGGAGCTAAGATTTTTCAGGAAAAGTCTAAAGGGATCTAGAGGGGGATGTACATATTCCTGAACTGTCAGCTTCATCTTCTCCAAGTGGAATGCTTCTTCCTTTTGTTTCTCCAACACACTTTGCACAACTGAAATTTAAAGAAAGAAAAAACAGTTATTAAAATTGTGTAAGTAATTAGTTTTCTTAAGTTATATAATAGATAAGATTTTTATATCTAACTGACGTATGAACCCTTAATGTGTTTAATAGTCTTGTTACAGAAGTGCAATTAGATCCTATAATGCTGAATTGCTTCAGAAAAAATGTACATTTCATTCTTTTTCTAAATCACCTGTGTTTTGATTACTGCACATAACATGATACACAAATCCTGTATGAAATATGATTGTTGAAGATTGGATTCACATTTGGAACTTTATTACATTTGCAAATATAGTTGTAAATACATGTAAAATTACAAATTATCTTTGCATTTAATGTGTATTTTGTATGTGTTTTGCTTGTGTAATGTATAATTTGGTTTCATTTTTAATGTATAATTTGGTTTCATTTTTAATGGGTAATTTGGTTTCATTTTTAATAAGAAAACCATGATTAGTCCCAAAAATACTCTATTCCTTTGTGGCTCAGTGAAATACTTGTCTGTCTGTAACATACTTATATCCAAGTTGTCAAGAATGACAGGTGTAGAGTAGGCAACAGATAATAAAACCTCCACTTCAGGAACACCATGAGTTATAGTTGTACTGTCAAGTTGAACATTACTTGTTCAGGTGCAATTACCTTATGATATTAAGAAATATAGCCACACTCAATGTTTCCTAAGTATGGGGTGACATCATGTACTCAGCTTCGATGTAAAACTTAATAGCATATTTATGTACCAAACCCTTGGACACAAAACCTAAGCAAACGAGTTTCAATATGTCATGTAAGATAGGCCTTCATTTTCTATGCAGATGTTTTGAATCAAGTCTGCCCCATTTTAATCATGTAATCTACATAATGATTCATTTGTCATATGAACATGCTAATGCAGAACTCATCATATAGAAATAGCAGTAAATAGTTTATAGCAGGGGTGGGGAAATAAGTTCTGTTGGTTGAATATGCCCCGTGACTTCCAGTTTTATCCATTAAGTTACATCATATAGAGTGACTTTCAAAGTCACTTATCTGGCCCACATCCAGATTCAGGAAGTTGCCCATGCCCTATCTGGCCCACATCCTGAAGGAAGTTGCCCATGCCTTATCTGGCCCACATCCTGAAGGAAGTTGCCCATGCCTTATCTGGCCCACATCCTGAAGGAAGTTGCCCATGCTTTATCTGGCCCACATCATGAAGGAAGTTGCCCATGCTTTATCTGGCCCACATCCTGAAGGAAGTTGCCCATGCCTTATCTGGCCCACATCCTGAAGGAAGTTAACCATGCCTTATCTGACCCACATACTGAAGAAAGTTGCCCATGCCTTATCTGGCCCACATCCTGAAGGAAGTTGCCCATGCCTTATCTGGCCCACATTCTGAAGGAAGTTAACCATGCCTTATCTGGCCCACATCCTGAAGGAAGTTGCCCATGCTTTATCTGGCCCACATCCTGAAGGAAGTTGCCCATGCCTTATCTGGCCCACATTCTGAAGGAAGTTAACCATGTCTTATCTGACCCACATCCTGAAGAAAGTTGCCCATGCCTTATCTGGCCCACATCATGAAGGAAGTTGCCCATGCCTTATCTGACCCACATCCTGAAGAAAGTTGCCCATGCCTTATCTGGCCCACATCATGAAGGAAGTTGCCCATGCCTTATCTCGCCCACATCCTGAAGAAAGTTGCCCATGCCTTATCTGGCCCCCATCCTGAAGGAAGTTGCCCATGCTTTATCTGACCCACATCATGAAGGAAGTTGCCCATGCCTTATCTCGCCCACATCCTGAAGGAAGCTGCCCATGCCTTATCTGACCCATATCCTGAAGGAAGTTAACCATGCCTTATCTGACCCACATACTGAAGAAAGTTGCCCATGCCTTATCTGGCCCACATTCTGAAGGAAGTTAACCATGCCTTATCTGGCCCACATCCTGAAGGAAGTTGCCCATGCTTTATCTGGCCCACATCCTGAAGGAAGTTGCCCATGCCTTATCTGGCACATTCTGAAGGAAGTTAACCATGCCTTATCTGACCCACATCCTGAAGAAAGTTGCCCATACCTTATCTGGCCCACATCATGAAGGAAGTTGCCCATGCCTTATCTGGCCCACATCCTGAAGAAAGTTGCCCATGCCTTATCTGGCCCACATCCTGAAGGAAGTTGCCCATGCCTTATCTGACCCACATCCTGAAGGAAGATGGTCTATAGACGTGGTCTTCTACATTTCTACATTTCATTTTGAAATACTGTTGCTCTTCAAGTCATCTATTTCTGTCCATGTACATCAAACTCATATTCACCATCATTTTTAGCTTGAAATCATTTACTGTAAATTCCTGTATCACTTTCCCTGTTCTTTCAAAATCATTCACATCATCAATATCATCAGTCAGGACATGCCACAATAATGTATGTGAAGATAAATCATGTTCGGAGTCAGCCATTTTGAGTGTTCAAGCTTATCAGCACATGTTTTAACCAAGTTTTTGTAAAACGTCTTTGCAAAATCCATGGTAAAACTATGATAGCATGCATATTCCATGCAAATTTACTTCCACAACCATTTATGTAAAGCTGGAGTACCTGTGTATGTAAACACTTGCTTATACCTGAAAAAAAGCAATGCCATGGCAAGCACAGTCAATGGGACTTCTACAGATGGCACTGCCATGCCAACCCCTTTAAAGGTTAAATGATCTCGATATGACTCTTAACACGCAGCCATCTATAAAGAGAATTGACCTCTTTGCAGAGTATGGTCCCTGTCAAGCAATAACCACATACAAGAGATTCCAATAGAAAGCCAGACAATGTGATCACTATGTATAAATGAATCCTTGTGAAATTATGTGGCCAGATGTGAACTTGCACAACAGAGCAGAACAAGCAGAAGCAATTTAATGTATAACAAATAAAATTTAATTCTTTGACAATGCTAATATCCCCAATATTTGATTTGTGGAAAAATATGTAAATCTTAAATTGATTTCAATTTGTTTCCAAACAAAAACCTTGCATATTTAAATAAATTTAACTGTGTAATGTAAAGCCTGTTTATAAGACTAATTGACTATTCAAAATGAGCACTATTACTGGTATCAACAAACCGTTTGAGTCATAGTTCTTGAAACTGTTCAAATTTTTGGGAACAATAACAACTTTTATCAAGGTAAGAATAAGAGCCCAACTGAAAGTTTGCCAGTAAAATTAATTTTAGAATCTAATAATATGCCTCTTTGTTTCAACTGCCAATTTTAGAACATATTTCCATAAAATTATTGTACAATTATTGGGTTTATAACTTTTTTTTATTGAAAGCATTGTCCATTTTGTTCTGAAGGGTAAATTATTACATTAACTAAATAAACATGATAAAAGTACAGAGATGAAACAATCTGACCTGAGAGATCTTTGAATGTGATAAAAGTACAGAGAGGAAACAATCTGACCTGATGGATCTTTGTATGTGATAAAAGTACAGAGAGGAAACAATCTGACCTGAGGGATCTTTGAATGTGATTAAGGTACAGAGAGGAAAGAATCTGACCTGAGGGATCTTTGAATGTGATAAAAGTACAGAGAGGAAACAATCTGACCTGAGGGATCTTTGAATGTGATAAAAACTTCACTCTTATTTCTCCCCCATTCCAGAATCTCTATATCTCCACCACCACACCTCTTTTTATTCTCGAAGAACAGCTCCAGAGATTCCTGAGAAATATCCTTTGGTAAACCCTGGACTCGGATCATCTTTTGGGGTTTACTCTTGGTTTCATCTGCAATGATGTAAAAGAGTTTTTAAAAGACTGAACCAAATACATGTACTACACAAAATATAGTTTTTAATGTTCAGATCATGCTACACAGATAATACGGGTTAATAATAAAGTAAAAACAAAACCTATCTTGAGAAATGACTATTGCAAAAGAAAGGCTGTCTTGAGAAAACAGATTTTAAACTGGCTGTCTTGAGAAAACAGATTTTAAACTAGCTGTCTTGAAAAAACAGATTTTAAACTGGTTGTCTTGAGAAAACAGATTTTAAACTGGCTGTCTTTAGAAAACAGAGTAAAGGTGTACAACATTAATCAGTTACTTAGTGAAATGACCGCTAATGAAACACCACCTGTCTTGAGAGACCATGATGTATTTGCAAAGAGGTGATTTCTTAAGACAAGTTTGATTGTACACGATCAATACTGACATGCAAAGAATAATCTTTAATCAAATAAATGCATCTAAAAATTATATTAGAAAGACTGTGTAAGAAACGTATGTCTTTCATATTCACATACATTTAGAAGAATTACAGACCCAAGAGGTAACCAGACTGCATTCACAGCCAGCAGACAGATGCCAAATGCAAGGAAAGTAAACAAATAATCTGTGGGTAAACTATATATAGAATGATAGCTGTAAACATTTGAATAAACAATCGTCTCTTGTGTTTTGATAAATAGTTTAAATTCTTTTTCCTACCTATGTATTTATTTAATAACGATCCTATCTGATAGATTATTCACATCATTTTTAAAATTTTTAAACGCTTTGATGAAAACTAATGTCAACTTTTACTTTAATTATATATATATATATATATATATATATATATATATATATATATGTGTGTGTGTGTGTGTGTGTGTGTGTGTGTGTGTGTGTGTAGGACATCGATTTTGTTCTACAATTATGTGATGTTGCCGTCACATTAACAAAGCAAGACAAGTACAATCTTCAAAAAAAAATATAATTCACCCTTCATCAATGAAATCAGCACCAAATTTGAATAAAAGCAATGAACATGAATATATGTTCATTGTGCCGTGAAAGTTTCCCTTTTTTGCAGGAAAACAAAACTAATTTATGTTTATGATGGCTATGAACGACGACATAATACGCAAATTAAATTTACAATCACTTGAAACTAAATGTCTGGCCAGAAGACATCTCGCAAAAATGTTTGTGACAATTTTTCACTTGTTAGGTTTTTATTCATATCCTCATCCCCTAGCAAGATTATTACGTTTGTCTCAGGCAGACCAAAATCGAGGCCATTTTAAGTACATGTAACATGTAACAACAATTATACAGCAAAGTGTCACTGGCTATAATAAATACAGCAGGAAACTGTTAGTGACACGTATTTGTTGACAATGGGACACAGATCAAATGAGGACAAACCTTTCTGTTTGATTTATGTTTATTTTTGTGTTTTTTAATGGAAATTGACCGATATATGAATCTTCTAACATGTGACCTATGCTCCAATTCGTGAATTTTACATATTCATAGGCAGTAATTAACGCATTATGGATTGTATTGCACAACGGTAACATATCTGTAAATTGTCAATATACAAGTGCATTTCCAACTAATTTTGTCTTCATTTTATAACAATTTCCATTATGTTTTTTTTTTCCCGTCATTTTAAATCCGTCTCACCGACGACATGTCATGCCATACAATTTTTCTCTTGCATGTGAATATTTATGTTTGTCTAAGCCCCCCACCCCCCACCCCCGATGTTAACATGGACTTATATTAACAATATTACCACGGGCCCGGGAGTATGTCACAATAAACTGGTAGTACCGTAGTACTATACTTCACTAGTGTCCAGTCCTCGGCTACTTATTACTGGAGAACTAACTTACCCATGGCAGTATTGTATCATGTAATAATTCACTACTTGGTGTTCAGATTCTAAAGAAGTATATTTCTACGCATCTGAACAACAAGCAGTGAATTATTAAATACAATAAATCACTGCCTTATTTAAGTTATAGCATGATTTAAAACTTTTTAAAACATCTCTAAAATGCTTTTATTACCATTTTATCAGTCTCTGAGTAAAGTACAACAGCCGACGAAGCATGCATTATGATAATGACACCATTAACATGCAATTACGTGGGGCTGGGTACATGCGTAAACTGTTGAGAAGTTGCATGAGATTGATAGCACATTGTGAACAAAATTGGGGTACTCCAATTTTCTCATGTCGAGCACTCAAAGGGATTTATCGTAATTCAGTTTGCATATGTATTTCTATTAGTAAAATACTGTGTTAGAATTGTGAGTACAATCAACGTATATAATGATCACGTTTTGTCGCGCATGCTTACAGAGGCCTCACTCAGGCAATCACAATGGCATCAATCTCAGTGTGCACAAGACCACTATGTCGCATATTTCATTCATTAACAGCTTTATAAGTTTGTTTTGCATATATTTAAACATTACACTGGTTATTAAAGAAAGATATATGTTTCTTAGACATTATTTCATTTGCATCCTTTTTGAAACGTCAATCAAACATTACTGAAATTTCAGTGCAACACAAGTGAGCTCAAATTTCGCTTGTATTACAATGAAATTTCACTGAATAATTTAGTCAGAATTTTTGTGAAAGTTTAGCGAGATCTCATCAAAATTTAGTCAAAACATTGTGAGATCTCGCCAAGACTATCAATGAAATTTCACTAATATTTTCGTAATAATTTTAGTGAATTTTCACTGGGACATTAATGAAATTTAAGCGAAATTTTAGTCATATTTTCACTAGGGGTGTTTTATAGGTTTATTCTGTGTGACTGGACATCATACAAGCTTGTTTTATTTGTTTTCGATAAATTCTACATCAAAATGAATTCACATTAGCAGCTTTCCTAGCAGTCTGTAACAGTATACAAAGCAGTTTAGTAGCAGTTATTTTAGCAGTTGTTTGGTAGTTTCGTTTAATTTCTCCACCCTGCTATTAATATTATTGTACTTAACAGTTAAATTTAAATATTTCGGGTAAAATAACTGCCTAAAAAATGCCTACGTAGTGGTAAGATTTAAATACCTGCCAAGAACTGCTAAGGAATACGCATGCATCTGCATGTAAACAAATTGACTGATTGGTTTTGATTTTTGCAGGAGCCGCTGGGTAACTGACAAATAAATGCTAAAATGATAAAACTGCTAAGGTGAAGAAACTGTTTAGAAACTGTTTTCCGTGGACTTGGGCAATTAGTTTTTACGAGACAAATGTTGCCATTTACATTCAAAAGAAGTACTATCAGTGTCTCAGCCCATTTCCACCAATTTTAACACAGTGCATGCCCCAGTAACCTATAAAGCACATAATGCAGCCACAATAGCTGACTGGTCAAAATATAATTAGGGTAATGACGTAGGAATGTCCTAATCTGTTTGGCCAATCAGCAATCTTGCCTTCTATTGCACTGTTGAGTAGCTCTCTAGAATGGAGTTTTGACTCAAATGGATCATTTAGCATGAAAGTTGGTGTAAATTCAGATGGAATCCATTCAAATGGAAGTTACCAATCTTTCTATTGCGAAAGGTAATTACATAGTTTGTTACATCTTTATGGTCTTAAAGTAACAGAAAGAAGAGAAACCAAATATATTTATTAAACTGAAGAAATAATCTAATTCTCTAAGTTATACAATGACAATTTAGCTTATAATTTAGTACTCGATCCATGTCACAATACTTCCTGCATGACTGATGTCACAATACTCTACATCACAACAGAATCCACCTGACTGAACAGGTTCAACATTAATTTTTAAAAAAATATTTTAAAAGTTGATTTAAAAATGATTGATTTTAAAAACTTTCAACACCTATTTGTAGCACATATGCAATCTACAAAGATGTGCCAAAAGTAAAAACACAATATATACATAACAACTCATATAAAAGTCTGCTGACCTCTTTGCTTCTGAATGGCAATATATTAATAAAGCGGAACATTCCCACAAAATCTGGTGACGTGAGGCAAGTGAAACATCAATATTAATAAATACAACATAATGGGCATCTGACACACACACACACACACACACACACACATTTTGGTATCAAGTTTGCATTATGTACCGACCGCAACGGTGGCCTATTGGCTAGAGGATCCCCCGCGGGTATGGTGGTCGTGGGTTCGAACCCCGGCTGAGCCATAACAAAGACGTATACAAATGGTACTAACAGCTGCCTCGCTATGCGCTCAGCATTAAACAGTTAGTCTTAGCATTGGTAGGCCTGGTATTATGATAATGTGACTGGGTGGTGGGACACGATGCTACATGTTTGCGGCATAATGACCCAGTGCTGGACATCACTGTAAACTGCCACACTGCAGACATCATAGCGATATGACTGAAAAACTCTTAAAGCTACGTTCAAAATCCAAATCACACACAAACGCACACAATGCATCGGGTACCCATGGTTTTTTAGTAACGGTGTAAGGAGTATAGTGGAGAATTGCTGAGTTCAGTGAGGACAGGTAACTGTTGCAACTCACTCATTCCTGAGCCTTGCCATTAAGAAGATTAGCAATAACAAGATTTTCAAAACTTCCACCATAGTGGCCATAATGGACATCAGATCAGCACTGATTAATTAAGAACCAGCGAAACAGTTTAAGACGTCTTTTGGCAAAAACCTCATTCTGACCTTCCGTTTTGGAATAGTAATGATGGCTAGATTTTCAAACTTGCTGCCATATTAGATATCAAATTGGCTCTATTTTCATTTACGACCAGCTAAACATTTGAAATCATTTGGTGGAAGCACAATGTCCATATGACGGACCAGTTTAGGAGACGTAGCTATAAAACAATGTTCAAGATGGCAATGGTAGTGGCCATATTGGGAGTCAAATCGGTACCATTATCAACCATCTAGATAGCCATTAATGAGGAGTAATGTACTATTGAAAGTGTAAGCAACACTATTATAATGTAGCACCTACAAACATATGAAGTCTTCTAGTGATAAACCCGTGTCAATAAAACATTTTGTTTAGGAATAGTGATACTATCTTAATAATGGCTGCTGTGGTGGCCATAATAGACATAACATTGCTGTCATTTTCATGTTAGTGCAGCACAATTTGCATTTAAATACGAACTAGAGAATATAATATAAAATTCACAATCGTCCAAGTATTTTATGAGGAGAAACAATATCAAACTTTTGATATCATACGGACAGATGGCTTTCCATTTAAAAGTAGTGGCAACATGATTTTCAAGATGGCCACCATGTTAGCCTTATTGGACATCAGATCAGCTCCGTTTTAATTTGGAACTATCAAAACATCTTGTGAAGTCTCCTGGTGACAACCCAATGTTAATATGACGTACCATTCAGGAGGAGTAGGTGTAAGAAGATATTCAAGACTGCTCCTGTGGCAGCTATATTGGACATCAGATTAGTACCTTTTTAGTTAGGACCAACAAGACACCATACTATGAAATTTAAATTTTAATGAAAACAATCATTTCGTTTCTTCAGTTAGTGACCTTGACCCTTGACCTTCTGACTTCAAACTGAATAGGCTTCTCTCCTACCCAGCATGCATGTTATCCACACACTTTGTTGACCTGGGCATTTCATCCCAAAATGGATAGACCTCTTTATTACACCAAAAGTGTAGCTGTCCACAAACTTTGGGCCTCTTCATTCTTTTCTAGGAATGTGACTAAAGAAGGACATCAGAGCAGAATCGGGGGTGGGGAGGATGGTATTCCAATGGAGACATGTACGAATTGCATAATTAAATTTAGTTTTATCCCAAAAAGCTACATTTTAATATCAGTAATATTTTACCTATCACAATGGGTTAGCTACATTTGTAAGGAGGGAGGCTGAAAACCTGCATTTGAGCAAAATTACTCACCTTAAAGAGAAGCATCTTCTGCTATTAATTAACTATAGGATGGGTCCCTGTTTGTACTGCAAGTATCAGACCGAGAGAACAAAACATTGGCTCTAGTCCGATAAAAACTTAAGGTAGGATAAGGCTGTATGATTTGCCAAAATAGAACGTTCATAATATTCCCCATGGATGAATGACTGAAAAAAGCCTTAGAAGTAGCAACAGTAATTACTTTATGGGCTTTAAGTTTCAGATATGAAAGGTCTTTTTCAGTGAGTGACTAATGAGCTTTCTTGCTGATGAGTGAAATACATCTAGAATGGTGGATGCTGAAATATCAACTGAACCTTTTAATGGGAGGAAGAGCAGCTTTTACCTCTTTGTTCTCTCTTTTAAATATGCATTGGCAAATATATTAATCCTGATAATCTCTAGCACCGATACGACTGAGACTGGGGATATCGCACGAGCGAGAGCAATATTGAGGGAAGTTTGGGTTTCTTTGCAAGAGAACCCAGCAGGCATAAAAGAGTTATAATTCTGATTTAACCATAAACATCCTCCAATAAACAGAGGGCATGTAGTTTAGTTAACATCTCCACTGACGCTCAAACGAGGCCTCACAAAAAAATCAAAATGTGGTTTTGTCAAGGCCCACAGAACACAAGAAAACTTCATCAATGAGCGATTGGTAAGTGTCTGCAGAGAATGTAATAATATCTGCTAAGTGAGGACCGAAAGCTGGCAATACATAGGTAAAGAGCCGATCCCATAACGTGATAAAGGTATCCACTGCTCAGGCTCTTTGGTGTGGAATTGGGGAGACATACAATAGGAGCTTTTCTTCAGTTACATTGTAAACAAGTCCACAAAACGTTTCCCCCATAGAATGAAGATGAAATATTAAACTACTTCATACCGAGACCATTCTGTGAGAACTACCATGCATGTACTGGACCAATTGTTTGCAAGGATATTTGTTTCTTTTCAGCAATGTCACAAACTTCTGATTCTGCCAAGCACATAAGGCGTCCATGCATATAAATGGAGTACGAGTGTCTTCATGCTGCCCGAGGTATGTCATCTATGAGCCTGGATGATCCAGTCGGCACCCTTACTTTAAAAATGTTTGACAGATCAAGTGAGAAGAACTAATTTGAAGGTGTAGAATCTGCGGACTGTCGTGAAGAAGATTCCTCTGATGCTGTGACAGGAGTTTCATACACTGAGAAAATGCCCTGGATTGGTCAAACTTCAGGTCCAGGAGGTTGTTAAACTAAGACCTTTGAGGCGACGAGGTGCTATCAGGATAATCAAAGCTCTACATGTCATGACCTTGGAAAATATCTGTAGAAACAACCTGAAGGGTGGAAATGCACAAGTGAACAGCCGACCCTAGAGCAGGTTGAAGGTGTACATTGCTCTGACTCTTAGGTCTGGAATTAAGAAACATGGAACGGGGGCTTGTCCACAATATGCTTCCAACACAGACTGAAGAGGGGCACTAAGACTGTTTTATGGAGAGACAATTCGTTGAAAACTAACTTGCCCTACTGGACAAATTGTCTGCAAGAATATGTTTTGTTCCTCGAATGTGACAAAGTGGTATTGTAGTTCTTTCTGACTCAGTATATAATGATTCTGGCTTCCACGTAGAGAGAAATAGTACAAGTGCCTCCTTGTTGCCTGAGGCATGCAACCACCGATGTGATGTGTTGCCTGGGTAGATCGTCAATCAATGACACTATGATTCGATCTATGTACCCTTTATTGGCAAATAACACAACTCATTTCCAAATGTTGAGGAAACATACTTCTTGTAAACATGGAACCTGAAGAAGTAATCCCTCTCTCTTCAAAGATTTCCCACACCAAATCTGATGCAATGCTATACAGATAGGAGTGGGGTTCAGGGGTATGCAGCGTAACTCCCATCAGCATTTTGTCTTGACTGTCCCACCATTTTAAGTAGTATGTGGAACGTGGAATGGCAGGACATTAAAACCAGCAGGGACACTCGAGAATCCCATAAGATGGGAAGGTACCAATGAGACATCCTTGTATTCTGCGAGGTGCGCTGGAAGAAATTTTGAGGGAGATTCACATGTGAATGGCACAGGGTTTTCTTTAGTGGACATGAAGATAAGCATGAGCAGCGAGTCGAATTTATGGAAGATAAAGATATTGTGAGTGCAGTTATGGGTTGTCGACCAGTATATAACAGGATGATTACCATCCGCTTGAGGGCATCTTCTTTCAACATCACCATCATAGAGGTTTATGTCCGAACATCTAATCATGACGACGAAGAGGTGAATGCGTTCTACAACCTCTTCAAATAATTCTCAGTGACCTGACACCCAAGGAGACTGGAACTCCAAGGAAGACGAAGACATGCAGATTGGCGAGAAGTCGTTGGTCCATACTGTAATGAATAGACCAGTGAGACAGAACAGAAATTCCTGGACTTTGCCACCTACAATAACCTAGTGCTAACGAACACCCTTGGCGTCCACAATCAATCTGAATGATGGACTTGTCATAGTCCAATCGTAGAAAACCCCAACCAGATTGACTACATCTTGGTGAGAAGGAAGCGCTTCCAGTCTAGCGTCAACATTGCCCGAACACACACCTTCCCAGTAGCTGACATAGGAAGAGACCATGACTTGCTAATAGTGACTATCAAACTTCCTCTGAGGAAAATCACGAAGCCAAGACAGGATAGGATCCGATTTGAGCTTTAAAATGATAAAGATCCATGTGTGGCACAAGCCTCCACAAAATCATTGAAACTATACAATTGATTTTCATAGGGACTGCGATAGGAAGTAGTAAAAGCTTTATTTATTGGCTCAATTATTTTGGCGATACCTTCAACCTCTTGTCAAAATTGTTTGACTTTATTTTGTAGGTTCCTTTCATATTATTAATGCGCATCAGAGACGCCCAATACCATGCATAATGGAATTAGGCTAAGCCCACCTCCGGGGTGTTCTGCGTTGAAACTTTTGTTAACTTTGTTTACCAATGAGAATAAAATGTCCTGCCTGTGGAACCATTTGATGGTGTATGATCTACTTGTTGCGTTTCTTTTCTCTGTTGGATCTGATTCAACTATGTATTACTAGGCTGAATAGTGTGTGTGTGTGTGTGTGTGTGTGTGTGTGTGTGAGTGAGAGAGAGAGAGACAGACAGACAGACAGACAGAGAAACAGACAGAGAGAGACAGAGAGTTTTAATTTAATGCTTAAAATGTGTTTTGAACTTGAACACAACCTGAGTATAATGATTTCAAATATTTTAGAGAACAATGTAAGTATAATGTCTCTCATATGTGTACATTAAATCTTTTACTGTTTCATTTATCGAACACCCGAACCAGAATACCTTAAACTACTTTACTGAAAGTCTAAAATCAGTTTAATCATTTATACATTCTAGGAATGGTCGGAATGGTGCTGCCTCAAAAAGTGTGCTAAAGTTTGCTCTGATGGCATCTTGGCTGCTAGCGGCGAATGAACGGGTAAAACTTGAAGCTAAACGATGCGTGCTAATTCGAATTGTTGACATTATTTACAGGCTGAGTTCTGGTCAGAAGCTAGGGGAACGGCTATTAATAGCCCACTACACTTTTTTTTAAAGAAATGAGCTGGTTCTTTTGGTCTCGAGTACTTATTTATATCACAACAGTACGTGCAAGTCCTTTAATCATCAGAACCTATCCCAGAACTTGCACCGTATTACCGAATTTCTTACTGCGAACCACAAAAATCAAACTCATGCCAAAATTTCATAATCTCTTTACGTTTTGTAACTCTCACGTGAAATTAAAATCGATCTTTAAGCATCTTCTTAAACATTTTTATATTTTTTTTAATACTTATATTCTAATTCTGAATAAACTAATACTGCAGGTCACATCTGTCTTTTAGATTTTGGACAAGAGCTGTAATATCTTGCTTAAATGACATGCATTTTTCTCTTTGCTCTGATAGACTAAAACTGAAAACCTGGTTACGTTGTTTAAGACAACTTTCTAATGGAAGCTTAAGTGGTCGCAGCTGCGTGCTACTCGTTATTCTTACAGCGCACCATTTAGGAACGGTCAACACCAGAATAAGCCTGAAAATCATGTCGGAAACGCAACTTGTGTTTTGCAACTGCACTCATACGTCTCTCTAAACTAGTGGCGTTAGTCTTTTCCATCTGTTAACCAATCTCAAAAAAAGCTTTGAAACGTTCTAAAATGTCGTGTAATGTTTGAGTTATGATGCGTTCAGAAATATATGCAGAAAGATATTTATAAATTACATATGACGTTTTATATATTAAAAGTATCCGTTAACTTTACCAGTTGAAGTTGAGCAGGAGAGATATATAGACACGTCATTTACCTAAATCTATTGACGTTGTTGTCGTGGAGGGTAGTCCTTCATCAGTCGAATCTGAACACATTGCGCAATTTTGATGGACACATGGATCAAGTTTTAGCTTATTTTCAGCCACTACTATCTTTGCAACCTGGCTACTTGCCAGTTTTCTTAACGAAATCAAATGTTTATTAAGCTTGAGCTTGGCTTCAACTTGTCTAACCGAAAGGTGATAGTCTTGGATAGTTTTTTCACAGTATGCAAGATTCTCTTTTACTTTGTGTAGTATTACTAACATTTGATGCCTGTCACCGTATTTGACAACGGCACCGAGCAGATGATGAAAATCTCTAAGGGTTGCCTTCAAAGCCTCGCATTGTTGGTTTTCACTGCGTCTTTTTCGAGATTCACCTTCTAACATGTCTTCTCTTTCCTTTGAAATTCTGGACTTTGCTTCATTTAACATAACTATTAACTTGTCAATTTCGGTCGTTATATCTTCAGTAGAAGTCTCCAGTTCCCGTTGAGTTTCATCATTTGCTGCAGTAAATTTCTCAAGATGATCTTCCAGTGTCTTCAATCTTTCCTGAAGTTTTAAAGGTTCATCGGCTTTCACAAGTTTATCAACATGCTCCTTTAACTTCAGAATCTCGTTACATCCTCTGTGACAATCAATACAGTCCAAACAACACATAGAGTTATGTGATACACAGTAAAACTCCACATCTTTATTCCAATGATATGTGCAAGTCGTGCTCACCGCAAGAGTGACAGCAACTGCAGGCTCGGTAATCTCGTCAAGTCCAAGGAATATGTGTTGCCGTGTAGCTCTGCTCTTACGATGTGCAGCATCACAGGCCGGACATAAGACTTCTTTACATGTGGCGCAGTAGGACGTAGCGGTAATAGATTTACCCACATACAGACATGGATCACATGTCTGATCTACTTTTGTTTTCGTGTCCTGTAACGAGGACAGCAAAATAGCATTTACTGGAAAATGCCAGGCCCATTTTTCTACAAGCAAATCAGGTGACGGCTTTGGTAAAATCTTCAAGCAGATGGGGCACTGAAATTGGTAACCCTTCTCTTCCGACACCGTTGAATTCTTTAAACATTTCTCCAAGCAATTCTGACAAATTGAATGTAAACAAGGAAGTAATTTGCGAGTATAAGAATTCTGTAGACATGTTGGACACTTCAAACAACTCAACCATGCTCCCATCCTTCAGCCTCCCCAGAAAGGAAAAAAATAATGCCACTACAGTTCAGTTGTGTCTTTCAATCGTCTGCGACCCTGATCAGATGATTTTGTCTACTTCTACTTACTTGACTCACGGGTCTTACTTGATAGGCATTCAGGTACCCGAGGTTATCAGTTAAAACACTCAGTCGACAACCCAAGGTACCAATGCATTAAGGTAAAATCGGTGTAAACGTAATTTTCTTCTTTAGTAAGTTTCTCCGTGAGAAGATAACGCTAACATTGCGCCACTCCTTTTCGACAACTGGCTTTTTGGCCAAATTGACATTTTCATTTGCTGGATGTTGCAATGGCAACTTCATGTGGTACATCTACCACATTATATTTCATTACAACAACAACCAAAACAAAAACAGCTATATATTATTTGAAGCGTAAATAAGTGCAGCGGCAATATATAAAGCTAAAATCTTTCCGCGTTGATAACATGATACATAAATACGGCTAATTCGACTAATGTTTCATATTTGTCTGTGAAGGTCAGATATTAGGACTCTAGCCTATATGCACAGTATAACAATATACATCCCCATCTTCGTGTCCGATATTAAGTAAACATATTTTCCATGTTCAGGCTCCAGTCCGTATGTCATTAAATAAACATTCATCCTCAGTACATGCACAAAATCAATTTCACCTCCTTAAAGAAACAGGCTAAAGTGATGATGTATACAAATTAATCTGTGTACATGTTTTTCAGTCACGGCAAAGTGCAATGGACTATTTCTCAAAGATGACTGTTTATAGTAAAAACCAAGAGGACGGAATTTTATACCATTTTTTTTAAACACTGAATAGCACGTACGCGATGTATGTACAAAACGACGGACTCACCAAATACACGTATAACAACAAAAAACTCCCCATCTTTAGCTCTATGTACACATATTTATATGCTCTCTCTCTCGCTCTCTCTCTCTCTCTCTCTCTGCTATCCCATTCACTTGCTGAAAATCAACATGTATGCTACGCACCTGGGTATTCTTATAGATAGCTGAATCACAATGATTTGGCGTGACGTGTTACAAAAAGTAACAAGACAAACTGGGAGCAAGCTTAAGGCTGAGTACCTACATCGGAAAAAAGTAATTTTTGTGCCAATAACTTTTAAAAAATTACTTTTTAATATTCTAATGCGATTATAATTCATATGAGCCTATGTCTAAATGGTAATTATAACTTTATTTATATACTTCATACTTATTTATATCGTATTGATATACTTTAAGTTTAACTCGAACGTTCGTCCCAAATAGTTTCTGAAATTACAATGATATCGACGCTAGATGGCAGATGACAGCATATATTGTTGCCTCAATGACTAAACAAAGGTAAGTTATTACAATAAAGGCACACATCGAGAGTGCAATTTCATGACATCAACAGTATCAACACAAATACACTGCAACTTTCTCAAATTTGCAGTCTTGTGTTATCAAAATGGGATAAACATTCATATTTTACTGAGAAAAAAAAATGAAAACAGTAACTGTAATTAGTTTTAATTATACAAAGGAGAGTTGAAATGTATAATGTGGTTTGGAGGAGTGGGAGCAGCGACTTGAGAAATTTACCAGAACGGCACAATATGAGGTAGACAAAAATTTTATATTTACTACTTTTTAGAGTATGAACCTGTGGTACATAAACATAATTGAATAGTGTAACCAACAAATATAGAGTGATTAATCCCCCAGGGCGTAAAATAACCGGAATCCATTCAATTTTCGTCACTGAATGCAAGCAGCAAAGCATGCGCAGGACTTAATCTAGTCCGATAAATCCACCCCACCCCCCAAACAAAATCTGTGTTGATACTGATGGATTATGTGTGGGTCTAAAACAGTCTACAAAAATATATTGGACTCGTTCGCAAACGCGGACAGTATGAACAATTTATCATTTGTCTTACTCTGAGGTAAAGGACAGACCCAGTCTATCATAATAGCCCGCTAAATGGTTTATTAGATGCACAAATGTGTTGTACATGATCTTTAGGTACTTCTGATTGGAATTTCCTACCATTTGACAAGTGTGAGATCTACAATATTTAGAAACATTGCTTTTAATTTTCGGCCGATACAAATGATTCAAGATCTTGTGATAAATTTTATCAACTCCTAAATGACCAGCCAAGAGAGTTTTGTGGACTAGACTAAAACTTTCCTGTATATACGACTTAGGAACAACAGTTTGACAGCTCATTGACTGAGCGGGTACCTCAGATGGTCTCTATATTCATATAAGGACCGCATTTTATTTTTTACAAGATATCAGAGTGGTGCTTGTGTTGCTTCAGTTTCGCTAATAGCCCTCTGAAAAAATCCAGATGTCTGGACTTTGTTCGTGTTGGACAATGAGCGATTTGATTTTGTTACCAACTTTGACTAAAATCAGATCTCCACCGTCCTACGTGAAGATCTGACAGCGACCCTTAGGGGTCATGTTCTAATGAGCTTTGAATTAGCCAACGAAAATGCGTCTATCAAAATTCTGAAAGTGAATCAAATCGTTTGGCATACACTGACGCTCTTCAGCCACACTGTTTTGTCTCACAAACGCCAAGATATAAGACATCATCTGAATGGTCAATACAATTAGCAATTATGGCAATAACAATGGTCACCAGAACTTGACCCCCAAGTGGTCGCTATCACATCTATACGCGGGAGAGTGGAGATTTGATTTTAATCAGAGTGTTTTGCTACCTTGATTAAATCAAAGAGAATGAATAGTTAAAAGAGATCCTGTGATTAACACATCCTCTTGTTCAACACCAGGAGCAAAAGAGACCTCATAAAAAATTACCAATAAATGTGTCAACCGAAGAAATAATTTCCTGATCGACACCATTCTCAAGAGCTCCTTCTGCCATAGCTCTAGGAACTGCACAAGCACGGTATACATCAGGGATCTCAATCTCAACAGGATCAACTTTGTGATCTAAAAGGCTTATCAGTTACAAATGGCTTAACCACTACTTTATCTCCAGCTGGGTCATTGCCTAACAATATACGAATACTGCCAATAAATAAAGAAGTAACTGTTCCAACAGTCACAGGTCCTAGGATTAAGTTTGATGCCAAAGGAGTGGAACATTTACAGAGTCACACTTTACTCCCTGAACAAGAATACTTTCACTATAAGAAAACTCAGATAAAGTACCTGATAATAAATGACTGAGAGAAGCTCCTGTCATTGAATATTTTAATAGGTATAAGACTGGTAGAATCATCAATAATAAAGACCCTGTTGAAGGGAATAGTTGATAATTCTCCAAAATAAATGAAACTATTTTCTTCACCCAATCAATATGTTGCTTTCAATAGAAGACCTGTGACCTTGACCTCTTACAAATATAAGCAATTGGAATAGCTGTCTTTCTGCTTACAATATGTGCACATAGGAAGAAATAAGGATTTATCAGAAGTTTGATTGATAATGTTGTGCTAGATTGAGAATTGGAGACAATTGGATGAAACTATGAGGTTTCTTTTTACCAAATAACTGACTAGAGAAAGACTTGTTGACAATGTTCATGCAGTATTTTTTAAGTGTTATCTTTTGCACATCAAAACAGATATTGAAATCACTAAAAATGCCAATTTCTTGAATTCTTCAACTAATATATGTGTCGAAGGTTATCAGATCTTGACCAACAATATCAGCTGAGCACCACCTATCAAATAGGAGCTCCTTTTCCCTTGCAAATTAAAGTGGATTTGTCCAGTTTATTTCCAGCTGTTCTTAAATGTTTGTTGACATGCCAGAAATATCAAAAGCAAAGACTGTCAACATTTGTAAATGATCAGTGCAGATTTCAAACAATATCTCCAATCACATGGGCCATATGCAATGGTATTTTCACTATTAAAGTCATTGAATTTGACAGACAAAATTAAGTTTTTGCTAGTTATTATCTAAGTTATATATGCCAAAGTTGTCATGCAATAATGCATTAGGTAATTATGCACATTATTATAGGATTTATGCTGAATTTCACTAATGTATATGTTGTCATTTACAAAGAGAGTACAAAATATATAAAAACAATAATTCATCCGAAAAATCTTTACATCTCAATTTTCTGTCTTCAAAGTTTAACATTACCATGGCATTTTTTGTCCCTGACAAGTGTAAATGTTTTATACATGAACTAAATATATCCAAGATAAATGTACAAATGGTTAACAGAATTTAGGACCAGTATATACATGTATACACCATTTTCTTTTCTTGTCCATTTAGTTTGAATATAACCTTGTTTATTTCTGTGTCTTTTGAAAGATCGATCTTAAGCTAATATAAAAACTGATATTAAATGTACATATTTTATTTAATTGCCTTTAGAATCAATTAATAAATAGTGCAATGTTACTGTTTTTAAAGTAGCATATGTAAAGCAGCAAAACTTTCAAAATCATGTCATTAATAATAAAATAGGCATAATTGGGTCAGAGATAGTTTATCTAGTTGACAATTGCCTAATAGTCAAACACATGTTCAGTTGGCCAATCTGAGTAGGATACACCAATTAAGAAAATAATTGTTACAATGTTTCTCCACTTTCTGCATCTTTGTCTATATTTGAAGGCAGACCAGCATTGTTTCATTTTTTTAATTAGTATGTTGTCAAATGAATTTTCTTAAATTTATGCTAGTGGAATATTGTCATTATTATTGATAAAGCCATTTAAAAGTTTAACATGTTCAGCAAAATGGGCATTTGATGGCGGATTGTTATATAATCATAATAATTTGAAAAGCCTTTGTATTTAAATATTTTTCTGTTTTTAACAGCCATGGGCAATTACATGGTAAATTGACATCTTTCTGAAAAAATAATAATAGTCTTTAGGATAAGGTGCTTCTAGTCAATTTTGATGAAATTTTAAGTGATGCTGGAGAAGTCATTTAATGATACATTAGTAATGGCAGCCACATCTGAAGGCAAATCAGACCATTTGTGTAATCCTGATAGGCCTTCATGCCAGGATGCCTTGTGTTAATGGCAGCCATACCTGAAGGCAAATCAGACCATTTGTGTAATTCTGATAGGCCTTCATGCCAGGATGCCTTGTGTTAATGGCAGCCACACCTGAAGGCAAATCAGACCATTTGTGTAATCCTGATAGGCCTTTATGCCAGGATGCCTTGTGTTAATGGCAGCCACACCTGAAGGCAAATCAGACCATTTGTGTAATCCTGATAGGCCTTCATGCCAGGATGCCTTGTGTTAATGGCAGCCACACCTGAAGGCAAATCAGACCATTTGTGTAATTCTGATAGGCCTTCATGCCAGGATACCTTGTGTTAATGGCAGCCACACCTGAAGGCAAATCAGACCATTTTTTGTAATTCTGATAGGCCTTCATGCCAGGATGCCTTGTGTTAATGGCAGCCACACCTGAAGGCAAATCAGACCATTTGTGTAATCCTGATAGGCCTTCATGCCAGGATGCCTTGTATTAATGGCAGCCTCACCTGAAGGCAAATCAGACCATTTGTGTAATCCTGATAGGCCTTCATGCCAGGATGCCTTGTGTTAATGGCAGCCACACCTGAAGGCAAATCAGACCATTTGTGTAATCCTGATAGGCCTTTATGCCAGGATGCCTTGTGTTAATGGCAGCCACACCTGAAGGCAAATCAGACCATTTGTGTAATCCTGATAGGCCTTCATGCCAGGATGCCTTGTGTTAATGGCAGCCACACCTGAAGGCAAATCAGACCATTTGTGTAATTCTGATAGGCCTTCATGCCAGGATACCTTGTGTTAATGGCAGCCACACCTGAAGGCAAATCAGACCATTTTTTGTAATTCTGATAGGCCTTCATGCCAGGATGCCTTGTGTTAATGGCAGCCACACCTGAAGGCAAATCAGACCATTTGTGTAATTCTGATAGGCCTTCATGCCAGGATGCCTTGTGTTAATGGCAGCCACACCTGAAGGCAAATCAGACCATTTGTGTAATTCTGATAGGCCTTCATGCCAGGATGCCTTGTGTTAATGGCAGCCACACCTGAAGGCAAATCAGACCATTTGTGTAATTCTGATAGGCCTTCATGCCAGGATGCCTTGTGTTAATGGCAGCCACACCTGAAGGCAAATCAGACCATTTGTGTAATCCTGATAGGCCTTCATGCCAGGATGCCTTGTGTTAATGGCAGCCACACCTGAAGGCAAATCAGACCATTTGTGTAATTCTGATAGGCCTTCATGCCAGGATGCCTTGTGTTAATGGCAGCCACACCTGAAGGCAAATCAGACCATTTGTGTAATCCTGATAGGCCTTCATGCCAGGATGCCTTGTGTTAATGGCAGCCACACCTGAAGGCAAATCAGACCATTTGTGTAATTCTGATAGGCCTTCATGCCAGGATGCCTTGTGTTAATGGCAGCCACACCTGAAGGCAAATCAGACCATTTGTGTAATCCTGATAGGCCTTCATGCCAGGATGCCTTGTATTAATGGCAGCCTCACCTGAAGGCAAATCAGACCATTTGTGTAATCCTGATAGGCCTTCATGCCAGGATGCCTTGTGTTAATGGCAGCCACACCTGAAGGCAAATCAGACCATTTGTGTAATTCTGATAGGCCTTCATGCCAGGATGCCTTGTGTTAATGGCAGCCACACCTGAAGGCAAATCAGACCATTTGTGTAATTCTGATAGGCCTTCATGCCAGGATGCCTTGTGTTAATGGCAGCCACACCTGAAGGCAAATCAGACCATTTGTGTAATTCTGATAGGCCTTCATGCCAGGATGCCTTGTGTTAATGGCAGCCACACCTGAAGGCAAATCAGACCATTTGTGTAATCCTGATAGGCCTTCATGCCAGGATGCCTTGTGTTAATGGCAGCCACACCTGAAGGCAAATCAGACCATGTTTTGTAATTCTGATAGGCCTTCATGCCAGGATGCCTTGTGTTAATGGCAGCCACACCTGAAGGCAAATCAGACCAATTGTGTAATTCTGATAGGCCTTCATGCCAGGATGCCTTGAGGTAAAGGAGATTAAAGTATTTTGTACTGTTTTAACAATATGATGTTTTTAAAAGGTAGTTTTAGTAACATTGGCAACATTTCATAGCAGATTGGCAAAAATTGCATCAGCTAGAAAGGCCTCTATATCTAGATCATTCCTGTTCAAACTTGTCATGTGGTTTGCTAGAAAAAGCCATGAAACTATGTAATTAATGATACAATAAAATGCATCATGATGCAAACATCAAACAACATGGATCTCACACAGATGATGATAGAACAACCATGCAGCTATAGAGTGATAAGAATGTTAAAAGTAGCTGCTCTGCTGTGATATCCAATCATTTCATTGAAATCATAGCAAAGAAAATAATCAGAAAAACAAAATATCATTCACAAATGTAAAGTTTATTTGAAATAAAAGAAATCATAAATCAAATGAAAATATGCAATTAGTACAATCTGCTATTTCAAGAAAGTAAACATAAAATACATAACAGGAAATGGACACAGAACATGGAGGAGCATACATGGTGAAAAGGCAATAAATGGTAGGGGTTTCACTCTTGGCTTTTGGAATCCAACCCAGTTCAAGATCAGTTTAGACACCCAATAACTGCACAGGAGACCTGCATCCAAACTTTGGCTGTATTGCAAACACTAACAGATGAAGTTACTAACACTGATCACTAGACAAAGTTAAACCCTTGCATTACTTATACTGACACATACATTTATAAAGTAGCTGGAGGACGTGGAAAGGTCATGTGCTATTAAGATTTTTATTTCATCCACATAAAATATCTATGTTGAAAAGCTGATATACCAGAAAAATTCTTTGTTATTGTTTTCAATATTATTCCACGGTCCCTGAATAGAAAACTGTTTTAAAATAACTATTTCTTTGGCTATGGAATTTGGAAGTGTCTGGTTGTCATTGATCTAAGATTCTGGAGGATGCTGACAAAAAGTGAGGACAAAAGTGGTAGCAACAAGCAGCCCTGTCTAACAGATACTGGACACTATAAGGCATCCCTGAATCCACTCAAAGTTCTTACACAAACTTAGACATCTGCATATACTGCAATGTAACATATTCAGCATCTCTGTCCTCAAGTTAAATATCTACAGCTTATAATAGGGCTTTCCTTTTAGTCTTATCAAAGACCTTCTCAAAGTCAATATTGCACAATAAAATCCACCATTTTGTCCTTCTCAAATATTTCCAAATAAGTGTATTCAGAATAATATATGTCATAATCAGTATTGTTGAATCTAAATCCCACTTGTTCTTCATACAGTATATGGGTTTCCTCTACCCACTCAGTGGCATTGTGAGTACTTTATTCAAAATATTAGTAAACCTGTACTCATAACTGATAAGAGTCTTATTCTTCTAAAATTATTTGGGTTGCTTTGGCTACCCTCTTAATAACAATCATAGCTTTTAATAACACACCAGTAAAAGGCATTAAACATTGTATGAAACAAATATATAAGTAATGATATAAAGTAATTTTCAGGGGCTTTATAATTTCACAACTTTAACAATCACATCGTGGAGCTTCCCATGATTCTGTACCATTCATTTATCCTCTGTTATGCATGCATCAAGGTCATCCCATGATGTATTATTATTCAAGGAGTATGATATATCAAATGAGTCACTATTTTTAATAGCAGATACTTTTTTGGGGAATGCAGTTTCTTACTTGCCTCTCTTTTCTGTGGTTAACTTCCTGTGACATTTTTTAAAGTAGTAATAACTTTCCAGGTTAGTGGCAGATCTATTAAACCTAAAGCTTTTTAGCGATTTCACAGTCATTGTATTTAGCATTTTCACTTTTCTTAAACCACTCCAGATTTTTGTACCGAAATGGACACCTAAAATGGGGACTTCTTGACGACTCCTTTCATACCAGATCTGACATGGATCCCTAAAAAGGGTAATTCTTGATCATTATTTTCACATCAGACCTATCCGAGATTGACCCCTAAATAGAGGACTTCTTGACAACTCTTTTCATACCAGATCTATCTGAGATGGACCCCTAATAAGGGGACTTCTTGACAAATATTTTCATACTATATCTGACATGGATACCTAAAATGGGGACTTCTTGACAAATCTTTTCATACCAGATCTGAGATGGACCATAAAATGGGGATTTCTTGATCCATCTTTTCATACCAGATCTAGTTGAGATGGTCCCCTAACAAGGGGACTTCTTGACAAAGCTTTTGATACTATATCTGAGATGGACCCCTAAAATGGGGACTTCTTGACAACTCTTTTCATACCAGATCTGAGATGGACCCCTAAAAAGGGAACTTCCTGACAACTTTTTTCATACCAGATCTGAGATGGACCCTAAAATAGGGACTTCTTGAGCCATCTTTTCATATCAGATCTATATGCAGCTGATTGATGATTTGTACTAAAGCATTGTCTAATGCCCTATCAAAGAGTCTGTTATTGTTTCAATTATTGATTGTAAGGAAAAAACAAAAATAGATCGTGTAAGGAGGAAGAAAACTAGGTTTGTTACTCACCTGAGCATGTAACTTAGTACGTTAAGAATTACTAATCAATGCACCTAGCTGAATTATCACAGTAACATGTATATGATCTTGCTCTGGGCACCACAACAAATGTTTGTGCTGTGGTGTACAGCCGAATTTCAGAACATACCACATTATGTATCATTTAATGAAAAGGACAATATGCCATAAATACAGAAAGACTAAAATCAATCCAATCCCAAAATTTCCAAATAAATCTTTCTGTTTATCAAAATCTATGCTTACTCCTTGTGCATACAACTTTATATTATTTTATTAGCATTGTATTTGTTGTAACTTGAATGCATTTATCTGATGCACAATTTCTCTGTACACTGAGTCTATCTTCCCTATTGCCATTTAAATTCAAACCTTACATGTGAAATAATTTATAACTTGCATATATAATATGAAATCAACTTTAAGTTTATGATCCAACATCTGCTGTTAAACTTAAAACTAAAAGCAACACAAACAATGTCTACATCAAGGCTATGATTAAGCAACAGAAGACTTTCTCTGATATTGTTAAAATCAGAATACACAACAATGATATTTGGACACCAAAGAGGACCCAAGTTTGATCCCACCACTTAACAGGACACATAATTTACACCTTTAATAACTTGTTCTGTTTAGTACTGTAAAATATTAGAGTTACCAAATTCAAATATTAATCAATACCATTTGTTTTGCGGATAACCCCCATGTTCCAAGTCCTTATCAAACTTTAGAAGCCAATGGGTGACCTACTTTAAAATTTAAGTGGCCGTTTTAAATTTCATCCTTAAGCCTAATAATTTGGTCACCTTAAACATTAAGAGTACAGATTTAATTCTACAAAGGTGGGAACAAAGTGCAATTTATGGATAACAAAAAAGACAGTGATTATAAAAATGCACTAGGTTATTTTGATAGTCATGGTATATCGATATATGTCTAATAGAATGTGTTGTGATGTGATGTGATTTTGATTTTTAACGTAGCTTTAACAATTTTTCAGTCATATCGCTACGATGTCTGTAATGTGGCAGTTCATAGTGATGTCTAGCACTGGGGCATCATGCTGCAGACATGTAGCATGATGTCCCACCCAGTCACATTATCCTGACACCAGGCCAGCCAGTCCTAACACTAACCTCTTAATGCTGAACGCCAAGCGAGGCAGCTGTCAGTACCATATTTAAAGTTTCTAGTATGACTCGGCCGGGGATCGAACCCATGACCTCCCGCATCTGAGGTGGATGCTCTAACCACTAGGCCACCGGATCGGTCTGTCTAATAGAAAGGTCAACATTCATCATTGCTTCAAACCATGGTCAGACATTGAAAATTTACTGATAAGGGGCTTTTACATTAACATTCTTCTGAAAACACTATATTTTTAAAGCACTATATTTGCATTTACGGTAGTTCAACTAGTGTAATTTTACTTGATAGTAATTTTACTGCAGACTACATTTTCTGTAGTTATCTCATGTCTGCATTTTACCATAACTGTACGATCAGATGAGGCATGCTGGCACAGGTACATTACTAGACTGGTAACTTAAGGTACATTGCTAGACTGGTAACTTATAGGCTTTAAACCAAACTAGCATGGATAGCTGGTGACATAAGCAAGAGCTGAGGAGTTGACAATATTTCCCAGGCAATCTCAGTTTTACTTACGCAAGCATTATAGCTGTAACCAAATGTGGAACTTTTACATTGGACCATTAAATGCATACTAGCCTGAAAACATGAAATGAATGACCCTAACTGACCTTGACCTATCACACTTACATGGTTTGGACACATTTGTAGTCATGAATACATATCATGAGAGCTGTTTATAATCTTTTTGATTTCCAAAATATTTGCCATATGCACCTGAAATTTAAATACTCTTTGAATAAACTTTGAAGATGGAGTCTAACATAAAGGCCTTTAATCCTAAATAACAAGGCAAAAAAGCTATATTTCTTATGCTAATATATTCCAGGTAAGGAACAAAGCACAGGCAAGTCAGAAATAACTCTAACAATGCACGTTCATGACTTACCAATAATTTACAAGAGATACAACATGACAGAAAACATTTGTGTGTACTGACTTTCTGATTGGCCAAAAATTATGTTATGTACACACTTTCACCATGAAGCCAGGAAATGCATGGATGTGTTATAATATAGATGTTTTAAAATATGTTTTAATCCAATCATTTACTACAGCCTGGAAGAAAAAAACAGACTTTCATTATACTAATAATTTGTAAGCCTTTTACTTTGATCTTTATTGACAGAACCTGTTTTACA
Organism: Sinohyriopsis cumingii; assembly: GCA_028554795.2. NCBI lineage: Eukaryota > Metazoa > Mollusca > Bivalvia > Unionida > Unionidae > Sinohyriopsis > Sinohyriopsis cumingii. Next base: position 76,810,485 of record CM068830.1, read on the forward strand.
TTTTCCTAATCAAGGACAATATAAACTGATATACAGAACAATGCAGCAAATCACAGCCTGATAATGGTACACTTATGGGCCATGTCTACTAATAATATTTCAAATCCAATGGTCACAGATTTGATATCTGCCAAGGCCAGTCCTCCTTTGGCTGTCTCAATTTGTCCTTGGGAAATGTATTTTACTCCCATTTCCTTATCATGTAATAGCAATAATGTTTTAAAAGTTCTGTTAAAAACCAACAAATATTTTACATGCCATCCCTACAGTAGATCATTATCAATTAAAACTAAATCTATTATTTCTCTACATACCATTTTATATTCATAGGATCATGCTCTGCACCTCACACAATTTTTTGAAACCTTATGCTTTGCAATGAGTGTAGGGTGAAAGTGCACAGGATTTAGATAGAGATCTTCATTGTACATCCCCACATTTTGATAGCGGAATTTTATGGAGAATAGATCTGCATACCATGCTATCTCATGAAGTCACATGCTTCAGTAACGGTATAAATATTCCCTGATTGCCTAGCTTTCTTCAATTAATTGCCTTATCTTTCACAAGAAGTATAAAGCACGTTTGTGCCATGAAAGTTTTTTGTGATTCAACTTATGTTTTGAAGATTTTTAACCAATGTGAGTCAGAAAAATAACACTAAAATTGTTATTAACATTGATCAAATTCCACTTTTTCTATGCTGACATAAAGACATTTTTAGTCAATCTTTAGAATTAAAACACTCAAAATCAACTGATTATCATTCTACATGTGCAGAAACTGATAGCTGGAAAAAATCATAAGTAGTGAGAAAAGTAATACCATACCAGACATTATAGCATCATGGAGGAGAATAAATGCTCCCAGCAGTGAGCACAAACTCGTGACCTCATGCCCCAAGGTATGTAAGTGTGTGTCTAAACCCCACACTTCTACTCGGCCACAATAATTGTAGCTGTAAAGCAATATATCACATACAGAAACACATGCCAAATACTATTCAAAGAAATCAGTTCACACCTTTTTTGCACATATGCCAAAGACTCCTGGCAAGGAAAAAGTGTAATCCAATTGGACAAAAATAGTAATCCAAACAGAAAAAGAGTAATCCACATAGAACATGATAAGAATTCAAAGAGCATATGTACAAAATGATTTATTTATCCCTCTGGACTTTTAACATCAATTACTGCTTCAAGTTTTTGTTTATAACACTTTGAGCTTTAAAAAGCAAGAGACTCTCATATTGCATTTCAAAACATTTTGTACCAGCTGAGACTATGAATGTTTTGCACACCAGTAGAGTACTAAGTGCTGGGTTACAGCGCCTGGATCTGAATTCAGTTTTATTTTTGTTAACAATACTGAACAATCTCTCACAGTCAGCATTAGAATGGTAAAGAACCAATATTCCTTTCATAACCTGACAAAGAGGAGGAAATTTATATTTTACAGTTACTGGGTCTTTTAGCTGGGAAATAAGATGAAAAAAATCAACTCTGTCCGCACAAGGTACATTGTCAGGTAGAGTGCCAATTTGATACTTCAGGAGTTCTCCTTCTAATTTATCAGTAGCCTTTCCTGTAGCTTGGTGCATCATACGACAAAGAAAACCTGATATGTACAATGATGGAGACATTTTTCAAAATACAGAATGCAACTCCTTTAAGAATTCCAGTCATCACTGATGCAGTATCAGTTGAAACCTCCATACAATTCTGCCAACTTATGTTTATTCAAAGCATTATCAAGCAAATAAAAAAAATGTTTTCTCCAGTGGAATCTACTGTTAATACTGGTAATGAAAGAAGAGCACTCTGACTTTGCCCTTTCCATTGTCAATGTCTTTTACATAGACTGGGTACAACATTTTGTCATCATAATCACTACTCCTGTCTGTTGCAATATTAAACGGCCCAATTTTAATGGCTTCTGCAATTTTAAGTGAACTATCTTCTGCTAAACACCTAACAATATTAGATAATTTTGTTCTTGCACATGCATATTTTCTGCAATTTTGGAATCAGTTAACATCTGTTTGACCAAAGGACAAATGTAGTCTTCTACCGCTAGGGGTAGTCCTTGTTCTATTAAGAACGCGGTATTTAAAGCCTCTGCATTTATAAAATTTGAGTCCACAATACAGTTCTGCCGTAAAATAGAAGTTACCTAAGTACTGGAGTTAGTAAAATGAGCTAACTCAAGGTTTCTTTGTTTTGCCACCATGACCAATATTAAAATCCTTTCCAGTAACAGCCTGCAAGAGGCATGAAGCTGCTCTGCAATGGAACGCTGTATTTTGTAATTAATGTACTCATCTCAGAATTGTTTTTTTGTCTTTTCCTAATCCATCTGTGAAATTATTTGAATAACATTTTTGCTTAAACACATGCATCGACTAGAATAAATCTGACTTGACTTTTAGCGCCAAATACCTACAGACTGGTTCTGTACCAGATATGAATTAAAACAAAGAATCTGCAAGCAAAGATTAAAAGTTAGAAAACCTAAGTCTGTTCTCTCCTAATTAAGCCATACATCCTAACTAAGCCATACATCTGCTATAAATAGAAACCGAGGTCAAAAGTTTGAAAGTATAAACCATCATGCTTCTTGGAAATGGGCAACTGATATAAATAGAAAATAATACTGTTAGGAAAAATTCATGCAAGTCTATAGACTAGAGTACTCTTATGTCGTTGTTACATAGAAGCTGTCTTTTCTAGAACACAGTCTTTGGGATTAATAGGATGTTAATAAAAATGAGAAAACACATTATTAATTTTTTGGGGAACTTTGGATATACCGAAAACGCGTAGTTCGAATACATTTATGCGTATGGCGTAATTTAGTGAAAAAAACATAATGATTATGCCAAAAGTGTAATGGTTGGCATGTATGTTTTTGTTGTCTCAATAACCAAGTGCTTCTGCATTCACTAACAGGAAACTGAACACTTTAATGTCTGTGTTGAAATAATCATAAGAAACAAATCAATCTTACTATCAGGTTATAGTCTACTAATTTCCACGTGATTTACTATTTATTCTATGATGATCAAATTTTTATATATTTTCCCTTACAAAAATGAGCAAATAATAGGATTCACATGGAGTCAATACATACATACCAAATGCCCATTTGTTGGAAATTAAAATCTCTAACATCTGAGATATGACAATTTTCCACATTATTAACTATTTCAGCAATAAACTGAGTTCAGGTTAATTACAAACAATTATCAATCAAACTTCCATTCTTTATGGCGGGACCATAACTGAAGCTATTACAATACGCCAAGTCCGATGACTTTACAAAATAAAATCAGTCCTTTCCCCAAGCTGACATTGAGATCATCTTTTCATGTTAATCCTTGTCAATATTTTATAACAGCCTTGACAATGGTTGATGAATTGATTTCTGTAAAAATCTACTGATGTCAAGTCCTTATTAGGGAGAGACCATTTAATTTTCTACACGAGGGGGATTAAACTCTTCAAAACAATTGCCTTGTTCTGACTTGTAGCATAAACAGACATTATTCTTATCCTTCCTTTCCTTGGAACAAATTTATCTTGTAATGAAAAGAAACAAAATATACTGATAGGAAAGAACATTCTAAACCCAAACGGTCTGTCCTTTCGAGTACACATGCAGCCAGAACTAGTTCAAAGTCCAACTGAAAAGGATGTAAATCTTAAGCCTTGTGTCGGTACCATTACTACTGAAGGACTACGCACATTTAAGTGTTTTCTGCTTTTTTTGTAAAAAAAGAAGAGATTACCAATTTTAAATTTAATTGTCCATATCTGAGAGGATTATTTTTCCTTTGGAACAATAGTGTAAAACTTATGCTGTTCAAGAGAAGCTTAACAAGATGTGCATTTCGTCAAGCCAGTGAATAAGTTTGCTCAGATTTGTTAGAATAAAGTGTAAAATTGTTGTAAAAGAAGGCAATGAACCTTTTCTAAATAATACATGTACTGAATACACAAGACTTTTGAAATTATGTTTATATTGTTAAATATATAATCAACATAAAGATCTTTAAATTATATCTGGTTGAAATTCACTCTTGACATTGGATTCTTTCCATGGATGGTCTTCATTCATTGGCTGTTCAAATGTCAATAAGTAATGTTGACCAGCCCCTCCTCAGTAAAGTTGCCATCATAATGCCTGCCGAGGCATGCTATTGATTTGTAGGTACATGTATCTATAATAAATTTAGTCCTTCACAGTGGATCATTATAGTGGAGTCAAAGTGGAGGGGAATAAATCACCTATTGAGAAGCGTGAGGTTTCAAAAATTCATGTGAGCTGTACTGTGCATGCTAAAGTAATTTTACCCTGAATGAAAAGACAAAAAAATGTATAAATATTATGTTGTATTATTTAGGCAAATATATCCCCAGATACTATAAAAAGAAATGAACTAGCACCCTTTACTTCTAATTTTTTAATATTAACTCAATTTGTTTTAAATCTTCAAACATATTTAAAATAAACAATAATGACATGAAAAGAAGGATCCATTTCTAAAGATCAATACCTGTTTTCAATGTTAATTTTAAATAGTCTCAGATCACTGCAATGTGATGAATTATGCAAACAGAAAGTTGCACATTTGTAAACAGCAACTGAATATGCAAACAGTTGTAAACAGCATTAAATTTTATATTCTGAAAACAGATACCTCTTATTAGGTCATTATTTTTATTCTTACATGAGAAATGAACACAACGATTGCACTCTACTGACTTAGAACTACGGCAAGAGCATGACTTGCTCAACCATTGGCTATGCACCAATTTTATGTCACACATTTATACTATACTAAGCATTATCGTTTTGGCACATGGCTCCAAAAAAGGAATCTAAGGAATCTATTTTGTAAAATAAACACTTCTTATCCTCCATGTGTATGATGAGAAAATGTAGATTCATTTCAGAATAAATTTTATACCTTGTAAATTTTTAAATTTGTGTTCCAAAACACTCTGACAAAAAGACAAAAGTAACTTAATGGAATGTAATATGATACAAAGGATATGCTTGCATATAATGAAATATGACAAACATTTGGGGATTTGCCATATTGTCTTTGGTAGAGTCGTACTCTCTATCCGAGGCATATTGGTAGTCTTGGACAGACGATCTTCTGACAGGAATGGCACGAGTTCCCGATTTAGCAACTACACTTTCCCCTGTCAAAACGCTGGCCAGGTAAATATGGCAAAGTCCATTGGCATCAGGGAGACAGTAGCAATTGACGTGACTCTGTCTCTGTACACCTGGATGAGTGTAACCACTAACAGTGTAGGAAGCATCAACAGCAAAGCAGGTGCCAGCATCATGGAAGCCTAATGATAAAGAAACACATGTCATATATCAAACACATTTATAATCTCCAAACACCCAAACATATTTTTAAAAAATGGACAAGTTCCATATCAGTAATCCTTCAATGATATCTAATTCAATATATTTTAGCATGACATTAGGGCCCATGTACACAGGTACAATAGTGTAACTACAATATACACAATGTTCTTTAAATGACTGAAGACTTTCCCAAATTAAAATGATCTTTACTATTTTAAATTATGCTTTCCAGACTATAATATTTAGCTATGCTGATATATAACTAGTTATCAATGTTACACCAAACATTAAGACACCTGGTAATAAAAATGCATAAATCTGATATATCATACTAAAATATTTCATAATTGTGTCAAAACGTATTTCTCTAGAACAGATACATGTAGTCTACATCCAATTAAATGAGTTGAAAAATCTTTCTAAATCTGGCTCAACAACCTTACATCTTATATATAAACATCCACATTTGTATGTGTGTCTAAGCTGCCAAATGAGAGGTTATGAGTTCAAAACTCATGGCAGAATCCCAATCTAGTTTAACTTTCTTGGTATTTTTATGTTCAAAGTTTCATTCAAACTCACTCATCCCAATTTCTGTATTCCCTTTTTTATTCTCATCCTAGAATGGGCAATTAACCAAGTATTACAATAACACACAGAATTTGTAAGAACTTTAAATTCAGTTATGACATGGAGACATCATGTTTGTACTTTTCTATCAGTCAGAGATCCTCAAATTATAAAGGCTCCTGTCAGTTATTCTCCCCAAAATTATGCAATGGCTGGCCATATATTTATGAAATTTAATATAAAAGCATTCAAATGAGATATAATGAGTTGAGACAAAAAAGAAAACATCTGTATGCCTATATATTAAATGTACCAGAAAATGCGTCATTTTCATTTCCAGATTTGCTGCTGCCGTTGTGTTAGTATTATCCTTCCGTGATTAACAGGTGTCCTCTCAAACTAATTATTAACAAAAATCATGATCTTTTTTCTGAAAATTATACTACAGAATTTCACCCAAACACTATTTCTTCCACCCTGCTGTTTATAAACATTCATTAATATTGACAGTAAGCTGACTTGCTAAATTGAAAATATCTAACACCTAATTAATGAGCATTTCCCTGTAAAATTAAATGAATTTTTATTTTGATCAGATTTCCAAATTAGTCTTGGAGGAGGGCAATGAAAGTTACTTCTCAAGATATCATTACTGATACACGTGGATAAAATAAGCATGATGTGAGGTACTAGTGTATCAGTACTGAAACTTTGGCAATTAAGCTGTTAAATTATTGTTTTTTTCATAAGTCCAGGAAATAAGTTTTCACACCTCTTTTGTCATTAATATATTTTGTGGTTATAGTGTTGATACAACAGGAACAATATACTGACAAAACAAGCTTAGTCAAGGACTGTCCAACAAAGAAACTGTAACTTAGGCCTAAGCCACCTCTGAATTAATCTTCATTGCGAACATGTTAATGACAAAGAAACAATCTGTTAGCTAGAGCTTAATAGAACTCTGAATTTGACTTTCTTAATGTGTCACTGGAAAAATAAATCAAAGACAATTTAATCTAACAATATATGAGAACTCTGACTGATGTCTGGTTGCCCACAGTAAATTATGTGCCAATACAAATTTGGAGCTTACCAATGTGTCTGGGTGAAAATACAGAACTTTTCAGATCTTGGATTCATGCATGTCAATCAGTAATTCCTCGAAAAACAATATCATAGTTAATCATTCTTCCTTTTTGAAGCCTTCAAACATTTATGCATCACATCTCCTTTAAACTATGAAAGACTGTTTTATTTTCTTACATATATAGACATGTGGCCCAACTTTACAAGCAGCACAAAGGTAATGAAATTGATGACAAAGACTGCTGTCAATTGACACCTGCAAAGCAAACATGAAATATGGAACCTGTTTCCTCATAAGAACTGATAGACCAGAGATTCTGTGTGGATACAAGTTGGAGAGTAATTCCTCATAAATACTTACCACTTCTATCATAACTCATTGTGAATCCATTGCTATTGATATTTGCAATGTTGGTACCATCAGTTCCATGCCACAGTTCCTTCTTGTTTACCCCTCCTTTGCTATGCTGCTCCATATATTTCTTTTTAGCCTTGTACTTTTGGTACAATGATTTGTTCTGCACTCGCTCTATCTGCAAATTACATTGATGTAGCATTTTCATTTCCCTGCAGCATGAAGCATTTAGAGAGTGCTACTATAATTTCTTATATTTTCCTAAACAAAATTGTGTCCAACCATTTACTTCTGCATATTGTTGGCTCCACCTCTTTTATTTCAATACCAAGTATGTGTGCTAATCCAAACTCATTAACAGCTACTAATAAAATGATATCCTATAATAACGAGTACTGAATCTTTAATTGTCTAAAACATATATTACCTTGGAATAATACCTGAACAGTTGCAACTAGACTAAAATGTAAATAAAGTTCACTTGACATGTAGTACATTTGCACATAAAGTGCATTCCTATCTCAAGATATTACAACAAAAGTGTACTAATAGCCAAGACCAATTAGGTTGTACGATGAATGTAAGGTCAATCTTTAGTAGTCTTCTAAATGTACATGACAAGATTTATTTAGTCAAATCATTCTTGTTTAATATCAAGCCAATTAAGTCAACTTAGAGTGTGTAGCAGCTGTAGTGCTATTTCTTTTTAATGATCCCACCATCACAATACAGGCTATATGGTGCTGATTAAAAGTAAAGTTCCAAAATCGTCAATACGAACTGAAAAATTCTGTCTGGAAAACAGTCCTAAATGATAAAAGTTTACAAATATTAAAATAGGTAAAAGGTAAATAAAATAAAACATAAATGTACAAAACCTAAAACAGTTTTTTAAATATTGGTCAATTATTTTAAATAAACTGAACTCATTGTTAAACACCAAGATTGTCTCTGATAGTACATCATCTTAGAAAAAGAATGAGTAAGTAACAAGAAAATGTGTTTTGCATGATTTAGATTTTTATTGTAACTTTTACAATTGGCTCACACTGCTATCATGTCTGCTGTGTGGCAATTTATAGTGATGTCCAGCACTGAAGCATAATGCTGCAGACATGAAGCATGATGTCCCACCCAGTCATATTATCCTGACACCAAGCTAACCAGTCCTAACACTAACTTCTTAATGCTGAGCACCTAGCAACTCAACTGTTGGTACCATTTGTATGTCTTTGGTATGATTTGGTCACAGTTTGAGCCCACCACCTCCCACATCTAAGGCGGACACTCTAACCCTTAGGTGACTGGAGTGGTCTAACATGACAATACTTCTGTCTCACCATTTGGAAGTCGACACACTCTACAAAAATGTGTTCCACTGTTACTGGACATTGGTAGAGTATGCAGTCTGGTTAAGGATCGTCTTTCAGAAGGTATTCAAGACTTAAGTGCCTATGTCATATACATCATGTGCAGAAAATAACACCTCATCTCCGCTATTTGTTCTATTCAAGGTGGATTTGGTTTCTGAAGCTTGTTAGTGGAGTTGTCATTGCACAAAATTCATCAAATATAAAGATGTTAATTTATATAATACTTGAAGTCAGAATTTTCAGTTCATTAAAAGATGACTTTTTAGCAGCTCTGGCTGCTTTATTTGTCCTTTCACTATTATAAATATTAACATGAACAGCGAATAATCCAGAATATTTTTCCAGACTAAATCATGTTTCTGAAAGATCTTGAATAATAAAAGGTTCTCACATTTCATGCTTCATAAGACTTTTAGAATGGAAATGGAATCCAAAAAGATGATGCTGATAGATTTTTGCTAGATTTCAGCATAGTTTAGAGATCTTAGTATATGCCTATAATTTCACTGGTAAAGACGGAGGTTTTGTATAGTAACCAGATTGAAATGATGTCCCAGTGTGTTGCAATGGCAGCTGTTACCTTGTCTCCATCTTTCGAACACCATCTGTAGTCAGGGATATCTGGCCAAGATAGGAGGCCATAATTTCATTGAATTTCCATTGAAAAGGCAAGGAAATTCTTCTTGAAATTATTAATTCCCAGAGATCAAAAATTATTTGGGTTCCTGGCATTGATCTTTGTGATGGTGATTCAGAAATACAGAATTTTCAAATGTTGAAATTTTACTGCTTCAGTGTGAGGATGAATTCACATGACAATAAGTACAACAAAATTTGGATTCTTGTGTACAAGTTCTGTTATCTGGGCTGAATGATAATATAGATATATACACACACACATATACACATACATACAGGATTTTGGTGGATTAGAGAAAATTTCATAATATACGCAAAAGCCCATTTTTGTTCATCTGAGATAAACTGATGGTTTATTGGTCTCAACATGGCGGCTTTCTAAGTGGGAGGTTCCAAATGCTCCTGGACAAAATACAAGCATTTGGATTTCAGATTTACAAGCTGATCCATACAGGTGAGACGCAGTCAAGTTTTAATGTTACTAAAGTCCTGTACAGTCTGAATAAGACCTTCCAGTCTGCTCTTCAAATTGTGTTTGCCATGACACATATTAAAGCCAGGGCTTTTCTGACATTTTTCCCTGATGTATCTAATACAGTAAAAAATTAAGGCACACAAATTTGGTTTCTTTCTGAGCCAGCACAAAAGAACCCTCATGGCAGAGTCTGATTCACAATAGTTCATTCAAACAGTTTTAAGTTTCACAAATTTGAATCTGTTTTCTTCTGCCTATTTTGGAACACTATTTACATGTATCTGTGACTGATGGTCAATGGTATGCACACACACTCACCTCTAGCACAGGAAAAAGTAAATGACATAAAATGAGCCATCAGTTCCTGGAGAAAAGCATTTCGCTATGCTGTTAATTTTAACACTGAACAAGGTGAGTGACAATGTGCTGCCGTGAGGAACATCCATTTGCTGAGGATATCTTTCAGAAATGTTGGTCCTTACCCTAACTCTAATGAAATTCTATCTTTCAAAAAATTTGACACAGAGTTAGAAAGACAGCCCTTCAAAATATAGTGTCAAAAGCTTTCTGACCAACTCAATAACTTTTGGCCATTATATGGCACAGGCAGCTAATTCAATTCCTATGCACTGTAATGTTAATATTTGGTCAAATAATAGTTTTGTGATAAGATCAGCAAATCATGTTCTCGTCTCATGAATTATCTATCAATCAGTAAAGGTATAAACAATGAAAGTGATAAGTACGTACCTCATTTTTACAAAAATTTCTTTTAAGTGCCCAATATAAAAATATAAAAATCACAGCCCAGTGAGATCTGCCAGTATACATTCAGTAGTACCTTTGCAGCAACAGCAATAAAATAAATAGTTTTGGGTTCAATGCATGCAGTATACCCATACACAGGTTTCATTTGAAAAATTAGTTTTGTTGGACATTTATCATTAATATAGCCCTCCTGGAAAAATCATTACATATAATTTAATTAGCAATCCCTAGGTAACTGTTTCTAACATCTTACTAATGATATACTGAAGGGGAAAGTTTAAAAGCAATAAAAATGATAAGCTGTATTCAGCCAAAATTCCCTTGTAGTCGCCCACTATAAAATTTCCACAAAGTGAGATTTACCTGTTTCTATCCCGTAGTACTTGTGTCATGACAGCAATAAAATAAAATGGTTGTTAGTTCAAGCCTACAATTACTGATAATTTACCCATACACAGCATTCTTGTAAAAAAAATTATATTATACATTTTTCAGGTAATTATTTTCAGCCAATCAGTTAATTTCATTATTTTAAGTATGGTATTTAATGTACCACTACATACAGCCTGGTTCTGTAGCTCATAAAATAATTAACTGGTATTGACAATACATTTTTTTCTTTAGAAAAACTTCTCTGAAAAATTCTAAAGTCTGACAATATTGTCAGATGTGCTCCTCTGATATCTAAGTCTATAATGAATGTCTAACAGTATTCAAAATACTAGAGGAGTGCGTCATTTGTCATCTATTCCATGCTTTTGCTGATGCACCTTGCTAGTATTATGGAATGGCTGTTTGAATGGTTCAGTGATGGCAGAAATTAATTCACCAGCTTGCCAGATTTTACTAAACTCAATGTAAAGAATTCGGGCTGAAAAATAAAAGGGTTAACGGGGATGGTCACTAAAGAATCCAGCTCTGATTGATGTAGTCAAGAGTGGCACAGCTGAATGTCAGAATATAAATGTTTGTGGGAAGGAGCTCAATATTATATCAAATGTTGACTCATTTCACTAATGATATGTTCTGAGATCACATATTATATCAGGGATACACAAGGTGACATACTCAAGCGAAGATGAAACTTTATTCAAATGACCCTTAAAACTGCATTATTTCCTATATAAGATTGTAAAAACAACAATATATTTCTTTAGTCACAGTGGTGAACTTTGTAAAAAGCAAGGAATTCAGTGAGACTGTCTTTAAGATAGTAGAACTGACTATCTGAATGATCAGAATGAGTCCTTCTGACCACCTGTCAGATTGAGTCCTTCTGACCACCTATCAGATTGACTGTCCTTCTGACCACCTGTCAGATTGACTGTCCTTCTGACCACCTGTCTTGCTGAAGTTGAGGCCAAAGTAGTGTTTCTGAGTGGTAATCATCAACTGCTCCTCCACTCAACTACCAGGTTCATCTAATGACACTGGATGCAATCCATGAAAAAAAAACAACAGGTTGCTTCCACTCAGTCATGGGAGTCATCATAAAAGGAACACAGACTTATTCTATGACCCCAAATCTGTGAGGAAATTGAATTTCAACTGCCAAAAGACTGGGAAGTTTTCTTGGTCTATGAAATTTCATTAAGTATAAAATAAAGTCATTTGATCCAATATTACCTTGATCACGGTCAGCTTACGAATCCTAGAGTACATGCTTTTGTCTATTGCATTGACTCCCTTTTGCTGGCCAGCACCTCCAGCTGAATCAAGAAACTTTCGTGAAACATCCTTGTACTCCATATCACTAGGATTCAGAGTAACACATCTCATATTTTCACTGGGGGCCATTTTGGTCCAGTTACTTGGGAGGGACAGGTCACCTGCAAAGGGTGAGGTCAATCATCATCATAAATATTTTTAATTATGACCTACACAAGAAAGAAACAGTAATATTTAACTTAAACAAGGCAGAAGTATGAGATCAATCAAATTGAACAGCAGTAATATTTAACTTACACAAGGCAGAAGTATGAGATCAATCAAGTCAAACAGCAGTAATATTACATAAGGCAGAAGCATGAGATCAACCATGTCAAACAACAGTAATATTTAATTTACACAAGGCAGAAGTATGAGATCAACCATGTCAAACAACAGTAATATTTAATTTACACAATACAGAAGTATGAGATCAACCATGTCAAACGACAGTAATATTTAACTTACACAAGGTAGAAGTATGAGATCAACCATGTCAAACAACAGTAATATGTAACTTAAACAAGACAGAAGTATGAGATTAACCATGTAAAACAAGTTATATTTAACTTACACAAGGCAGAAGTATGAGATCAACCATGTCAAACAACAGTAATATGTAACTTAAACAAGATAGAAGTATGAGATCAACCATGTAAAACAATTTATATTCAACTTACACAAGAAAGAAGTATGAGAACATTTGTCAAACAACAGTAATATTTAATTTACACAAGACAAAAGTATCAGAACAACCATGTCAAACAACAGTAATATTCAATTTATACAAGACAGAAGTATGATATCAACCATGTCAAACGATGGTAATAGTTTGCCTTACACAAGACAGAAGTGTGAGGTCAATCATTACAGGCATATCTAGAACTGATATATATCTAGTCTAAAAGAAATTCCCATGGTTACAAACTACGATATTCCAATAATTATCATATAACAAACTTACTAATCTACACTAACTACAGACCATGCACAAGTTGGGTTTGTTGAGTAAATTATTTGATATATTTGGAAAGAAACTATACACACTGATTGAATTACAATTAAAAATTTCTCTAACTGTTCAAAACAGTAACTGTCATTGTGTTAAATCCATTTCAATTCCCTCTTTCACATATGAAGCCACTTATCTACTGCCTTCACTAAATAATTCCAACAAATAACAAATTTGCACAAAATGTTCCCATATGCTACTACAGATTCTCATAGCATGGGAATGATGTCTTTCAAGAATTTTCTTAAAAGTGCATTTAACACATGTATGTCATATTAAGATCTCAATCATCTATATATTATGGATTTCAAAGCTTCAATGTGAATTCTAACAAAAACGTTTGTGCACTAGACATAACAAAAACATGCAATCCAGTCACTGAGAAAAAAGGAATTTTCCAAGTTGATAAAAAAGACATGCTCTCTTTACTCTAACACACATTATTTATTCAGAGCAACAGAAATAATTAGCATGCAAAGAGAAATTTTTTACATGCCTGCTTCTGTTAGCATTCATGTTTCTGTACAAATCAAAATATGGGTTAGAATACAAGAAATTCTATATATTAACTTGCAAAACTTTGGAAGTTGCTTATTTGTAAAAAGTTACATATTATACTGAATGATTTACTACTATTTCTAAATAGATCTTAGAAAGTGACTCCTTTTCTTTTACATAAGCTGATTGGGAATCAGCACACTGCCTGGAAAAGAATTAAATAAAGTCAATATACAAGATCAGCACCTTCACAAATAACATTTTCAACTGCATCTGAAAATTTAAAAAAAGTAATTATACCTGTTTTTCTGATATCAAGTTTCACTGAACCCTTTGGGTGTATTGATACCTTTGATCTCCAGGTTCCAGCTTCAATGACCCCATAACAATTCAGGGGTCATTGAAAGAGGAAAAAACATATAATATTGAGTGTAATAAACTGGATATAACATTTAACTATACAATATAAAGTGTAATAAATTGAATCAAACATTTAAGTACATAATATTGTGCATGATAAATTGAATCTAACATTTAACTACACAATATTGATTGTGATAAACTGAATCTAATATTTAACTACAAATTATTGAGTGTGATAAACTGAATCTAATATTTAACTACACAAAATTGAATGTGATAAACTGAATCTAATATTTAACTACAAATTATTGAGTGTGATAAACTGAATCTAATATTTAACTACACAATATTGAATGTGATAAACTGAATCTAACATTTAACTACACAATACTGAGTGCAATAAATTGAATCTAATATTTAACTACATATTATTGAGTGTGATAAACTGAATCTAATATTTAACTACACAATATTGAATGTGATAAACTGAATCTAACATTTAACTACACAATATTGAGTGTGATAAACTGAATCTAATATTTAACTACACAATATTGAGTGTGATAAACTGAATCTAACATTTAACTACATATTATTGAGTGCAATAAATTGAATCTAATATTTAACTACATATTACTGAGTGTGATAAATTGAATCTAATATCTTACTATACAATAGTGAGTGTGATAAATTGGATCTAACATTTAACTACACAATATTGGGTGTGATAAATTGAATCTAATATTTAACTTCACAATACTGAGTGTGATAAACTGAATCTAATATTTAACTACACAATATTGAGTGTGATAAACTGAATCTAACATTTAACTACATATTATTGAGTGTGATAAACTGAATCTAATATTTAACTACACAATATTGAGTGCAATAAATTGAATCTAATATTTAACTACATATTACTGAGTGTGATAAATTGAATCTAATATCTTACTATACAATAGTGAGTGTGATAAATTGGATCTAACATTTAACTACACAATATTGGGTGTGATAAATTGAATCTAATATTTAACTACATATTACTGAGTGTGATAAATTGAATCTAATATCTTACTATACAATAGTGAGTGTGATAAATTGGATCTAACATTTAACTACACAATATTGATTGTGATAAATTGAATCTAATATTTAACTTCACAATATTGAGTGTGATAAACTGAATCTAATATTTAACTACACAATATTGAGTGTGATAAACTGAATCTAACATTTAACTACATATTATTGAGTGTGATAAACTGAATCTAATATTTAACTACACAATATTGAATGTGATAAACTGAATCTAACATTTAACTACACAATACTGAGTGCAATAAATTGAATCTAATATTTAACTACATATTATTGAGTGTGATAAACTGAATCTAATATTTAACTACACAATATTGAGTGTGATAAACTGAATCTAACATTTAACTACATATTATTGAGTGTGATAAACTGAATCTAATATTTAACTACACAATATTGAGTGCAATAAATTGAATCTAATATTTAACTACATATTACTGAGTGTGATAAATTGAATCTAATATCTTACTATACAATAGTGAGTGTGATAAATTGGATCTAACATTTAACTACACAATATTGGGTGTGATAAATTGAATCTAAGATTTAACTACACAATAGTGAGTGTGATAAATTGAATCTAACATTTAACTACACAATCCTGAGTGTGATAAATTGAATCTAACATTTAACTACACAATATTGAGTGTTATAAACTGAATCTAACATTTAACTACACAATATTGAGTGCATAATATTGAATCTAACATTTAAAACAATGCAATTCAATGAAATTCATAAATTCTTTGAATAACCTCATTTTTTTATATTGCTACAGCTTACAAAAACAATTTAATCAACTTATTTAAATTACCTTAAATTTTATATGATTTAATTCAGGTAAAGTATTTTAAATCAAAATTCAAAAACAAAATCGATACTGACCCTGACAATTTGACCTTGAAATGACTGTACAAAGGCTAATTTAGTGAAGAATCATAGCTGACATGAACACCATTTGCTACTTCATCTGTAAGTAGCAACTTAGGATTTAAGGGAGATTTTCATATTATCTGATTAGTTCAAACAATTTTCTGTTTACATCAAACAATTTTCTGTTTGCATCAAACAATTTTCTGTTTACATCAAACAATTTTCAGTTTAGATCAAACAATTTTTAGTACAGACCAAAGTTTGGTTGCCCATAATAAAAATACTAGGTTAAAAAAAGATGAGAGTAATACCAATCACAACGCGGTCATCATGACCACATGGTGGCCTTGCTGAATGCTAGATGTAAGGAATACAAATAGATAATTCCCAATTGGCACCTTTTGGTGTGAGTTAATTTTTTTTATATGTAATTGTCTAACCCTTTATGACATGCAAGTGCCTTTAGACGCCTCTACTCCATTCGCATGGAAGCGCCTTTGTATGCCTCTACCCGATTTGCATACAAGCACCTTTTGATGCCCCTACACCATTGTCATGGAAGCACCTTTTGATGCCTGCTGTAAACATCAGCCATTCTGAGTGGGTTTTTGTAGTGCCACCTTCGGGGAAAACCCCCTATAGATACTACATTCATTGGTGTGAATGTTCATTACATCAAATCACGGGGTTGCTGTTTATGTTCTGGTCATAATCTGCTATTTAAAGTAACTGGGTCATATTCTGATCCACTCTCTAAAATGGAGGTTGCAGGTTTAGTTCAGTAATTACTCGAGTTTTCACGATTAGAATCACAACTATGAAAGCTTCAATAACTTAGGTAAAGGCTCTGATATTGATGTAGGCAACAATTAGTTTTTATAAATTATCAAATTCAGATGATTTAGTGATGTAGATGCAGACAAAGAACTTGTAAATTTTGAGTGTGAGAAATGGCAGTTACAGCTGGTCACGTGGCTTCACTGACTTGATGGTGAATGAGTTCTCTCAAGATTTTAAAGCATATAAAAAATTCTTCATTGAAAAATAATTATACAGCTATAACGATCAGATTTTACTCTTCAATCCTTCCATACATAATAGATGTGTACCAAAAATGTAAAATGGATAAAATTGCTGTTAAACATAACATACACACTTCTTATCAGTTAACAGGCAGGCCTATGTGTATGGAGTTGTGTAGGTAACAGGTGTTCTATTTATAGTGCACTGCAGTGGGTAACTTTGCTATATGTATATTGAAGGGCTAAAAAGCCATACACCCTATGAAGTAAAGGGTTAAGTAAAAAGCCATACACCCTATGAGGTAAAGGGTTAAGTAAAAAGCCATATACCCTATGATGTAAAGGGTTAAGTAAAAAGCCATACACCCTATGAGGTAAAGGGTTAAGTAAAAAGCCATACACCCTATGACATAAAGGGTTAAGTAAAAAGCCATACACCCTATGAGGTAAAGGGTTAAGTAAATAGCCATATACCCTATGATGTAAAGGGTTAAGTAAAAAGCCATACACCCTATGACATAAAGGGTTAAGTAAAAAGCCATACACCCTATGAGGTAAAGGGTTAAGTCAATCAACAAAGGATTATTTAATGTGAGAAAAAAAGAGTTTTACAAAAAGTTTAATTTAATAACCTTGCTGTCAATATGGTCCATGACTAAATTTATAATTCCTTTTATATTCCAGTAGAAATAAATGTTTAAATTACCCTTACCACAGAATAGCAATTTGTTTAACACAAAATATGGCATAAAATAGATAGAAAGACGGAAAACTTGACTGAATCAGGGAACAAGCTACTGATGAAGAAAGAAACACTGGCACATGAATACATCAATACACATACAGGCTAATGGTACTTCATAAAATATCTCCAAATATTTTGCAATAGAAAACCTTAACTGAAAATTAACCTACTCATAGTCTGTTGTGCTTTCATTTTCTTGTGATCCTCCTTCTTACACAGATATGTCATGATTGCATCGTAAGTGTCTAACACATCTCTGTGAGTTCCAGACACCTGAATGACACCTTTCTTCCTGTTTACAGACACCATGGTATTTCCCTGACCCATGCCCTCCATCTTTGTGACCTAAAATGTTACTGATTTATAAAATCTATAAAGAAAAATATAACTTTACATTTGATTTATGACGTAAAAGAATCAGCATTGAAAAAAATGGCTGAAATAATAAATTTTTGTAATCCAGTATGAGCAGACAAAACATTCAGCTATGATGTACTAGAATATTTTTTTTCTTTTGAAGAACAAACTGACCATTTATGTTTATGACTGTTTATGACTGAAATAAAACAAGCAATTTCTTGTTAAAATTGAGATTATAATCACGGTAAAAATTAAATTTGGCCTTCTTTAGAAGTTTTTCTTTTGCTATTGTATAACAATTTCTTTTCAGACAATATGTTATTCCTTCACAGCCAGTTAACTAATGTTGGGGTTGAAATTTGGTTTGCTAATGTCTGTGTAGCTAATGTTGGGGTTGAAATTTGGTTTTCTGATGTCTCTGCAACTAATGTTGGGGTTGAAATTTGGTTTTCTAATGTCTGTGACTCAGATTTCACAGTGGTTCTGGTGGATTTTGGCCTCAGAATGGCTGGGTCTGGATAAGTTTGGAACTAATGTTTAAAAAACTAACATGAAATTGCTTTTGTCTGTGCATACTCTTAATTTATGAACACTTTAATGTTTTTAAGCAAAAAGAATGTACTTGAACAGGACCAAAAAGTGATATTCAAATCAGTTTTACTTTAAATTTATATTCTTTATCCCATTTAATTGCAGAATACTGAAATCATCAATGACATTCTAGTATGATAAGAATTTCAAGATGGCAACCATAAAACAATATTTGATGCTAGATCAGACACATTTTCATTCAGGACCAACTTGACATGAGAAGAAGTTTGTTTTGGTTTAACACCATGTTGATATGACCATTCAGCTAGAAGGGATAGCAATAACACAATTTTCATGATGCCCAACATGGCATCCATATTGAATACCAGATTATCATAATTTCAATTTAGGATAAAATGGATAAACATAATAAGTATTGTAGTGAAAACCTAATATTGGTAAGACTTTCCATTTAGGAGGAGTAGCATTGACAAAATTTACAAGATGACTGTCAGTTATGGCCATACTGAATGTCAGATCAGGACAATTTCATTACGGATTTAAAAAAACATGATATGTCTTATGTTGAAAACCTCATACTAATGTATTCTCTGTTCTGGTGGAGTAGCAATAACAAGATTTTAAAGTTGGCTGCCATGGCAACCATACTAGACATCAGATCAGCACCATTTTCACTCACGACCAAGTAGACATTATAACAACTCTTTTAGTAAAAACCTATGTTGATACTACCATCCATTTAGGTGAAGTAGCAATAACAAGATTTTCAAGCTGGCTGCTATGGCAGCCATTCTGGATTTTCAGATTGGCACCATTTTCATTTTTAACCAACAAGATATCCAAATAAGAGGTTTTACAGTGAAAACTCAATGATGATTTGACCATCCAACCAAGGCAAGTAGTAAAAGCAAGATTGTTCAAAACAACTACCATGCTGGCCATATTTAATATAAGGTTGGCATGACTTTTATTTAGTATCAACTAAAGATCAGAAGACTTCTTGTAGTGAACACCTTATGTTAACATGATCAGGAAGAATAGTGCAATTTTCATGACTACCACAGTGGTAACCATAGTTATGTTCAAGCAGCAACATTTTCATGCAAGTCTAACTCAACCATGGGATGAATGTTTGTTTAAATATTCATGGCAATCATTCAATCAGTTAATGAGGGGTAGCAAAAACAAACTTGTGCTAATGAAATGACAGAAGATGGACAGTTACTGGACACTGGATGATGGAAAATAGGCTCTACATTTAATAATGTAAAAATATGATGTCAGTAAATGAGGTTGTAATCGGTATTGAATAAATGGAAGGCTTTTGAGATCTTTCCAAAACAAACTCCTCAGGTTCCAAATATCACTTTCAAACTCCATATCTGACTTCCCAATAATATACAGGTTGGCAGTAACGTTTCCAAAGTCCAGTGTCTTCCAACACTTTAACCCGAACCCCAATCAGTGTTATAAGGCTCAATATAAATATCTGTTCCTCTTTCTGTTATTTTCTTTCAATTTTCTTTTTGTTACAGTTTTTAAATAACACAAGATATGTTATCTACAATACCTTTTGGGTACCATAATCCATAGGATGAATGGTGTCGAAGAGGTAAAAAAAAAAGGATATAAACAAAGTTCGTCATCACAAATGGAAAATCAGAAGTATTTTTTAGTACTTTAGCAATGGAATGAATTTTGATTTTGAAAGCTTACAAAGGGAAAAAAAGATGAGGATGCACAAGACCTCAAGAATTTCTTATAGAGCTACAGATGGTATAAAGAGTGACATAAGGTTTTTTCATTTTTTTGAGTTTTTTTCCACAATCTCTGTACATGAGAAACATTTTGGGTTCTAACATCTAGGTAACTGCCCAGAGATAGGGTGAGCGGAGGGAACTGGGTGTTGGTGGTGGGGGAAGTAGATGTCTGACTTTGTGGTACATAGTAAGCCATCACAGTATTACTACCTCATATTTAAATCTGAATCAGACATAACTGCTAAATTGCAGGTATTATGTAATGTCATACAATCAACGTTCCTCTAACTGAAAATCATATATTAATCAACTGAATTCAATATCTTTTGTCATCAGATTTTTATTTTGGATTATGCATGTAACTATAGAAACTGAGAGGAATCATGTAGAGATCATAACCTATCCACCTACCCACACCCTGAATAATGGACAGTATTTTTACCATGGGTGTGGCTACAGTAACAATTTACAGGACTAAGAGTAAAGAGACACTACAGGAACATGCATACCTGTCTATTAAGCAGATTGGATAATATTTCCCTTGGAGAAGCAATCTCTTTCACAATGAATTCATTCTTTATGAAGCTCTCAAGATCTCTGACTGCTGCTTGGAAATTGGATTCAGAATCTATGGTTATACTAAACACCAAGCAGCTTGGTTTCCTCGTGCCCTTTAATGATTTTGCAACTACTGGACTTTTGCCCACTGGAAACAAAGAGAAAGATATATTATAGAAAAGATGAGTATTCTATATCCTTGACACAATACAACCTGAAAAATTATAATAGTGATCTCAATTTTTAGTAACAGCAGCATTGTTTTGAAGAAAGATCAGTATCCTTTGCAAAAAGCTTGAATGCCCATAATGTCATGATGCTTTCCGTCAAATCTGGTCCAATTCTGTTGAGTAGTGTTTTTAAGAATAAGTCATTTTAAAATTAACTTTCAACTGACCTGTCAATGTCAAAAAGACTATGTCCTATTTACTCAAGGACCTTGGGTTCATTGCTAGATAATTAACTGGTATAATAACTTGAACTAAAAAGCTGTTTCCAATTCCCCCCCCCCACAAAAAAAACTCTTGAAATATTTTTTACAAATACATTGTAACTGTTGATTACAGTTATGACAGATAAGTTGAAACAGTAGTTACAGTCACAAAATTCTGGTGTACATTGCATCTAGCTACAAGTTAAAAAAGACAACTTTATAAAATTATTGGAGCACAAATATGTGTTATCTAGTTCATCTTAAAATGAAAATACATAAAAAGTTGTGTTTATAAGCTGCAATCTTATGCTGCATTTAGATGCAGGAAAAAAATTGCAATAAATCAACAAATGCTGATAAAACACAGCGATTTGTCAATATGAACATCTGATGATAGCCATACAGTGTACAGAGTGTTATAGCAATCCATTAATGTACCAAAAAGTGTAATCCATATACATGCAAGTGTAAAATGGTATATGGGGAAAAAATGATAAGCCAAAAGTGTAAAGATTTTTTTTAAGTTTAATTTAATGAATATGCATCAAGTTCTAGTACATTTAATATATTAGTCAAAATGTTTAGACTTAAGAAAAAAACTTCTCATAAAATAAGTACCAATGGATATTTTTGAAGAGGATGGAGCACTCTTGAAAGTACTGGCTGATGACACTGCAGTTCCACCAAGCACATCAGTAAAAGCCTGTAAAATACACATACAGCATGGGAAAATGTTCAGATGTTTGCTGTTTTTATGGCATAATGTCTTGTAAAGCCATCTATCATAACAAAGATTTGAAAAATATACCATATGGTCAGGAATATTTTTACACCCTGTACTTAATTAACTCAACACTATTAACTCAAACCAATCATAATTACTTGACATGTTTAATTTTTCATATTGAACTTTGCATTATTTAATTAGAATTTTGCCAATATTAAAATTAGAATTTCACAAATAATTGTCTTCTAATTAGAACTTTTCAAATACTGGTACAGCTGTACTTATAAAGAACAAGCTGAACATTTTCACTAAACTAATTTATCTCTCACTATTCACATGCCACCATTTTGCAATTTTAAAATAGATATGAAAAATTACAGACACTACAAACTATTTGCAGTTAGAGATAAGTATTAGTCACCAAGAATAAATCAACAAGGCATGTATGCCACAATACAGTATTTATTTAGGTATTAGTCACCAAAAATAAATCAACAAAGCATGTATGCTACAATACAATATTTATTTAGGTATTAGTCACCAAGAATAAATCAATAAGGCATGTATGCCACAATACAATATTTATTTAGGTATTAGTCACCAAGAATAAATCAACAAGGCATGTATGCCACAATACAATATTTATTTAGGTATTAGTCACCAAGAATAAATCAACAAGGCATGTATGCCACAATACAATATTTATACACAGTGCATGCATATCAAGATTGCTGATTCAATTTTTATATTTGAGACAAAAACGCATAGGATCTGATTCTTCCATTTGTTAAGATTCTAAAGTCATAAACTAAATAAAATAAGTAGAAAGAAGCAAAACCAACAAGTTTGTAAAACATCAATAATTGTATTATCAAAATTAAAAATATAGAAACTTGCAGTATTATGAACTAAATCCAAAATAATCCTATAAACTTCTATTCATGTCCAAAAGAATCAAATGTTCTGAAAGGGAATGATTCTGAATTTCAGTTTCTTAAATGTACTTGTTTGCCAACATTCCTGACATATCAAAATGGCATTGTCCAGAACTCCTGAATAATTTACAATAGTGCCAGAATAATATTTTAGTTCAATAAGCACTTTGGAGTTCCAATGAATAATCTAAACAAATTTTTCCTCCCAATTAATAATATCTAAACACATCATTAAATACATCTGTAGACTGATCTTACTATAACAATGAGGAAAATACAAATGAATGAATTAATTACTCAGTTCTCTCCTTAATGCAATTATACAGCTATGTGTCACCACTATATACCTTACATGACAAATATTACTGCTCAAAGAAATATTTTACAATATGTACTCATATGAACTGTCATAAAATAACCCACCTAACCAATCCATCCAATGAGAAATAACTTAATTTTTCTAAGAACCCACCTAACCCCACCAGCCAATGAGAAATTACCCCAAACTTGTCAGCAGCTTCAATATATAGGCTGAATTTGACTTGTCAATGCCTATGCATAGCTTAATATCTATATAAATAGAATCCATAGCCATAGATTAAAAATTAGTTACATATTATATTTGTTTTTAGATCATCACTACAATTTATGGTCATGAACAAAAATTACCCACAACATGTAGTCATGTACCAAAGGCCACACAAAAATATAGATATACATATTAAAATAGTGTTGTTGGGTAAAGCAGAGCTATAACCAAAAATCAAAGATCAGGATATACATTGTGATAAGTAATTAAGAAATATCATGGGTAAGCATATATATAAACTGTGATAGAGTATCATAAAGTGTCAAAGGTCAGGATGTTTATTGGAGACCAGCATCAAGTATCAGTGTCAGAATATGTATTGTGAATGTATTATCAAATATCCAATTTCAGGGTGTGTATTGTGTTAGGTCTGGATTGGTCTTTTAGGTTTAATGTGTGTTGCCATTGAGTATCATCAAATATCAAAGGTCAAGATGTGTATTGTGATAGAGTATTATAAATATCAAAGGTCAAGATGTGTATTGCGATAAAGCATCATTAAATATCAAAGGTCAAGATGTGTTTTGTGATAAAGCATCATTAAATATCAAAGGTCAAGATGTGTTTTGTGATAGAGCATCATTAAATATCAAAGGTCAAGATGTGTTTTGTGATAGAGTATCATTAAATATCAAAGGTCAAGATGTGTTTTGTGATAGACCATCATCAAATATCAAAGGTCAAGATGTGTATTGTGATAGAGTATCATCAAATATCAAAGGTCAAGATGTGTTTTGTGATAGAGCATCCTCAAATATCAAAGGTCAAGATGTGTTTTGTGATACAGCATCATCAAATATCAAAGGTCAAGATGTGTATTGTGATAGACTATCATAAATATCAAAGGTCAAGATGTGTATTGTGATAGACTATCATAAATATCAAAGGTCAAGATGTGTTTTGTGATAAAGCATCATTAAATATCAAAGGTCAAGATGTGTTTTGTGATAAAGCATCATTAAATATCAAAGGTCAAGATGTGTTTTGTGATAGAGTATCATTAAATATCAAAGGTCAAGATATGTATTGTGATAGAGTATCATAAATATCAAAGGTCAAGATGTGTATTGTGATAGAGTATCATTAAATATCAAAGGTCAAGATGTGTTTTGTGATAGAGTATCATAAATATCAAAGGTCAAGATGTGTTTTGTGATAGAGCATCATTAAATATCAAAGGTCAAGATGTGTTTTGTGATAGAGCATCATTAAATATCAAAGGTCAAGATGTGTTTTGTGATAGAGCATCATTAAATATCAAAAGTCAAGATGTGTTTTGTGATAGAGTATCATTAAATATCAAAGGTCAAGATGTGTTTTGTGATAGAGCATCATTAAATATCAAAGGTCAAGATGTGTATTGTGATAGAGTATCATTAAATATCAAAGGTCAAGATGTGTTTTGTGATAGAGTATCATAAATATCAAAGGTCAAGATGTGTTTTGTGATAGAGCATCATTAAATATCAAAGGTCAAGATGTGTTTTGTGATAGAGTATCATTAAATATCAAAGGTCAAGATGTGTCTTGTGATAGAGCATCATTAAATATCAAAGGTCAAGATGTGTTTTGTGATAGAGCATCATTAAATATCAAAGGTCAAGATGTGTCTTGTGATAGAGCATCATTAAATATCAAAGGTCAAGATGTGTCTTGTGATAGAGTATCATAAATATCAAAGGTCAAGATGTGTTTTGTGATAGAGCATCATTAAATATCAAAGGTCAAGATGTGTTTTGTGATAGAGTATCATTAAATATCAAAGGTCAAGATGTGTTTTGTGATAGAGTATCATAAATATCAAAGGTCAAGATGTGTTTTGTGATAGAGCATCATTAAATATCAAAGGTCAAGATGTATTTTGTGATAGAGTATCATTAAATATCAAAGGTCAAGATATGTATTGTGATAGAGTATCATAAATATCAAAGGTCAAGATGTGTTTTGTGATAGAGTATCATTAAATATCAAAGGTCAAGATGTGTTTTGTGATAGAGTATCATTAAATATCAAAGGTCAAGATGTGTCTTGTGATAGAGTATCATAAATATCAAAGGTCAAGATGTGTTTTGTGATAGAGCATCATTAAATATCAAAGGTCAAGATGTGTCTTGTGATAGAGTATCATAAATATCAAAGGTCAAGATGTGTCTTGTGATAGAGTATCATAAATATCAAAGGTCAAGATGTGTTTTGTGATAGAGTATCATTAAATATCAAAGGTCAAGATGTGTCTTGTGATAGAGTATCATAAATATCAAAGGTCAAGATGTGTTTTGTGATAGAGTATCATTAAATATCAAAGGTCAAGATGTGTTTTATGATAGAGTATCATTAAATATCAAAGGTCAAGATGTGTATTGTGATAGAGTATCATTAAATATCAAAGGTCAAGATGTGTCTTGTGATAGAGTATCATAAATATCAAAGGTCAAGATGTGTTTTGTGATAGAGTATCATTAAATATCAAAGGTCAAGATGTGTTTT